>OY726531.1:2447678-2813386 GCA_963383655.1 Bathymodiolus septemdierum
TATAACAAAACAAAAACTAAGAAAAACGTCTAGTGTGTACGGACCAGACATTTTTATCGTGAAAGCTACACTCGGTTTATTATAAATGGTCGTTAGTGGACAGTTGCAAATTGTTGTAAAATTGTCCAACTCTACTGATTGAATGATTATTGTTTAACGTCAGGTGATCAGCTTTTCAGCTATATTCCACTTGTCGTAAGCACGTCCCGGTCCTTTCCTCGTTCACGACTTATTACCGGGTTTGTAACTAGATTAACAAGACTGGTGCCACTAGTGGAGCAGGAACTGCTTACCCTTCCGGAGCACCTGAGTTCACCCCCGGTTTTTAGTGAGGTTCGTGTTACTCGATCTTTAGTTTTATATATATATTTCGTGGATCGTTGTTTGTCCTTTTGTACTTTTTCTTTTGGCCATTGTGTTGTCTGTTCTTCTTCGATATACGGATTCTGATTACCCTTTTGGTATCTTCAAACTCTTCTTATTTGATCTGTAGGCAAATAAAATTAAGTTTTAAGAATTTTTTTTTTTTCATCCAACAAAGTTGTAATTTAACTCAATTTAAATTAAAATGTTTACTTTTTGATATAAAAATGTAAATTGTGACTTTCTGGACCGTTTGTAACAATCACAATCTTATCATTTCCCCATTCATTGCTTATCACCAGGATTGCAACTAGAGTATAACACATAAACATGATTTAAACATTCCTTTTGTTACAATTATATAAACAGTGTTGACGCATTCAATGTTCTACATATACAATGTTTAAGCATTTTCTTTCTACAATAACAGTGTTTAAGCATTCCCTTTTTAGCTCACCTGACCAAAAGGCAAAGTTATCTATTGCCATCACATGGCGTCCGTCGTCCGTCGGTACACTTTTTTTCAAAAATCTTCATCTCTGAAACCACTGAACCAGTTTCAATTGGCCACAATCATCCTCCGGGTGTCTAGTTTAAGAATTGTTTCTGATGTGCCTGCTTGTCCAACCAACATGGCTGTCGTTATTAAAAGTAGAACATAGGGGCAAAATCAACAACAAAAATTAAAATCCTGAAAAATTATATGACGGTGCAATTGCTTCCAAACTTCGTTGAAATGATACATTTGTGATAAGAGTAATAACAAAATTACCGAACTCCGAACAATCTTACAAAGGGAAAGTCAAAACTCATAACATTCCTTTTGCTTCCAAACTTCGTTGAAATGATACATTTGTGATGAGGGTAATAACAAAATTACCGAACTCTGAACAATCTTACAAAGGGAAAGTCAAAACTCATAACATTCCTTTTGTTACAATTATATAAACAGTGTTGACGCATTCAATTTTTTACATATACAATGTTTAAGCATTTTCTTTCTACAATAAGAATTTAAGAATTATGGTTGATGTTAAATTAACAACTGAAAAATCCAATTGTTTTCAGACTTCAGGAAAATGATACATTTGTGATTACCTTTCAGAATTATGGTTGATAACTTTAGCCACCACCAAACATGGCCACCATCGTTACTAAAAATAGAACATTTGACAAAGAAAATACAAAAATTATGAAAAAAAAAAAAATCGTGTAAATTGCCAATTGCTACCAATCCTTAGGGAAATAATACAGTTGTGATCCTCTTTAAGTATTATGGTTAATAATTCGAACTTCCATAAAACGTGGCCACCTCTGTTACTAAAAATATATATTTTGACAAAAGAATCAACTAAAGATGTTTAATTCAGAAAAATTATGTAAAGTGCCAATTGTTAGCAAGCTTTGGGTTTAGTTGAACCCTTTTTACATTTGATGATCTAGCTTGCTCAACATTTAAAATGACCATGAACTTTGAAGATTGATTTATATTGGATGTAATGGGAAATTAATGTTAAAATTTTCTGATATTCATTGTGATACTGTTCATGTGAGCCTCTAGTCTCAAATAAATGGTGTTTTTAACTCCTACTCCATTTCAATGAATTTATTTTTGATTCTGAACAATATCCATAGTTTTGCTTAACAAAGAAAACCAATTAATCTAAATCACGTGATAACTGAAGGTAAACAACGTTAACACCACGTGATACCTGAAGGTCAACAACGTTTACACATCACGTGATAACTGAAGGTTAACAACGTATACACATCACGTGATAACTGAAGGTCAACAACGTATACACAGATTATATTTTGCCTTTGAGTGTACCTGAAGAAATGTACACTAGAAACGCATCATTCGCACTAAATTTGATAGTCAAAACTGTCCATGTGGTCACCTATATTAAGCAGTCACCTGTATTTAAAGGTCATATTTTCTTCTCCTGTCATATAAAACTTCATATTTTAATGGTCACCTGTCTAATAAGGCCAATTTTTCTTTGTCCCAAAGGTGACCTCTTATTATAGGTTTGACTACATGTATCTACCGTTTTTTTATTCCAATTAAACGACCACGATGAAATATTCAGATTCTTCTCATCATCATCCGGGTAGTTTTCAAAGAGTATCGTTTCCCTGTAAATGTCTCCCAAGAAACTGAATCTCTTGTCGACACACCGGGTTGATAAATAGCATTCAAATTAGATTGATAGCAAGCTTTGTACCACCATGCCCCAGATCTTAGTACAGCACAGTTTCTGTTCATTGTATCATGATCAGTATCCTTGGTTGAAAACTTCATATTGTTGTGGTAAGACAAGGAATCACCTGAAATAATTAATAACTTATCACCTTGGTTATAACAAGAGTAACACGACAGGTGTCACTGGTGGAGCAGAAATTCATGTTGTTGTGGTAGGACAAGGAATCACCTGTAACAGTTAATGACTTGTCACTGGGGTTGTAACAAGAGTAACACGACAGGTGTCACTAGTGGAGCAGAAATTCATATTGTTTTGGTAAGACAAGGGATCACCTGTAATAGTTAATTATTTATCACCTTGGTTATAACAAGAGTAACACGACATGTGTAACTAGTGGAGCAGAAATTCATATTGTTATGGTAAGACAAGGAATCACCTGTAATAGTTAATGACTTATCACTGGGGTTGTAACAAGAGTAACACGACAGGTGTAACTAGTGGCGCAGAAATTCATATTGTTGTGGTAAGGCAATGAATCACCTGTAATAGTTAATGACTTATCACTGGGGTTGTAACAAGAGTAACACGACGGGTGTCACTAATGGAGCAGAAATTCATATTGTTGTGGTAAGGCAATGAATCACCTGTAATAGTTAATGACTTATCACTGGGGTTATAACAAGAGTAACACGACGGGTGTCACTAATGGAGCAGACATTCATATTGTTGTGGTAAGACAAGGAATCACCTGTAATAATTAATGACATCATTGTGGTTTTAACAAGAGTAACATGACAGGTGTCACTAGTGGAGCAGAAATTCATATTGTTGTGGTAAGACAAGGGATCACCTTTAATAGTTAATGCCTTATCACTGGGGTTGTAACAAGAGTAACACGACAGGTGTCACTAGTGGAGCAGAAATTCATATTGTTGTGGTAAGACAATGGATCACCTCTAATAGTTAATGTCTTATCACCTTGGTTATAACAAGAGTAACACGACGAGTGTCACTAGTGGAGCAGAAACTCATATTGTTAAGATAAGACAAGGAATCACCTGTAATAGTTAATGCCTTATCACTGGGGTTGTAACAAGAGTAACACGACAGGTGTCACTAGTGGAACAGAAATTCATATTCTTGTGGTAAGACAAGGAATCACCTGTAATAGTTAATGACTTATCACTGGTGTTGTAACAAGAATAACACGACAGGTGTCACTAGTGGAGCAGAAATTCATATTCTTGTGGTAAGACAAGGAATCACCTGTAATAGTTAATGACTTATCACTTGTGTTGTAACAAGAATAACACGACAGGTGTCACTAGTGGAGAAGAAATTCATATTCTTGTGGTAAGACAAAGAATCACCTGTAATAGTTAATGACTTATCACTGGTGTTGTAACAAGAATAACACGACAGGTGTCACTAGTGGAGAAGAAATTCATATTGTTGTGGTAAGACAAAGAATCACCTGTAATAGTTAATGACTTATCACTGGTGTTGTAACAAGAATAACACGACAGGTGTCACTAGTGGAGCAGAAATTCATATTCTTGTGGTAAGACAAAGAATCACCTGTAATAGTTAATGACTTATCACTGGGGTTGTACCAAGAGTAACACGACAGGTGTAAATAGTGGAGAAGAAATTCATATTCTTGTGGTAAGACAAGGAATCACCTGTAATAGTTAATGCCTTATCACTGGGGTTGTAACAAGAGTAACACGACAGGTGTCACTAGTGGAACAGAAATTCATATTGTTATGATAAGACAAGGAATCACCTGTAATAGTTAATGCCTTATCACTGGGGTTGTAACAAGAGTAACACGACAGGTGTCACTAGTGGAGCAGAAATTCATATTCTTGTGGTAAGACAAGGAATCACCTGTAATAGTTAATGCCTTATCACTGGGGTTATAACAAGAATAACACGACAGGTGTCACTAGTGGAGCAGAAATTCATATTCTTGTGGTAAGACAAGGAATCACCTGTAATAGTTAATGACTTATCACTGGGGTTATAACAAGAGTAACACGACAGGTGTCACTAGTGGAGCAGAAATTCATATTCTTGTGGTAAGACAAGGAATCACCTGTAATAGTTAATGCCTTATCACTGGGGTTGTAACAAGAGTAACACGACAGGTGTCACTAGTGGAGCAGAAATTCATATTCTTGTGGTAAGACAAGGAATCACCTGTAATAGTTAATGCCTTATCACTGGGGTTATAACAAGAATAACACGACAGGTGTCACTAGTGGAGCAGAAATTCATATTGTTATGATAAGACAAGGAATCACCTGTAATAGTTAATGACTTATCAGTGGGGTTGTAACAAGAGTAACACGACAGGTGTCACTAGTGGAGCAGAAATTCATATTGTTGTGGTAAGACAAGGAATCACCTGAAATAGTTAATGACTTATCACTGGGATTGTACCAAGAGTAACACGACAGGTGTCACTAGTGGAGCAGAAATTCATATTGTTATGGTAAGACAAGGAATCACCTGTAACAGTTAATGACTTATCACTGGGGTTATAACAAGAGTAACACGACGAGTGTCACTAGTGGAGCAGAAACTCATATTGTTAAGATAAGACAAGGAATCACCTGTAATAGTTAATGCCTTATCACTGGGGTTGTAACAAGAGTAACACGACAGGTGTCACTAGTGGAGCAGAAATTCATATTCTTGTGGTAAGACAAGGAATCACCTGTAATAGTTAATGACTTATCACTGGTGTTGTAACAAGAATAACACGACAGGTGTCACTAGTGGAGCAGAAATTCATATTCTTGTGGTAAGACAAGGAATCACCTGTAATAGTTAATGACTTATCACTGGTGTTGTAACAAGAGTAACACGACAGGTGTCACTAGTGGAGAAGAAATTCATATTCTTGTGGTAAGACAAGGAATCACCTGTAATAGTTAATGACTTATCACTGGTGTTGTAACAAGAATAACACGACAGGTGTCACTAGTGGAGCAGAAATTCATATTGTTGTGGTAAGACAAAGAATCACCTGTAATAGTTAATGACTTATCACTGGGGTTATAACAAGAGTAACACGACAGGTGTCACTAGTGGAGCAGAAATTCATATTCTTGTGGTAAGACAAAGAATCACCTGTAATAGTTAATGACTTATCACTGGGGTTGTACCAAGAGTAACACGACAGGTGTAATTAGTGGAGAAGAAATTCATATTCTTGTGGTAAGACAAGGAATCACCTGTAATAGTTAATGCCTTATCACTGGGGTTGTAACAAGAGTAACACGACAGGTGTCACTAGTGGAGCAGAAATTCATATTGTTATGATAAGACAAGGAATCACCAGAAATAGTTAATGACTTATCTCCTTGGTTGTACCAAGAGTAACACGACAGGTGTCACTAGTGGAGCAGAAATTCATATTCTTGTGGTAAGACAAGGAATCACCTGTAATAGTTAATGCCTTATCACTGGGGTTATAACAAGAATAACACGACAGGTGTCACTAGTGGAGCAGAAATTCATATTCTTGTGGTAAGACAAGGAATCACCTGTAATAGTTAATGACTTATCACTGGGGTTATAACAAGAGTAACACGACAGGTGTCACTAGTGGAGCAGAAATTCATATTCTTGTGGTAAGACAAGGAATCACCTGTAATCGTTAATGCCTTATCACTGGGGTTGTAACAAGAGTAACACGACAGGTGTCACTAGTGGAGCAGAAATTCATATTCTTGTGGTAAGACAAGGAATCACCTGTAATAGTTAATGCCTTTTCACTTGGGTTATAACAAGAATAACACGACAGGTGTCACTAGTGGAGCAGAAATTCATATTCTTGTGGTAAGACAAGGAATCACCTGTAATAGTTAATGCCTTATCACTGGGGTTGTAACAAGAGTAACACGACAGGTGTCACTAGTGGAGCAGAAATTCATATTCTTGTGGTAAGACAAGGAATCACCTGTAATAGTTAATGCCTTATCACTGGGGTTATAACAAGAATAACACGAGAGGTGTCACTAGTGGAGCAGAAATTCATATTCTTGTGGTAAGACAAGGAATCACCTGTAATAGTTAATGACTTATCACTGGGGTTATAACAAGAATAACACGACAGGTGTCACTAGTGGAGCAGAAATTCATATTGTTGTGGTAAGACAAGGAATCACCTGTAATAGTTAATGCCTTATCACTGGGGTTATAACAAGAATAACACGACAGGTGTCACTAGTGGAGCAGAAATTCATATTCTTGTGGTAAGACAAGGAATCACCTGTAATAGTTAATGCCTTATCACTGGGGTTGTAACAAGAGTAACACGACAGGTGTCACTAGTGGAGCAGAAATTCATATTCTTGTGGTAAGACAAGGAATCACCTGTAATAGTTAATGCCTTATCACTGGGGTTATAACAAGAATAACACGACAGGTGTCACTAGTGGAGCAGAAATTCATATTCTTGTGGTAAGACAAGGAATCACCTGTAATAGTTAATGACTTATCACTGGGGTTATAACAAGAATAACACGACAGGTGTCACTAGTGGAGCAGAAATTCATATTCTTGTGGTAAGACAAGGAATCACCTGTAATAGTTAATGCCTTATCACTGGGGTTATAACAAGAATAACACGACAGGTGTCACTAGTGGAGCAGAAATTCATATTCTTGTGGTAAGACAAGGAATCACCTGTAATAGTTAATGACTTATCACTGGGGTTATAACAAGAATAACACGACAGGTGTCACTAGTGGAGCAGAAATTCATATTCTTGTGGTAAGACAAGGAATCACCTGTAATAGTTAATGACTTATCACTGGGGTTATAACAAGAATAACACGACAGGTGTCACTAGTGGAGCAGAAATTCATATTGGTGTGGTAAGAAAAAGAATCACCAGAAATAGTTAATGACTTATCTCCTTGGTTGTACCAAGAGTAACACGACAGGTGTCACTGGTGGAGCAGAAATTCATATTGTTGTGGTAAGACAATGAATCACCTGTAATAGTTAATGACTTATCACCTTGGTTATAGCAAGAGTAACACGACAGGTGTCACTAGTGGAGCAGAAATTCATACGGTTGTGGTAAGACAATGAATCACCTGTAATAGTTAATGACTTATGACTGGGGTGGTACCAAGAGTAACACGACAGGTGTAACTAGTGGCGCAAAAATTCATATTGTTGTGGTAAGGCAATGAATCACCTGTAATAGTTAATGACTTATCACCGTGGTTATAACAAGAGTAACACGACAGGTGTCACTAGTGGAGAAGAAATTCATATTGTTGTGGTAAGACAAGGAATCAACTGTAACAGTTAATGACTTATCACTGAGGTTATAACAAGAGTAACACGACGAGTGTCACTAGTGGAGCAGAAATTCATATTGTTAAGATAAGACAAGGAATCACCTGTAATAGTTAATGCCTTATCACTGGGGTTGTAACAAGAGTAACACGACGGGTGTCATTAGTGGAGCAGAAATTCATATTGTTGTGGTAGGACGAGGAATCACCTGTAATAGTTAATGACTTATCACTGGGGTTATAACAAGAGTAACACGACAGGTGTCACTAGTGGAGCAGAAATTCATATTGTTGTGGTAAGACAAGGAATCACCTGTAATAGTTAATGACTTATCACTGGGGTTGTAACAAGAGTAACACGACGGGTGTCATTAGTGGAGCAGAAATTCATATTGTTGTGGTAGGACGAGGAATCACCTGTAATAGTTAATGACTTATCACTGCGGTTATAACAAGAGTAACACGACAGGTGTCACTAGTGGAGCAGAAATTCATATTGTTGTGGTAAGACAAGGAATCACCTGTAATAGTTAATGACTTATCACTGGCGTTATAACAAGAGTAACACGACAGGTGTAACTAGTGGAGCAGAAATTCATATTGTTGTGGTAGGACAAGGGATCACCTGTAATAGTTAATGACTTATCACTGGGTTTGTAAAAAGAGTAACATGACAGGTGTCACTAGTGGAGCAGAAATTCATATTGTTCTGGTAAGACAAGGAATGGCCTGTAATAGTTAATGACTTATCACTGGGGTTGTACCAAGAGTAGCACGACAGGTGTAACTAGTGGAGCAGAAATTCAGGTTGTTGTGGTAAGACAATGAATCACCTGTAATAGTTAATGACTTATCACTGGGGTTGAAACAAGATTAAGACGACAGGTGTCACTAGTGGAGCAGAAATTCATATGGTTGAGGTGAGACAAGAAATCACCTGTAATAGTTAATGACTTATCACTGGGGTTGTAACAAGAGTAACACGACAGGTGTCACTAGTGGAGCAGAAATTCATATTGTTGTGGTAAGACAACGGATCACCTGTAATAGTTAATGACTTATCACTGGGGTTTTAACAAGAGTAACACGACAGGTGTCACTAGTGGAGCAGAAATTCATATTGTTATGGTAAGACAAGGAATCACCTGTAATAGTTAATGACTTATCACTGGGGTTGTAACAAGAGTAACACGACAGGTGTAGCTAGTGGAGCAGAAATTCATATTGTTGTGGTAGGACAAGGAATCACCTGTAATAGTTAATGACTTATCACTGGGTTAGTAACAAGAGTAACATGACAGGTGTCACTAGTGGAGCAGAAATTCATATTGTTGTGGTAAGACAAGGAATCACCTGTAATAGTTAATGACTTATCACTGGGGTTATAACAAGAATAACACGACATGTGTCACTAGTGGAGCAGAAATTCATATTGTTGTGATAAGACAAGGAATCACCAGAAATAGTTAATGACTTATCTCCTTGGTTGTACCAAGAGTAACACGACAGGTGTCATTATTAGAGCAGAAATTCATATCGTTGTGGTAAGACAATGAATCATCTGTAATAGTTAATGACTTATCACTGGGGTTGTAACAAGATTAACACGACAGGTGTCACTAGTGGAGCAGAAATTCATATTGTTGAGGTAAGACAAGGAATCACCTGTAATAGTTAATGACTTATCACTGGGGTTGTAACAAGAGTAACACGACAGGTGTCACTAGTGGAGCAGAAATTCACATTGTTGTAGTAAGACAAGGAATCACCTGTAATAGTTAATGACTTATCACTGGGGTTGTAACAAGAGTAACACGACATGTGTCAGTAGTGGAGCAGAAATTCATATTGTTGTGATAGGACAAGGGATCACATGTAATAGTTAATGACTTATCACTGTGGTTGTACCAAAAGTAACACGACAGGTGTCACTAGTGGAGCAGAAATTCATATTGTTGTGGTAAGACAAGGAATCACCTGTAATAGTTAATGACTTATCACTTTGGTTGTACCAAGAGTAACACGACAGGTGTCACTAGTGGAGCAGAAATTCATACTGTTGTGGTAAGGCAAGGGATCACCTGTAATAGTTAATGACTTATCACTGGGGTTGTACCAAAAGTAACACGACAGGTGTCACTAGTGGAGCAGAAATTCATATTGTTGTGGTAAGACAAGGGATCACCTGTAATAGTTAATGACTTATCACTTTGGTTGTACCAAGAGTAACACGACAGGTGTCACTAGTGGAGCAGAAATTCATATTGTTGTGGTAAGATAAGGGATCACCTGTAAAATTTAATGACTTATCACTGGGGTTGTAACAAGAGTAACACGACATGTGTCACTAGTGGAGCAGAAATTCATATTGTTGTGGTAAGACAAGGAATCTCCTGTAATAGTTAATGACTTATCACATTGGTTATAACAAGAGTAACACGACAGGTGTAACTATTGGAGCAGAAATTCATATTGTTGTGGTGGGACAATGAATCACCTGTACTAGTTAATTACTTGTTACCGGGGTTGTAACAAGAGTAACACGACAGGTGTCACTAGTGGAGAAGAAATTGTTTGTTTACCCTTCCGGAGCACCTGTGTTCGCCCCGGGTTTTAGTGGGGTTCTTTTTTATGAATCTTTAATTTTATAATAGCGTTTTTTACATTATTGTTTTCCCTTTTGGCAATTGTTTTATCTGCGCTCCTATGACTTACGACTTCTGATTGCCCCTTTGGTGTATGTAAGCGTTTCGTGTTTACCGGAATTTTAATCAGTCGCAAAAACTGTTTAAAAAACGCATCGGTGGTGTAATTGTTAGCATAGTCGAGGCGAGCACGGTATATCGTGGGGTTCGAGCCCCAGTCGGTTCAAACTAAATAGAGGATGAAATTGGTATTTGTTGCATCTCTGCTAAACATACAGTATTAAGGATCAAAAAACTTATGTGCTCGGGATTAAGGTGTTGTGTCCGAGTTAGTTCTGTCCTTCGTGTGCTCGGGATTAAGGTATTGTGTGCGAATTTGTTATGTCCTTCGATTAACGGCTTCTGATTACCTATTTGGAATCTTCAATCGTTTCTTACAGGTGTTGTGCAACCTGATATTATAAAACCAAATATTTCATATGTACAGTGGTATTATGGTCATGGAAACTAATTTACATAATTTGTTCACGAAATAATGCAGCCGACGTTTTGAAAAACAATTTGGCGTTAAACAGCAACCAATCAAGTCTGTGATTTTCTCAAAAACACATTGTGTCTCCTATCTTGCCTATAAAGGTATTTATCTTGTCAAATCTTATTTTACCCATATAACCTTTTGACCTTTGTGAATTTTCGAATGTTTCTGTTTTACATAAAATATCCCCCTTTTTTAAAGCTAAGAAAATATTTGGTCCCTTTGATGTTATTATACACCAACTTTACACTACAAAATACTTGCCAGCATCACCACTATAGCCTCCAACACTTAGTTTGTATTTAGATAGTGTGTCTCCAACATTAAATGTGTTATAAAGAGCATATCTTGCATTACCGTCCCAATCCTCCATGTCAACACGTAACTGATGGTCACCAACCTTTGTCATTGTGTGTAAGTTAACATTACCTGCATAGAAAATATGTTTTTGTCAATAACGTTTTGCTAGCTATTGGTTAATATTCCCAGTTCTCCACCACATGTACCTCACTGGGCCCAAATGAAAAATATCCAGTTAATAGTTCGACGTGCAGTTACTTGCCAAATTCAAGCAGTTATTTTTCAGCACGTCTATATCCCCCGAGTCTTTAGAGCTACGTGTAGTATGTCGTGGCAATAATTAGTTATTACTGGACACTGACAAACAAGCAGTTATTTTTCAGCACGTCTATATCCTCCGAGTCTTTAGAGCTACGTGTAGTATGTCGTGGCAATAATTAGTTATTACTGGACACTGACAAACAAGCAGTTATTTTTCAGCACGTCTATATCCCCCGAGTCTTTAGAGCTACGTGTAGTATGTCGTGGCAATAATTAGTTATTACTGGACACTGACAAACAAGCAGTTATTTTTCAGCACGTCTATATCCCTCGAGTCTTTAGAGCTACGTGTAGTATGTCGTGGCAATAATTAGTTATTACTGGACACTGACAAACAAGCAGTTATTTTTCAGCACGTCTATATCCCCCGAGTCTTTAGAGCTACGTGTAGTATGTCGTGGCAATAATTAGTTATTACTGGACACTGACAAACAAGCAGTTATTTTTCAGCACGTCTATATCCCCCGAGTCTTTAGAGCTACGTGTAGTATGTCGTGGCAATAATTAGTTATTACTGGACACTGACAAACAAGCAGTTATTTTTCAGCACGTCTATATCCCCCGAGACTTTAGAGGTACGTGTAGTATGTCGTGGCAATAATTAGCTATTACTGGACACTGACAAACAAGCAGTTATTTTTCAGCACGTCTATATCCCCCGAGTCTTTAGAGCTACGTGTAGTATGTCGTGGCAATAATTAGTTATTACTGGACACTGACAAACAAGCAGTTATTTTTCAGCACGTCTATATCCCCCGAGTCTTTAGAGCTACGTGTAGTATGTCGTGGCAATAATTAGTTATTACTGGACACTGACAAACAAGCAGTTATTTTTCAGCACGTCTATATCCCCCGAGTCTTTAGAGCTACGTGTAGTATGTCGTGGCAATAATTAGTTATTACTGGACACTGACAAACAAGCAGTTATTTTTCAGCACGTCTATATCCTCCGAGTCTTTAGAGCTACGTGTAGTATGTCGTGGCAATAATTAGTTATTACTGGACACTGACAAACAAGCAGTTATTTTTCAGCACGTCTATATCCCCCGAGTCTTTAGAGCTACGTGTAGTATGTCGTGGCAATAATTAGTTATTACTGGACACTGACAAACAAGCAGTTATTTTTCAGCACGTCTATATCCCCCGAGTCTTTAGAGCTACGTGTAGTATGTCGTGGCAATAATTAGTTATTACTGGACACTGACAAACAAGCAGTTATTTTTCAGCACGTCTATATCCCCCGAGTCTTTAGAGCTACGTGTAGTATGTCGTGGCAATAATTAGTTATTACTGGACACTGACAAACAAGCAGTTATTTTTCAGCACGTCTATATCCCCCGAGTCTTTAGAGCTACGTGTAGTATGTCGTGGCAATAATTAGTTATTACTGGACACTGACAAACAAGCAGTTATTTTTCAGCACGTCTATATCCCCCGAGACTTTAGAGCTACGTGTAGTATGTCGTGGCAATAATTAGCTATTACTGGACACTGACAAACAAGCAGTTATTTTTCAGCACGTCTATATCCCCCGAGTCTTTAGAGCTACGTGTAGTATGTCGTGGCAATAATTAGTTATTACTGGACACTGACAAACAAGCAGTTATTTTTCAGCACGTCTATATCCCCCGAGTCTTTAGAGCTACGTGTAGTATGTCGTGGCAATAATTAGTTATTACTGGACACTGACAAACAAGCAGTTATTTTTCAGCACGTCTATATCCCCCGAGACTTTAGAGGTACGTGTAGTATGTCGTGGCAATAATTAGCTATTACTGGACACTGACAAACAAGCAGTTATTTTTCAGCACGTCTATATCCCCCGAGTCTTTAGAGCTACGTGTAGTATGTCGTGGCAATAATTAGTTATTACTGGACACTGACAAACAAGCAGTTATTTTTCAGCACGTCTATATCCCCCGAGTCTTTAGAGCTACGTGTAGTATGTCGTGGCAATAATTAGTTATTACTGGACACTGACAAACAAGCAGTTATTTTTCAGCACGTCTATATCCCCCGAGTCTTTAGAGGTACGTGTAGTATGTCGTGGCAATAATTAGTTATTACTGGACACTGACAGACAAGCAGTTATTTTTCAGCACGTCTATATCCCCCGAGTCTTTAGAGCTACGTGTAGTATGTCGTGGCAATAATTAGTTATTACTGGACACTGACAAACAAGCAGTTATTTTTCAGCACGTCTATATCCCCCGAGTCTTTAAAGCTACGTGTAGTATGTCGTGGCAATAATTAGTTATTACTGAACACTGACAAACAAGCAGTTATTTTCAGCACGTCTATATCCCCCGAGTCTTTAGAGCTACGTGTAGTATGTCGTGGCAATAATTAGTTATTACTGAGCACTGACAAACAAGCAGTTATTTTTCAGCACGTCTATATCCCCCGAGTCTTTAGAGCTACGTGTAGTATGTCGTGGCAATAATTAGTTATTACTGAACACTGACAAACAAGCAGTTATTTTCAGCACGTCTATATCCCCCGAGTCTTTAGAGCTACGTGTAGTATGTCGTGGCAATAATTAGTTATTACTGAACACTGACAAACAAGCAGTTATTTTTCAGCACGTCTATATCCCCCGAGTCTTTAGAGCTACGTGTAGTATGTCGTGGCAATAATTAGTTATTACTGGACACTGACAAACAAGCAGTGTTTTTTTACTCTGATACTATTGTAAAAATTAATAAACACGTAGATATTAAATTTAGTGCGCATGGCGCGTTTCTGGATGACGTCATCAGGTGACGCTTAAAACTGAACGATTGGAAAGCCTAATGTGTTTGGAGCAAGAAAACCTGAGGGCCTTAACAGGAGAGCAAACATGGGCTAAGGTTACCTATTCCTGAGGGAGGAGAATCTTAGTTTTGATAATAATTACATTGTGTTTTTGTTTTGTTTTTCTTCGTCTTATGTAACGTATGTTGCCAGTTTCTCTGGGTTATCTTTTTTTTTTATTGCCGCTTCGGTATTCTCTAACGTTTATTCAGGAATTGTAAATTTCAATAAAAATAATAATAAACAATGTTAGTGTCGGAACACTGACTATTTCAGAAATAATTTTGCTAGCTTTTTAGTTTTCGTGTATTGTTTTTGTATGTCATAGTTTTCCTATTTTCTTTGGATATATTATTGTCTCTCCTGTGATTTACGGTTCCTGATCAACCCTCCATTGGTAGTTTCTAACTTTTCGTTTAAAAAGTTCTAATTTACACATTTATACAATATAAATGGGTGCTCACCTCGAGTGCGGTATATGATGGGTTCGTACTCTATCGGGTCAAAGAAGAGTTTGAAGATACCAAAGAGGTCATCAGAATCCGTAAATCGAAGAAGAGACAACACAATGGCCAAACGAGAAAGGACAAACAACGATATACAAAACATGTACATAAAACTAAAGATCGAGTAACACCATTAAAATGTGGGGTGAACCAAAGACTATAACATTGGTATTTGTTGCTTCTCCGTGAAGCATGCAGCATTATGGAGAAAGAGCAAAGACTTGTTGGCTCAGAATCGGAATAATGTGTCCGAGTAGGGGCGACATGTCTATCCGCGGACTGTTGTTTCAGTGCGCTAACACTATAAAAATCCAGTTAAGTGTGTTGGTCTAGTACAAAGTGGACCTCATCATCATTTCATTGAAAATTAACTTGTTCTCGCCATGAAATAGCTGGGAAATTGCCGAGTTGACGTTAAACAACGTTCACTCACTCACTAACTCGAATATAACTAGGCATATCCCAATAACCATGTTCGTATTCTTGCATGATCGCCTCATTTCACTATGAAGGGAGGTTGGGACCCGGTACGTTATTTCACTATGAGGGGAGATTGGGGCCCGGTACGTTATTTCACTATGAGGGGAGGTTGGGGCCCGGTACGTCATTTCACTATGAGGGGAGGTTGGGTCCCGTACGCTATTTCACTATGAGGGGAGGTTGGAGCCCGGTACGTTATTTCACTTTGAGGGGAGGTTGGGGCCCGGTACGTCATTTCACTATGAGGGGAGGTTGGGTCCCGTACGTTATTTCACTATGAGGGGAGATTGGGGCCCGGCACGTTATTTCACTATGAGGGGAGGTTGGGGCCCGGTACTTTATTTCACTATGAGGGGAGGATGGAACCCGGTACGTCATTTCACTATGATGAGAGGTTGGGACCCGGTACGTTATTTCACTATGAGGGGAGGTTGGGACCCGGTACGTCATTTCACTATAATGAGAGGTTGGGGCCCGGTACGTTATTTCACTATAAGGGGGGTTGGGACCCGGTACGTTATTTCACTATGAGGGGGGGGGGCCCGGTACGTTATTTCATTATGAGGGGAGGTTGCGGCCCGGTACGTTATTTCACTATGAAGGGGAGTTGGGGCCCAGTACGTTATTTCACTATGAAGGGAAGTTGGGGCCCAGTACGTTATTTCACTATGAAAGGAGGTTGGAGCCCGGTACGTTATTTCACTATTAGGGGAGGTTGGTGCCCGGTACGTTATTTCAATCTGAGGGGAGGTTGGGGCCCGGTACGTTATTTCACTATGAGGGGAGATTGGTGCCCGGTACGTTATTTCACTATGAGGGGAGGTTGGGGCCCGGTACGTTATTTCACTGTGAGGGGAGGTTGGAGCCCGGTACGTTATTTCACTATTAGCGGAGGTTGGGGCCCGGTACGTTATTACACTATGAGGGGATGTTGGGGCCCGGTACGTTATTTCACTATGAGGGCAGGTTGGGGCCCGGTACGTTATTTCACTGTGAGAGGGGGTTGGGGTCCGTCACTCTTTTGTTTGGCGTGCTTGCATCAATCCAGGAACGTGAGCGGCCATGTACATGTATATGTTTTAAATCTTTCGATTTTGTCTCTTTCTACGCTATTTTGGTTGGAATTTAGAACTGTTCCGACAGTGTGATATTTTCTTTTTCATTTTATTATTACTTAATAGAAATCTTTAATATTTATTTACTAATTACTTCATTCCGTAGTCTTACTCATTATTAAGGCGTAATCACTACACGTGTTCTATGTTCAACACTTCAAGTGTTTTAGCTAAAGTACAGTGTTTTCATTGACACACACATACCTATCCAGAATTCACTGGCCACATCATCAGACATTCTACAACGTCAATTATATATTTTATTTATTTACAAATGTCGCAGGCGACACAAATTTTTATTTTTTAAAAGAAATCAATGATACTCAAATATATAGTTGAATAACATACATGTACGTACTAAAATATATAGTTGAATAACATACATGTACGCACTAAAATATATAGTTGAATAACATACATGTACGCACTAAAATATATAGTTGAATAACATACATGTACGTACTAAAATATATAGTTGAATAACATACATGTACGTACTAAAATATATAGTTGAATAACATACATGTACGTACTAAAATATATAGTTGAATAACATACATGTACGTACTAAAATATATAGTTGAATAACATACATGTACGTACTAAAATATATAGTTGAATAACATACATGTACGCACTAAAATATATAGTTGAATAACATACATGTACGCACTAAAATATATAGTTGAATAACATACATTTACGTACTAAAATATATAGTTGAATAACATACATGTACGTACTAAAATATATAGTTGAATAACATACATGTACGTACTAAAATATATAGTTGAATAACATACATGTACGCACTAAAATATATAGTTGAATAACATACATGTACGCACTAAAATATATAGTTGAATAACATACATGTACGTACTAAAATATATAGTTGAATAACATACATGTACGTACTAAAATATATAGTTGAATAACATACATGTACGCACTAAAATATATAGTTGAATAACATACATGTACGCACTAAAATATATAGTTGAATAACATACATGTACGCACTAAAATATATAGTTGAATAACATACATGTACGTACTAAAATATATAGTTGAATAACATACATGTACGTACTAAAATATATAGTTGAATAACATACATGTACGTACTAAAATATATAGTTGAATAACATACATGTACGCACTAAAATATATAGTTGAATAACATACATGTACGTACTAAAATATATAGTTGAATAACATACATGTACGCACTAAAATATAAAGTTGAATAACATACATGTACGTACTAAAATATATAGTTGAATAACATACATGTACGTACTAAAATATATAGTTGAATAACATACATGTACGTACTAAAATATATAGTTGAATAACATACATGTACGTACTAAAATATATAGTTGAATAACATACATGTACGTACTAAAATATATAGTTGAATAACATACATGTACGTACTAAAATACATAGTTGAATAACATACATGTACGTACTAAAATATATAGTTGAATAACATACATGTACGTACTAAAATATATAGTTGAATAACATACATGTACGTACTAAAATATATAGTTGAATAACATACATGTACGTACTAAAATATATAGTTGAATAACATACATGTACGTACTAAAATATATAGTTGAATAGCATACATGTACGTACTAAAATATATAGTTGAATAACATACATGTACGTACTAAAATATATAGTTGAATAACATACATGTACGTACTAAAATATATAGTTGAATAACATACATGTACGCACTAAAATATATAGTTGAATAACATACATGTACGTACTAAAATATATAGTTGAATAACATACATGTACGTACTAAAATATATAGTTGAATAACATACATGTACGTACTAAAATATATAGTTGAATAACATACATGTACGTACTAAAATATATAGTTGAATAACATACATGTACGTACTAAAATATATAATTGAATAACATACATGTACGTACTAAAATATATAGTTGAATAACATACATGTACGTACTAAAATATATAGTTGAATAACATACATGTACGTACTAAAATATATAGTTGAATAACATACATGTACGTACTAAAATATATAATTGAATAACATACATGTACGTACTAAAATATATAGTTGAATAACATACATGTACGTACTAAAATATATAGTTGAATAACATACATGTACGTACTAAAATATATAGTTGAATAACATACATGTACGTACTAAAATATATAGTTGAATAACATACATGTACGTACTAAAATATATAGTTGAATAACATACAAGTACGTACTAAAATATATAGTTGAATAACATACATGTACGTACTAAAATATATAGTTGAATAACATACATGTACGTACTAAAATATATAGTTGAATAACATACATGTACGTACTAAAATATATAGTTGAATAACATACATGTACGTACTAAAATATATGTTTTTATCTTTTTAGTGTCTTAATATCTTTTATTTGTACATATAACCCGTTTGTTTTATAGACAAGTATGCTTTATTTATAATGGTTTTATAGTTGTCTTAAGTTAACAAAGTTTACTTCACGCCACGATATAGCTAAAATATTGCTAATGTTGGCGCTAAGCACCAATCAATCAATCCCCGAATCTATGTATCATACCTATCCATATATTCACTGGCAACATCCCCAAATCCCTATATCATACCTATCCAGAATTCTTTTGCTACCTCAACACTATCTTAATTTCACTGGCCTCATTCCCAAATCAATGTATCATCCCTATCCAGAATTCTTTTACTACCTCAACACTATCTTAATTTCACTGGCCTCATTCCCAAATCAATGTATCATACCTATCCAGAATTCTTTTACTACCTCAACACTATCTTAATTTCACTGGCCTCATTCCCAAATCAATGTATCATACCTATCCAGAATTCTTTTACTACCTCAACACTATCTTAATTTCACTGGCCTCATTCCCAAATCAATGTATCATACCTATCCAGAATTCTTTTACTACCTCAACACTATCTTAATTTCACTGGCCTCATTCCCAAATCCCTTAATCATATTTAACCAGAATGCATTGGCATCTTCCCTGTATGATAGGTATCCATAATTCATTAGCCTCTTCCCTGTATGATACGTATCCAAAATTCACTGGCCTCTTCCCTGTATGATACGTATCCATAATTCATTAGCCTCTTCCCTGTATGATACGCATCCAAAATTCACTGGCCTCTTCACTGTATGATACGTATCCATAATTCATTGGCCTTTTCCCTGTATGATACGTATCCATAATTCATTGGCCTCTTCCCTGTATGATACGTATCCATAATTCATTGGCCTCGTCCCTGTATGATACGCATACCAGAATTCACTGGTCTCTTCCCTGTATGATACGTATCCAGAATTCATTGGCCCCTTCCCTGTATGATAGGTATCCATCATTCATTAGCCTCTTCCCTGTATGATACGCATCCAAAATTCACTGGCCTCTTCCCTGTATGATACGTATCTATAATTCATTGGGCTTTTCCCTGTATGATACGTATCCATAATTCACTGGCCTCTTCCCTGTATGATACGTATCCATAATTCATTGACCTCATCCCTGTATGATACGCATACCAGAATTCACTGGCCTCTTCCCTGTATGATACGTATCCAGAATTCATTGGCCTCTTCCCTCTATGATACGTATCCAGAATTCACCGGCCTCTTCCCTGTATGATACGCATCCATAATTCACTGGCCTCTTCCCTGTATGATACGCATCCAAAATTCACTGGCCTCTTCCCTGTATGATACGTATCCAGAATTTACTGGCCTCTTCCCTCTATGATACGCATCCATAATTCACTGGCCTCTTCCCTGTATGATACGCATACCGGAATTCACTGGCCTCTTCCCTGTATGATACGTATCCAGAATTCACTGGCCTCTTCCCTGTATGATACGTATCCAGAATTCACTGGTCTCTTCCCTGTATGATACGTATCCAGATTTCACTGGCCTCTTCCCTCTATGATACGTATCCAGAATTCACTGGCCTCTTCCCTGTATGATACGCATACCAGAATTCACTGGCCTCTTCCCTGCATGATACGTATCCAGAATTCACTGGCCTCTTCCCTGTATGATACGTATCCAGAATTCACTGGCCTCTACCCTGTATGATACGCATCCAGAATTGATTGGTCTCTGCCCTGTATGATACGTATCCAGAATTCACTGGCCTCTTCCCTGTATGATACGTATCCAGAATTCATTGGCCTCTTCCCTGTATGATACATATCTAGAATTCACTGGCCTCTTCCCTGTATGATACGTATCCAGAATTCATTGGCCTCTTCCCTGTATGATACGCATCCAGAATTCACTGGCCTCTTCCCGTTATGATACGCATCCAGAATGCACTGGCCTCTTCCCTGTATGATACGTATCCAGAATTCATTGGCCTCTTCCCTGTATGATACGTATCCAGATTTCATTGGCTTCTTCCCTGTATGATACGTATCCAGAATTTACTGGCCTCTTCCCTCTATGATACGCATCCAGAATTCACTGGCCTCTTCCCTGTATGATACGCATACCGGAATTCACTGGCCTCTTCCCTGTATGATACGTATCCAGAATTCACTGGCCTCTTCCCTGTATGATACGTATCCAGAATTCACTGGCCTCTTCCCTTTATGATGCGTATCCAGAATTCATTGGCCTCTTCCCTGTATGATATGTATCTAGATTTCATTGGCCTCTTCCCTGTATGATACGCATCCAGAATGCAATGGCCTCTTCGCTGTATGATACGTATCCAGAATTCACTGGCCTCTTCCCTGTATGATACGTATCCAGAATTCACTGGCCTCTTCCCGGTATGATGCGTATCCATAATTTATTGGCCTCTTCCCTGTATGATACGTATCCGGAATTCATTGGCCTCTTCCCTGTATGATACGTATCCAGAATTCACTGGCCTCTTCCCTGTATGATACACATCCAGAATTCGCTGGCCTCTGCCCTGTATGATACGCATCCAGAATTCATTGGCCTCTTCCCTGTATGATACGTACCCCGATTTCATTGACCTCTTCCGTGTATGATACGTATCCAGAATTCATTGGCCTCTTCCCTGTATGATACGTATCCAGATTTCATTGGCTTCTTCCCTGTATGATGCGTATCCATAATTCATTGGCCTCTTCCCTGTATGATACCCATCCAGAATTCATTGGCCTCTTCCCTGTATGATAGGTATCCATAATTCATTAGCCTCTTCCCTGTATGATACGCATCCAAAATTCACTGGCCTCTTCCCTGTATGATACGCATCCATAATTCATTGGCCTCTTCCCTGTTTGATACGTATCCATAATTCATTGGCCTCTTCCCTGTATGATACGTATCCATAATTTATTGGCCTCATCCCTGTATGATACGCATACAAAAATGCACTGGCCTCTTCCCTGTATGATACGTATCCAGAATTCACTGGCCTCTTCCCTCTATGATACGTATCCAGAATTCACTGGCCTCTTCCCGGTATGATGCGTATCCATAATTTATTGGCCTCTTCCCTGTATGATACGTATCCGGAATTCATTGGCCTCTTCCCTGTATGATACGTATCCAGAATTCACTGGCCTCTTCCCTGTATGATACACATCCAGAATTCGCTGGCCTCTTCCCTGTATGATACGCATCCAGAATTCATTGGCCTCTTCCCTGTATGATACGTACCCCGATTTCATTGACCTCTTCCGTGTATGATACGCATCCATAATTCATTGGCCTCTTCCCTGTATGATACGTATCCAGAATTCACTGGCCTCTTCCCTGTATGATACGCATCCAGAATTCATTGGCCTCTTCCCTGTATAATATGCATCCAGAGTTCATTGGCCTCTTCCCTGTATGATACGCATCCAGAATTCACTGGCCTCTTTCCTGTATGATACGCATCCAGAATTCACTGGCCTCTTCCCTTTATGATGCGTATCCAGAATTCATTGGCCTCTTCCCTGTATGATATGTATCTAGATTTCATTGGCCTCTTCCCTGTATGATACGCATCCAGAATGCAATGGCCTCTTCCCTGTATGATACGTATCCAGAATTCATTGGCCTCTTCCCTGTATGATACGCATCCATAATTCATTGGCCTCTTCCCTGTATGATACGTATCCAGAATTCATTGGCCTCTTCCCTGTATGATACGTATCCAGAATTCATTGACCTCTTCCCTGTATGATGCGTATCCAGAATTCATTGGCCTCTTCCCTGCATGATGCCTATCCAGAATTCACCTACCTCATCCCCGAATTCCCGCATCATACTTGTCCAGAATTCACTGTCCGCATTTGGTCACTAGTGGAGCAGGAACTGCTTACCCTTCCAGGGCACCTGAGTTCACTCCCGGTTTTTAATGGGGTTCGGGTTACTCGATCTTTAGGTTTATGTGTATATTTTGTAGATCGTTGTTTGTCCTTTTGTACTTTTTCTTTTGGTCATTGTGTTGTCTGTTCTTCTTCGATATGCAGATTCTGATTACCCCTTTAGTATCTTCAAACTCTTCTTCGAATCTCTGTATCATATCTATCCAGAATTCACTGGCCACATTCCCTAATCTATGTATCATACCTGTCCAGAATTCACTCTCCCCACCCCCTAAAGCTATGTATCATACCTATCCAGAATTCACTGGCCACATCCCCAAATCCCTGTTCATAGTCATCCCATTCTCTAAAGAAATTGACACTACCATCTTGTCTTCTTTGAAACACCTAAATCATAGAACAAAAAGTGGATTTTTTTTATTAAATCTATTTTCCTGTTAACATATATGACCTCAGAAGTCCAGGATATTTCTGAGGCTTACACACATTTAATACTACAGATTACACCATGGAAACTGGAATCTTTAGTAATGATTTAAAAAAAACAAATTGCTTTGTAGAAATGAAAAAAATTAAATATTGTGGTCACAATTATTTTCGTTGTTGTAAATTTTCGTGGATTGACAACAAATGAGATCATCGTTGACTTTTTATTTCACCCTTGCTTGCTTAAAATGTTTCCTTTTTTTTCTTTTCTTTTTTTTTCTTTTTTTTCTTTTTTTTCTTTTTTTTTCTTTTTGTTTCCTTTTTTTTTCTTTGTTGCTATTTTGTTTTATTATTTTTATTATTATTTTATTTTTTTTTGCTCTTAGTGGTGGATTGAATTTCAATACATCCTCAAGTCTTTCCATAGAGATAAATACTTTAGTAAAAGGTATAGTCACTTCATATAGAGCGGAAGCTTATTTCTGAATGGCTCTATATTTATACGCGAGCCAATTGTCTGGTGCCATACCCAAAAGAGACTTCGAGTAAGCTGTCGAACTGGATGTAAAAATAAAATCAATGTAAACAGAGAAAGAAAGGCAACAACTGTAAATATATAAATAAACATCTAAAATGTTAGCACAACGATATCAAAAAAAGATGTCAAAATGTAACAAAAATAACTATAAGTCTACAAAAAGACTATGATTATAATTATTACAGACGCTGATGAAGCTTGTCGGTCAAGCGAAATATCCGTCGATTTAATTATAATTATAGTCTTTTTGTAGACTTATAGTTATGTTTGTTACATTTTAACATCTTTTTTTGATATCGTTGTGCTAACATTTTAGACGTTTATTTATCATTTTTGTTTGTTTGCACAGTATCGTTAACACTTGTTTCCGATCCGACATCTCGTAGGTTCATATGTTGGCTACTTTTTCAGACGTTTATTTATATAGATATATATATATATACTGTATATACATATTCAGGAAAATAATAAACTCGATGATATAATCGCATGAGTTGTGAAGCATAAACTCCATATGCGGGAACGGTTGGTATGTTACTATCAATAAACGCGAGAGAACACCGAAGGGATACTCTCAAATTGACAATCCAGAGAAACTGGCAACATAGAGCACACAAGACGAAGATAAACAAAATGAAAACACTACACAAGATGTGAGAAATTCATAATGAAATTTATATAATGGAAAAATTGAAGGCGTTTCATGTTGTCACAAAGTGAAGTAGAAAGTTTAACATTGGTGTCATATTTAAGATCAATACTAAGAGGTGAGGCAGAGGAAGCTGTTTCTGTTGTTTATAAATGTTAAGAGGTGAGGCAGAAGAAGCTGTTTCTGTTGTTTATAAATGTTAAGAGGTGAGGAAGAGGAAGCTGTTTCTTGTTTATAAATGTTAAGAGGTGAGGCAGAAGAAGCTGTTTCTGTTGTTTATAAATGTTAAGAGGTGAGGCAGAGGAAGCTGTTTCTGTTGTTTATAAATGTTAAGAGGTGAGGCAGAGGAAGCTGTTTCTGTTGTTTATAAATGTTACGAGGTGAGGCAGAGGAAGCTGTTTCTGTTGTTTATAAATGTTAAGAGGTGAGGAAGAGGAAGTTGTTTCTGTTGTTTATAAATGTTAAGAGGTGAGGCAGAGGAAGCTGTTTCTGTTGTTTATAAACGTTAAGGGGTGAGGCAGAGGAAGCTGTTTCTGTTGTTTATAAATGTTAAGAGGTGAGGTAGAGGAAGCTGTTTCTGTTGTTTATAAATGTTAAGAGGTGAGGCAGAGGAAGCTGTTTCTGTTCATAAATGTTAAGAGGTGAGGCAGAAGAAGCTGTTTCTGTTGTTTGTAAATGTTAAGAGGTGAGGCAGAAGAAGCTGTTTCTGTTGTTTATAAATGTTAAGAGGTGAGGCAGAGTAAGCTGTTTCTGTTGTTTATAAATGTTAAGAGGTGAGGCAGAGGAAGCTGTTTCTGTTGTTTATAAATATTAAGAGGTGAGGCAGAAGAAGCTGTGTCTGTTGTTTATAAATGTTAAGAGGTGAGGCAGAGGAAGCTGTTTCTGTTGTTTATAAATGTTAAGAGGTGAGGCAGAGGAAACTGTTTCTGTTGTTTGTAAATGTTAAGAGGTGAGGCAGAGGAAGAAGTTTCTGTTGTCTATAATTGTTAAGAGGTGAGGCAGAGGAAGCTGTTTCTGTTGTTTATAAATGTTAAGATGTGAGGCAGAGGAAGCTGTTTCTGTTGTTTATAAATGTTAAGAGGTGAGGCAGAGGAAGCTGTTTCTGTTGTTTATAAATGTTAAGATGTGAGGCAGAGGAAGCTGTTTCTGTTGTTTATAAATGTTAAGAGGTGAGGCAGAGGAAGCTGTTTCTGTTGTTTATAAATGTTAAGAGGTGAGGCAGAAGAAGCTGTGTCTGTTGTTTATAAATGTTAAGAGGTGAGGCAGAGGAAGCTGTTTCTGTTGTCTATAAATGTTAAGAGGTGAGGCAGAGGAAGCTGTTTCTGTTGTTTATAAATGTTAAGATGTGAGGCAGAAGAAGCTGTTTCTGTTGTTTATAAATGTTAAGAGGTGAGGCAGAGGAAGCTGTTTCTGTTGTTTATAAATGTTAAGAGGTGAGACAGAGGAAGCTGTTTCTGTTGTTTATAAATGTTAAGAGGTAAGGCAGAAGAAGCTGTTTCTGTTGTTTATAAATGTTAAGAGGCGAGGCAGAGGAAGCTGTTTCTGTTGTTTGTAAATGTTAAGAGGTGAGGCAGAAGAAGCTGTTTCTGTTGTTTATAAATGTTAAGAGGTGAGGCAGAGTAAGCTGTTTCTGTTGTTTATAAATGTTAAGAGGTGAGGCAGAGGAAGCTGTTTCTGTTGTTTATAAATATTAAGAGGTGAGGCAGAAGAAGCTGTGTCTGTTGTTTATAAATGTTAAGAGGTGAGGCAGAGGAAGCTGTTTCTGTTGTTTATAAATGTTAAGAGGTGAGGCAGAGGAAACTGTTTCTGTTGTTTGTAAATGTTAAGAGGTGAGGCAGAGGAAGAAGTTTCTGTTGTCTATAATTGTTAAGAGGTGAGGCAGAGGAAGCTGTTTCTGTTGTTTATAAATGTTAAGATGTGAGGCAGAGGAAGCTGTTTCTGTTGTTTATAAATGTTAAGAGGTGAGGCAGAGGAAGCTGTTTCTGTTGTTTATAAATGTTAAGATGTGAGGCAGAGGAAGCTGTTTCTGTTGTTTATAAATGTTAAGAGGTGAGGCAGAGGAAGCTGTTTCTGTTGTTTATAAATGTTAAGAGGTGAGGCAGAAGAAGCTGTGTCTGTTGTTTATAAATGTTAAGAGGTGAGGCAGAGGAAGCTGTTTCTGTTGTCTATAAATGTTAAGAGGTGAGGCAGAGGAAGCTGTTTCTGTTGTTTATAAATGTTAAGATGTGAGGCAGAAGAAGCTGTTTCTGTTGTTTATAAATGTTAAGAGGTGAGGCAGAGGAAGCTGTTTCTGTTGTTTATAAATGTTAAGAGGTGAGACAGAGGAAGCTGTTTCTGTTGTTTATAAATGTTAAGAGGTAAGGCAGAAGAAGCTGTTTCTGTTGTTTATAAATGTTAAGAGGCGAGGCAGAGGAAGCTGTTCTGCTGTTTATAAATGCTCAGAGGTGAGGCAGAGGAAGCTGTTTCTGTTGTTTATAAATGTTAAGAGGTGAGGCAGAGGAAGCTGTTTCTGTTGTTTATAAATGTTAAGAGGTGAGGCAGAGGAAGCTGTTTCTGTTGTTTATAAATGTTAAGGGGTGAGGCAGAGGAAGCTGTTTCTGTTGTTTATAAATGTTAAGAGGTGAGGCAGAAGAAGCTGTTTCTTTTGTTTATAAGTGTTAAGAGGTGAGGCAGAGTAATCTGTTTCTGTTGTTTATAAATGTTACGAGGTGAGGCAGAGGAAGCTGTTTCTGTTGTTTATAAATGTTAAGAGGTGAGGCAGAGGAAACTGTTTCTGTTGTTTGTAAATGTTAAGAGGTGAGGCAGAGGAAGAAGTTTCTGTTGTCTATAATTGTTAAGAGGTGAGGCAGAGGAAGCTGTTTCTGTTGTTTATAAATGTTAAGATGTGAGGCAGAGGAAGCTGTTTCTGTTGTTTATAAATGTTAAGAGGTGAGGCAGAGGAAGCTGTTTCTGTTGTTTATAAATGTTAAGAGGTGAGGCAGAAGAAGCTGTGTCTGTTGTTTATAAATGTTAAGAGGTGAGGCAGAGGAAGCTGTTTCTGTTGTCTATAAATGTTAAGAGGTGAGGCAGAGGAAGCTGTTTCTGTTGTTTATAAATGTTAAGATGTGAGGCAGAAGAAGCTGTTTCTGTTGTTTATAAATGTTAAGAGGTGAGGCAGAGGAAGCTGTTTCTGTTGTTTATAAATGTTAAGAGGTGAGACAGAGGAAGCTGTTTCTGTTGTTTATAAATGTTAAGAGGTAAGGCAGAAGAAGCTGTTTCTGTTGTTTATAAATGTTAAGAGGCGAGGCAGAGGAAGCTGTTCTGCTGTTTATAAATGCTCAGAGGTGAGGCAGAGGAAGCTGTTTCTGTTCATAAATGTTAAGAGGTGAGGCAGAAGAAGCTGTTTCTGTTGTTTGTAAATGTTAAGAGGTGAGGCAGAAGAAGCTGTTTCTGTTGTTTATAAATGTTAAGAGGTGAGGCAGAGTAAGCTGTTTCTGTTGTTTATAAATGTTAAGAGGTGAGGCAGAGGAAGCTGTTTCTGTTGTTTATAAATATTAAGAGGTGAGGCAGAAGAAGCTGTGTCTGTTGTTTATAAATGTTAAGAGGTGAGGCAGAGGAAGCTGTTTCTGTTGTTTATAAATGTTAAGAGGTGAGGCAGAGGAAGCTGTTTCTGTTGTTTATAAATGTTAAGAGGTGAGGCAGAGGAAACTGTTTCTGTTGTTTGTAAATGTTAAGAGGTGAGGCAGAGGAAGAAGTTTCTGTTGTCTATAATTGTTAAGAGGTGAGGCAGAGGAAGCTGTTTCTGTTGTTTATAGATGTTAAGATGTGAGGCAGAGGAAGCTGTTTCTGTTGTTTATAAATGTTAAGAGGTGAGGCAGAGGAAGCTGTTTCTGTTGTTTATAAATGTTAAGAGGTGAGGCAGAAGAAGCTGTGTCTGTTGTTTATAAATGTTAAGAGGTGAGCCAGAGGAAGCTGTTTCTGTTGTCTATAAATGTTAAGAGGTGAGGCAGAGGAAGCTGTTTCTGTTGTTTATAAATGTTAAGATGTGAGGCAGAAGAAGCTGTTTCTGTTGTTTATAAATGTTAAGAGGTGAGGCAGAGGAAGCTGTTTCTGTTGTTTATAAATGTTAAGAGGTGAGACAGAGGAAGCTGTTTCTGTTGTTTATAAATGTTAAGAGGTAAGGCAGAAGAAGCTGTTTCTGTTGTTTATAAATGTTAAGAGGCGAGGCAGAGGAAGCTGTTCTGCTGTTTATAAATGCTCAGAGGTGAGGCAGAGGAAGCTGTTTCTGTTGTTTATAAATGTTAAGAGGTGAGGCAGAGGAAGCTGTTTCTGTTGTTTATAAATGTTAAGAGGTGAGGCAGAGGAAGCTGTTTCTGTTGTTTATAAATGTTAAGGGGTGAGGCAGAGGAAGCTGTTTCTGTTGTTTATAAATGTTAAGAGGTGAGGCAGAAGAAGCTGTTTCTTTTGTTTATAAGTGTTAAGAGGTGAGGCAGAGTAATCTGTTTCTGTTGTTTATAAATGTTACGAGGTGAGGCAAAAGAGGCTGTTTCTGTTGTTTATAAATGTTAAGAGGTGAGGCAGAGGAAGCTGTTCTGCTGTTTTTAAATGTTAAGAGGTGAGACGAAGGAAGCTGTTTCTGTTGTTTATAAATGTTAAGAGGTGAGGCAGAGGAAGCTGTTTCTGTTGTTTATAAATGTTAAGAGGTGAGGCAGAGGAAGCTGTTTCTGTTGTTTGTAAATGTTAAGAGGTGAGGCAGAGGAAGCTGTTTCTCTTGTCTATAAATCTTAAGAGGTGAGGCAGAGGAAGCTGTTTCTGTTGTTTATAAATGTTAAGATGTGAGGCAGAGGAAGCTGTTTCTGTTGTTTATAAATGTTAAGAGGTGAGGCAGAGGAAGCTGTTTCTGTTGTTTCTTTTATCTCCAGTTCTAAGGAGTAAAAGCCTAACCTTTGGTCTAGTTCAAAGCATGTGTCCTCAACATCTAATCAAAGGTAATTAATGAGTCAGCCATAGCATGGCTCACTTAAGAGTGTCTTTGACATTTACTTCACTGAATTTGGTACTGCTTTGACAACTATTTTACCTATTTTGTTCCAGTATTGTTATAAATACTGTTATAGTGACAGCCGGAAACTTTGAGCCGTAATGAAAACGGGAGGTTTGGCGTTTAAAAATCTGATTCAACCCACCATTTCTTTGGAAATGCCTGTACCAAGTCAAGGTCATTACGGTTTTCCCAGTTTTGCGGTGGTTGACTGATTTTGTCTGTTTATAGAAATATGAGTTTTGACTATCCCTTTATAAGATTATTCGGAGTTCGGTAATTTTGTTATTACCCTTATATCCAGTAAGCAAACTTTGGATTATTATTTGGAAGAACATGATCAATTTACCTGAAAGTAAGATTAAAGGCTTTAGCTTCTGTTCTTTTTTGTCTTTGATAAGTTTTTGTATAACCCTGCTTCAGAACACTACTTGTTTAGGAAAAGATCGGCAGGAAGAGGGTCACAGTTTGCTCTCATAGCGATGCCGATGAATTGACAATCGGGGCAACTGATTTTGACATTATTATCCTTTTGGAACGGCTGAACGGCGCCTACGCTGTCGGAAGTTTACAAATTAAAGAGGTTTTCAAATTAAAAATAAACATGCAAGAAACATCGAGAGGGTATTTTATTTGTCTTCATCACAATTCTTCAAACAAATTGACAAATTAATCTCAAGCTAATACGTACCGTCCAGTTCCCTCCGTCAGTGACCATGTCACAGTATACTTTGATACCATTTGATTCGTCAGGATATATTGTGTAGACACGACTTATGCTTCCAGTTGGTAGTTCACTGCAGTCTTTTGGCTTTGACGGAAGATCTGTATGTGCATGAAGGAAAGTTTAAAACTTGTACCGAATCTTTTCATAGAACTATTATTATATATATCACAAAATCGTCTGTGCCTCGAAGATTAATTTTATTATGTATAAAGTTTGAGATTAGGACTCAGAATTGTTTACCCGTTTGTTGGGGGGCTCGTGTTACTCAATCTTCGGTTATATGAGTAGTATTTTGTAGAACATTTTTTGTCATTGAATGTCCTCCGATTTGCGGATTCTGGCTACTCCCTTGGAATCTTCAAACGTGTCTAACAACAACACTGCTCGCTCTGTTATGTGTGACAGAATGGTGGTTTGTGTCCATAAATATAATTTAACCCTAATGTTCCGGGACGTTACCCACTCTATCCTTAGAGTCTAGTCCTGTATTCAAAAGAAGAAGAAGCCGAATGTCGTTGAGATTAAACTCTCGGATCTAAAGCTACCCTTTGGTTTTTTTTTACCTTCCGTCAAATCTCACAGTCAATAAGAAGAGTTTGAAGATACCAAAGGGGTAATCAGAATCCATAAATCGAAGAAGAACAGACAACACAATGGCCAAAAGAAAAAGTACAAAAGGACAAACAACGATCTACAAAAAATACACATAAAGCTAAAGATCGAGTAACATGAACCCCACTTCTTTTTCTCGTTACGGCGAACATTCAACAAAGCAAACATTACTTATCGGCATGCGTGGACATGTGCAATAATTTATATTATATATACCGGTATTCTGGGAAACTAAAATCTGATCCCCGAACCGGTGCAGGTTTTAACTTTTCAGGATAGGATTATTACCGACTGTGACGGGAGATAAAATATTACCGCCTGGACACGCTGGGCATTTACCGGGGGCCCCACGAGTATAGGGGTCCAATGTTTATCTATGTATGTTGTGTCTTGCTGTCAATAAATAAATAAATACTATGCTATACTAAACAATACATATTTGACGTTGGAAAATGCATATTTAGCGTATGCTATGCTAAAGATCATGAACAGTAAGCATTTTATTTCAAAAAAAATTATGATAACAAGTGGGCTGTGCTCGGGTGTCTATAGTGGTGTAAGACGGTTCTTGATTACGCCAACACTATAATAAAGACATAAACCTCTGTTTAGCAGGAAATCAACCTCATTCAAATAGCCTTTAAAACAGACACTAACAAACGTGGGTAATTTCAATGCACGTGCCTGTCATAAATATTTAATTAATTTTTAATCTAAAATCATTTGGAGTCTACTGATAGCTATCTCCCTGTTTCAAATAACTATCTCAAATACTTTGAAAATTATAATTGAATTTGATATTATCAGACAAAATCGTTAAACAATGTCATTGTTCTATTAAAATTTAATCGTTCAGGAAGAAAACTATAGCAACGCAGAAATTGTTACAGGTCAACCGTTTTATTAAAAGATTATCATGTTAGTCTCAGTTTACACAGCTTAGATATAGATAACACCGGTGTTGGAAATCAATTATTATGTCCCCCAAACGAAGTTTGGGAGACATATTGTGTTTGCTCCGTTTCTTATTATTATTACATCACCCCGAGTGTTGTCGGGTGATGTATTGTTATTCTACGTGTCTTTTTCACTATTATTATTATTATTATTATTATTATTCCACACATTTTTGTCCGCTCAATTTCTCGGAGATGCCTTGATCAAATTTTATGAAACCGTGTAGGAATAGCATATGTCATGTGAAGTTGTGCATAAAAGGGTTGATTTTTTCAAAATGGCTGCCGTTGCCATGGAAACGGCCAAAATGCTAAAAAATTGAAAAACACAAAAATGATCATAGCAGGTTTCTCGCCGAACAGAAATTGATGAAACTTGATAGGAACAACATCCACATCTAGTGGCACAAGATAAGCCAAAAAATCGGAATCGGTTGGAGAAACTTTGCGTAGTTGCCATGGAAACAAAAAAGGGGGGATTTAAAAAAAATTGGAATCCTTTCATCAAACTTCATGAAACTTTGTAGGAATATCCACCGTAGTGTGTGGCAGCTTTTGGAGATTGAAAAAAATCAAAATGGCGGCCGTTGCCATGGTAACCAAGGTGCAAAACATGTTAAATTCACTTCGTACAGTTGATCCTTTTGAGACTTGACACAAAAATAGATCATTACTCAAAGTTGTGCTCTTTGTTTTTAAAATTTTCAAAATGGCCGCCAATATAAAAATAAAAAAAGTAAAAATAAATTGTTTAAAATTTTAAAATGAAAAGATTTCAATAGAAATAGATATTTACAGAGAGTAAGACATACTTCACCATATGGTGACCATTTTGGTTTGCTATGGCGGCCATTTTGAATCCAAAATGGCCGCCAAAATACAAAATCCTTCCGATTTGGGCAAAATATGGTTTCCAAGTAGATTTTGTTCTTGCGAATTGATATCCATCATCGTTTTAGGAATTGGGAGCCATTAATGATCCTTCAGATCATATCATTTCTTGTTCTTATTATTATTATTATTCTTCTTTCTTTCTTTCTTCCGTCAAATGTTTGCCCGACACATTTCTCGGAGATGCCTTGATCAAACTTTATGAAATCTTGTAGGAATATCATATGCCATGTGAAGTTGTGCCTTTAAGGGTTGATTTTTTCAAAATGGCTGCCGTTGCCATGGAAACGACCAAAATGCAAAAAAAAAAAAAAAAATGATCATAGCAGATTACTAGCCAAACAGAAATTGATGAAACTTGATAGGAACAACATCCACATCTAGTGGAACGAGATAAGCTAAGAAAAATCGGAATCGGTTGGACAAACTTTGCCGCAGTTGCCATGAAAAAAATAATTTTGGATTCCTTTCATCAAACTTCATGAAACTTTGTAGGAATATCCACCGGAGTGTGTGGCAGCTCTTTAGGGGTTGAAAAAAATCAAAAATGGCGGCAGTTGCCATGGTAACCAAGGTGCAACAAATGTGAAATTCACTCCAAACAGCGGATCCTTTTGAAACTTGACACAAAAATAGATCATCACTCAAAGTTGTGCTCTTTGTTTTTAAAATTTTCAAAATGGCCACCGATATAAAAATTAAAAAAATCGCTAAAAATTCTAAAACGAAAAGATTTCAAAGGAAATGGATATTTACAGGGAATAAGACATGCTGCACCATATTGCGACCATTTCGGTTTGCTATGGCGGCCATTTTTAATCCAAAATGACCATCAAAATACAAAAATCCTCCGATTTGGGCGAAATTAAGCTTCCAAGTAGATTATAATGCTGCGAATTGATATCCAAGCTTCGCAGGAATGTTAAACACTATGAGTAGATGTGCAGACTACTTTCGGAATTTTCAAAATGGCCACCGTTGCCATGGAAACCACAAAAAAACACGAAAACATTTTAGTGCTCGGAATTGGATGAAACTTTCCAGAAATTTTCTCTGACATGTGTACACATAATTTTGAGGCTTAGACATTTCAGAATGGCCGCCGTTGCCACGAAAAAACGTGAAAAATTTAAAGTGCTGGGAATTGGATGAAACTTAACAGAAATGTTGTATGGCATGTGTATAAATGGTTTTGAGGCTTGGAAATTTCAAAATGCCTGCCGTTGCCATGGAAACCGCAAAAGCACTCAATTTAACACAAAGATGAATAACAAGCTTTTGAGGCTTAGAAATTTCAAAATGGCCACCGTTGCCATGAAAATTATTTTTGAATTTACAGCATAAATCATTTTCACTAAAGTCACCAACATCCTATAGTGTATGACAAACATCTTTTGCATTTGATTTTATACTAATAATATAGTCTTCTAACATCTCCATTACTGGTGTTGTAGATGATGGCAGACAATTGAAGCCATTTTTTTCTTGCTTTGCTTACTAGTTTATTGTAGCACATTGTAGGGTAACATAACAAAGAAGCCCTACTATAGACATGATAGAGTCAAAAACTGGGCTCTAATTATTTCTTGCTATGTTCTCACACTATTCTTCATTCATACCACTAGTACTTGTATAGTTCGCTTGGGAGACATTTGTAGCGCTGTGCGTTACAGTAACCAATATTTGCTGTGGAATTAAAAATGATGCATTTTTTCATCACTTTTGGAATAGATAATTACTCATTCACACATTATGTGCAACTGAAATAACCAAAAAAATAGCACACTGTCAGAACAGTTCCGAAATCTAATAGAACAATCGTAGAAAGAGACAAAATCGATAAGACATATATACATGACCTCTGAATTTCCTGGTTTGGTATAGGCCCTTCAATAAAAGAAGAACCCGCGTAAAACAAGTATTATGGTCATTTATCCCCCTCAAAACCCATTCAATTATCTTTACTGACTTTCGCGTACACATGATTTGTAGTCTGTGATAATATGCTTTTTCTACATACTGACTTTCACGCATATATGATTGTGATTTCGTATTTCTTATATTTACTGATTTTCATGTACAACTGATTGACATTGTGCGTAGTTAATGTATTTCTCAAGTTACTTATTTTCACGTGAATATGGTCGTTATAGTGCATGATACCGTGATTTTCTCTATCTACTGATATTGTTTTTCTGCGTGGTGAGTCTTTCTTCTACTTACTGATTTTCATGTAAATATGGTCGTTATAGTGCATGATATCATAGTTTTCTCTATCTACTGAGATTGTTTTTGTGCGTGGTGATGTCTTTCTTCTACTTACTGATTTTCACGTAAATATGGTCGTTATAGAGCTTGATACCGTAGTTTTCTCTATCTACTGAGATTGTTTTTATGCGTGGTGACGTCTTTCTTCTACTTACTTATTTTCATGTAAATATGGTCGTTATAGAGCATGATATCGTAGTTTTCTCTATTTACTGAGATTGTTTTTATGCGTGATGACGTCTTTCTTCTACTTACTTATTTTCATGTAAATATGGCCGTCATAGTGCATGATATCGTAGTTTTCTCTATCTACTGAGATTGTTTTTGTGCGTGGTGACTTCTTTCTTCTACTTACTGATTTTCATGTAAATATGGTCGTTATAGTGCATGATGCCGTAGTTTTTTCTATCTACTGAGATTGTTATTATGCGTGATGACTTCTTTCTTCTACTTACTTATTTTCACGTAAACATGGTCGTTATAGTGCATGATACAATAGTTTCCTCTATCTACTGAGATTGTTTTTATGCGTGGTGACGTCTTTCTTCTACTTACTGATTTTCATGTAAATATGGTCGTTATAGTGCATGATACCGTAGTTTTCTCTATCTACTGAGATTGTTTTTGTGCGCGATGACGTCTTTCTTCTACTTACTGATTTTCATGTAAATATGGTCGTTATAGTGCATGATACCGTAGTTTTCTCTATCTACTGAGATTGTTTTTGTGCGTGGTGAAGTCTTTCTTCTACTTACTGATTTTCATGTAAATATGGTCGTTATAGTGCATGATACAGTAGTTTTCTCTATCTACTGAGATTGTCTTTGTTCGTGGTGACTTCTTTCTTCTACTTACTTATTTTCATGTAAATATGGTTGTTATAGTGCATGATGCAGTAGTTTTCTTTATCTACTGAGATTGTTTTTGTGCGTGGTGACGTCTTTCTTCTACTTATTGATTTTCATGTAAATATGGTCGTTATAGAGCATGATAACGTAGTTTTCTCTATCTACTGAGATTGTTTTTGTGCGTGGTGACTTCTTTCTTCTACTTACTTATTTTCATGTAAATATGGTCGTTATAGAGCATGATACCGTAGTTTCCTCTATCTACTGAGATTGCTTTTGTTCGTGGTGACGTCATTCTTCTATCTACTGATTTTCATGTAAATATGGTCGTTATAGTGCATGATACCGTAGTTTCCTCTATCTACTGAGATTGTTTTTGTGCGTGGTGACGTCATTCTTCTACTTATTGATTTTCATGTAAATATGGTCGTTATAGTGCATGATACCGTAGTTTTCTCTATCTACTCATGAGATTGTTTTTGTGCGTGGTGACGTCATTCTTCTACTTATTGATTTTCATGTAAATATGGTCGTTATAGAGCATGATACCGTAGTTTTCTCTATCTACTCATCAGATTGTTTTTGTGCGTGATGACGTCTTTCTTCTACTTACTGATTTTCATGTAAATATGGTCGTTATAGAGCATGATACCGTAGTTTTCTCTATCTACTGAGATTGTTTTTGTGCGTGAAGACGTCTTTCTTCTACTTACTTATTTGCATGTAAATATGGTCGTTATAGTGCATGATACCGTAGTTTTCTCTGTCTACTGAGATTGATTTTGCTCGTGATGATGTCTTTCTTCTACTTACTGATTTTCATGTAAATATGGTCGTTATAGTGCATGATACTGTAGTTTTCTCTATCTACTGAGATTGTTTTTTTGCGTGATGATGTCTTTCTTCTACTTACTTATTTTCATATAAATATGGTCGTTATAGAGCATGATACCGTAGTTTTCTCTATCTACTGAGATTGTTTTTGTGCGTGGTGACGTCTTTCTTCTACTTACTGATTTTCACGTAAATATGGTCGTTATAGTGCATGATACCGTAGTTTTCTCTATCTACTGAGATTGTTTTTGTGCGTGGTGACATCTTTCTTCTACTTACTGATTTTCATGTAAATATGGTCGTTATAGTGCATGATACAGTAGTTTTCTCTATCTACTGAGATTGTCTTTGTTCGTGGTGACGTCTTTCTTCTACTTACTGATTTTCATGTAAATATGGTCGTTATAGAGCATGATACCGTAGTTTTCTCTATCTACTGAGATTGTTTTTGTGCGTGGTGACTTCTTTCTTCTACTTACTTATTTTCACGTAAATATGGTCGTTATAGTGCATGATACCGTAGTTTCCTCTATCTACTGAGATTGTTTTTGTGCGTGGTGACGTCTTTCTTCTACTTACTGATTTTCATGTAAATATGGTCGTTATAGTGCATGATACTGTAGTTTTCTCTATCTACTAAGATTGTTTTTGTGCGTGGTGACGTCTTTCTTCTACTTACTGATTTTCATGTAAATATGGTCGTTATAGTGCATGATACCGTAGTTTCCTCTATCTACTGATATTGTTTTTGTGCGTGGTGACGTCTTTCTTCTACTTACTGATTTTCATGTAAATATGGTCGTTATAGAGCATGATACCGTAGTTTCCTCTATCTACTGAGATTGTTTTTGTGCGTGGTGACGTCTTTCTTCTACTTACTGATTTTCATGTAAATATGGTCGTTATAGTGCATGATACCGTAGTTTTCTCTATCTACTGAGATTGATTTTGTTCGTGATGAAGTCTTTCTTCTACTTACTTATTTTCATGTAAATATGGTTGTTATAGTGCATGATACAGTAGTTTTCTTTATCTACTGAGATTGTTTTTGTGCGTGGTGACGTCTTTCTTCTACTTATTGATTTTCATGTAAATATGGTCGTTATAGAGCATGATAACGTAGTTTTCTCTATCTACTGAGATTGTTTTTGTGCGTGGTGACGTCTTTCTTCTACTTACTTATTTTCATGTAAATATGGTCGTTATAGTGCATGATACGGTAGTTTCCTCTATCTACTGAGATTGCTTTTGTGCGTGGTGACGTCATTCTTCTACCTACTGATTTTCATGTAAATATGGTCGTTATAGTGCATGATACCGTAGTTTCCTCTATCTACTGAGATTGTTTTTGTGCGTGGTGACGTCATTCTTCTACTTATTGATTTTCATGTAAATATGGTCGTTATAGTGCATGATACCGTAGTTTTCTCTATCTACTGAGATTGTTTTTTTGCGTGATGATGTCTTTCTTCTACTTACTGATTTTCATGTAAATATGGTCGTCATAGTGCATGATACTGTAGTTTCCTCTATCTACTGAGATTGTTTTTGTTCGTGGTGACTTCTTTCTTCTACTTACTTATTTTCATATAAATATGGTCGTTATACAACATGATACCGTAGTTATCTCTATCTACTGAGATTATTTTTGTGCGTGATGACGTCTTTCTTCTACTTACTTATTTTCATGTAAATATGGTCGTTATAGAGCATGATACCGTAGTTTTCTCTATCTACTCATGAGATTTTTTTTGTGCGTGATGACGTCTTTCTTCTACTTATTGATTTTCATGTAAATATGGTCGTTATAGTGCATGATACCGTAGCTTCCTCTATCTACTGATATTGTTTTTGTGCGTGGTGACGTCTTTCTTCTACTTACTGATTTTCATGTAAATATGGTCGTTATAGTGCATGATACAGTAGTTTTCTCTATCTACTGAGATTGTCTTTGTTCGTGGTGACGTCTTTCTTCTACTTACTGATTTTCATGTAAATATGGTCGTTATAGTGCATGATACCGTAGTTTCCTCTATCTACTGAGATTGTTTTTGTGCGTGGTGACGTCTTTCTTCTACTTACTGATTTTCATGTAAATATGGTCGTTATAGTGCATGATACTGTAGTTTCCTCTATTTACTGAGATTGTTTTTGTGCGTGGTGACGTCTTTCTTCTATTTACTTATTTTCATGTAAATCTGGTCGTTATAGTGCATGATACAGTAGTTTTCTTTATCTACTGAGATTGTTTTTGTGCGCGATGACGTCTTTCTTCTACTTACTGATTTTCATGTAAATATGGTCGTTATAGTGCATGATACCGTAGTTTCCTCTATCTACTCATGAGATTGTTTTTGTGCGTGATGACGTCTTTCTTCTACTTACTTATTTTCATGTAAATATGGTCGTTATAGAGCATGATACCGTAGTTTTCTCTATCTACTCATCAGATTGTTTTTGTGCGTGATGACGTCTTTCTTCTACTTACTGATTTTCATGTAAATATGGTCGTTATAGTGCATGATACCGTAGTTTCCTCTATCTACTGAGATTGTTTTTGTGCGTGAAGACATCTTTCTTCTACTTACTTATTTGCATGTAAATATGGTCGTTATAGTGCATGATACCGTAGTTTTCTCTGTCTACTGAGATTGTTTTTGTGCGTGGTGACGTCTTTCTTCTACTTACTGATTTTCATGTAAATATGGTCATTATAGTGCATGATACCGTAGTTTCCTCTATCTACTGAGATTGTTTTTGTGCGTGAAGACATCTTTCTTCTACTTACTTATTTGCATGTAAATATGGTCGTTATAGTGCATGATACCGTAGTTTTCTCTGTCTACTGAGATTGATTTTGCTCGTGATGACGTTTTTCTTCAACTTACTGATTTTCACGTAAATATGGTCGTTATAGTGCATGATACCGTAGTTTTCACTATCTACTGAGATTGTTTTTGTGCGTGATGATGTCTTTCTTCTACTTACTGATTTTCATGTAAATATGGTCGTCATAGTGCATGATACTGTAGTTTCCTCTATCTACTGAGATTGTTTTTGTTCGTGGTGACTTCTTTCTTTTACTTACTTATTTTCATATAAATATGTTCGTTATACAACATGATACCGTAGTTATCTCTATCTACTGAGATTATTTTTGTGCGTGATGACGTCTTTCTTCTACTTACTTATTTTCATGTAAATATGGTCGTTATAGAGCATGATACCGTAGTTTTCTCTATCTACTCATGAGATTTTTTTTGTGCGTGATGACGTCTTTCTTCTACTTACTGATTTTCATGTAAATATGGTCGTTATAGTGCATGATACCGTAGCTTCCTCTATCTACTGATATTGTTTTTGTGCGTGGTGACGTCTTTCTTCTACTTACTGATTTTCATGTAAATATGGTCGTTATAGTGCATGATACAGTAGTTTTCTCTATCTACTGAGATTGTCTTTGTTCGTGGTGACGTCTTTCTTCTACTTACTGATTTTCATGTAAATATGGTCGTTATAGAGCATGATACCGTAGTTTTCTCTATCTACTGAGATTGTTTTTGTGCGTGGTGACGTCTTTCTTCTACTTACTGATTTTCATGTAAATATGGTCGTTATAGTGCATGATACCGTAGTTTCCTCTATCTACTGAGATTGTTTTTGTGCGTGATGACGTCTTTCTTCTACTTACTGATTTTCATGTAAATATGGTCGTTATAGTGCATGATACTGTAGTTTCCTCTATTTACTGAGATTGTTTTTGTGCGTGGTGACGTCTTTCTTCTATTTACTTATTTTCATGTAAATATGGTCGTTATAGTGCATGATACAGTAGTTTTCTTTATCTACTGAGATTGTTTTTGTGCGCGATGACGTCTTTCTTCTACTTACTGATTTTCATGTAAATATGGTCGTTATAGTGCATGATACCGTAGTTTCCTCTATCTACTCATGAGATTGTTTTTGTGCGTGATGACGTCTTTCTTCTACTTACTTATTTTCATGTAAATATGGTCGTTATAGAGCATGATACCGTAGTTTTCTCTATCTACTCATCAGATTGTTTTTGTGCGTGATGACGTCTTTCTTCTACTTACTGATTTTCATGTAAATATGGTCGTTATAGTGCATGATACCGTAGTTTCCTCTATCTACTGATATTGTTTTTGTGCGTGGTGACGTCTTTCTTCTACTTACTGATTTTCATGTAAATATGGTCGTTATAGTGCATGATACAGTAGTTTTCTTTATCTACTGAGATTGTCTTTGTTCGTGGTGACGTCTTTCTTCTACTTACTGATTTTCATGTAAATATGGTCGTTATAGAGCATGATACCGTAGTTTTCTCTATCTACTGAGATTGTTTTTGTGCGTGGTGACGTCTTTCTTCTACTTACTGATTTTCACGTAAATATGGTCGTTATAGTGCATGATACCGTAGTTTCCTCTATCTACTGAGATTGTTTTTGTGCGTGGTGACATCTTTCTTCTACTTACTGATTTTCATGTAAATATGGTCGTTATAGTGCATGATACAGTAGTTTTCTCTATCTACTGAGATTGTCTTTGTTCGTGGTGACGTCTTTCTTCTACTTACTGATTTTCATGTAAATATGGTCGTTATAGAGCATGATACCGTAGTTTTCTCTATCTACTGAGATTGTTTTTGTGCGTGGTGACGTCTTTCTTCTACTTACTGATTTTCACGTAAATATGGTCGTTATAGTGCATGATACCGTAGTTTCCTCTATCTACTAAGATTGTTTTTGTGCGTGGTGACGTCTTTCTTCTACTTACTGATTTTCATGTAAATATGGTCGTTATAGTGCATGATACCGTAGTTTCCTCTATCTACTGAGATTGTTTTTGTGCGTGGTGACGTCTTTCTTCTACTTACTGATTTTCATGTAAATATGGTCGTTATAGTGCATGATACCGTAGTTTTCTCTATCTACTGAGATTGATTTTGTTCGTGATGAAGTCTTTCTTCTACTTACTGATTTTCATGTAAATATGGTCGTTATAGTGCATGATACAATAGTTTCCTCTATCTACTGAGATTGTTTTTGTGCGTGATGACGTCTTTCTTCTACTTACTTATTTTCATGTAAATATGGTCGTTATAGTGCATGATACGTAGTTTTCTCTATCTACTGAGATTGTTTTTGTGCGTGATGACGTCTTTCTTCTACTTACTTATTTTCATGTAAATATGGTTGTTATAGTGCATGATACAGTAGTTTTCTTTATCTACTGAGATTGTTTTTGTGCGTGGTGACGTCTTTCTTCTACTTATTGATTTTCATGTAAATATGGTCGTTATAGAGCATGATAACGTAGTTTTCTCTATCTACTGAGATTGTTTTTGTGCGTGGTGACGTCTTTCTTCTACTTACTTATTTTCATGTAAATATGGTCGTTATAGTGCATGATACCGTAGTTTCCTCTATCTACTGAGATTGCTTTTGTGCGTGGTGACGTCATTCTTCTACCTACTGATTTTCATGTAAATATGGTCGTTATAGTGCATGATACCGTAGTTTCCTCTATCTACTGAGATTGTTTTTGTGCGTGGTGACGTCATTCTTCTACTTATTGATTTTCATGTAAATATGGTCGTTATAGTGCATGATACCGTAGTTTCCTCTATCTACTGAGATTGTTTTTGTGCGTGAAGACATCTTTCTTCTACTTACTTATTTGCATGTAAATATGGTCGTTATAGTGCATGATACCGTAGTTTTCTCTGTCTACTGAGATTGATTTTGCTCGTGATGACGTTTTTCTTTAACTTACTGATTTTCACGTAAATATGGTCGTTATAGTGCATGATACCGTAGTTTTCACTATCTACTGAGATTGTTTTTTTGCGTGATGATGTCTTTCTTCTACTTACTGATTTTCATGTAAATATGGTCGTCATAGTGCATGATACTGTAGTTTCCTCTATCTACTGAGATTGTTTTTGTTCGTGGTGACTTCTTTCTTCTACTTACTTATTTTCATATAAATATGGTCGTTATACAACATGATACCGTAGTTATCTCTATCTACTGAGATTATTTTTGTGCGTGATGACGTCTTTCTTCTACTTACTGATTTTCATGTAAATATGGTCGTTATAGTGCATGATACCGTAGCTTCCTCTATCTACTGATATTGTTTTTGTGCGTGGTGACGTCTTTCTTCTACTTACTGATTTTCATGTAAATATGGTCGTTATAGTGCATGATACGTAGTTTTCTTTATCTACTGAGATTGTTTTTGTGCGCGATGACGTCTTTCTTCTACTTACTGATTTTCATGTAAATATGGTCGTTATAGTGCATGATACCGTAGTTTTCTCTATCTACTGAGATTGTTTTTGTGCGTGATGACGTCTTTCTTCTACTTACTGATTTTCATGTAAATATGGTCGTTATAGTGCATGATACCGTAGTTTCCTCTATCTACTGAGAATATTTTTGTGCGTGATGACGTCTTTCTTCTACTTACTTATTTTCATGTAAATATGGTCGTTATAGAGCATGATACCGTAGTTTTCTCTATCTACTCATGAGATTGTTTTTGTGCGTGATGACGTCTTTCTTCTACTTACTGATTTTCATGTAAATATGGTCGTTATAGTGCATGATACCGTAGTTTCCTCTATCTACTGATATTGTTTTTGTGCGTGGTGACGTCTTTCTTCTACTTACTGATTTTCATGTAAATATGGTCGTTATAGTGCATGATACAGTAGTTTTCTCTATCTACTGAGATTGTCTTTGTTCGTGGTGACGTCTTTCTTCTACTTACTTATTTTCATGTAAATATGGTCGTTATAGAGCATGATACCGTAGTTTTCTCTATCTACTGAGATTGTTTTTGTGCGTGGTGACGTCTTTCTTCTACTTACTGATTTTCACGTAAATATGGTCGTTATAGTGCATGATACCGTAGTTTCCTCTATCTACTGAGATTGTTTTTGTGCGTGGTGACGTCTTTCTTCTACTTACTGATTTTCATGTAAATATGGTCGTTATAGTGCATGATACCGTAGTTTCCTCTATCTACTGAGATTGTTTTTGTGCGTGGTGACGTCTTTCTTCTACTTACTGATTTTCATGTAAATATGGTCGTTATAGTGCATGATACCGTAGTTTTCTCTATCTACTGAGATTGATTTTGTTCGTGATGAAGTCTTTCTTCTACTTACTGATTTTCATGTAAATATGGTCGTTATAGTGCATGATACAATAGTTTCCTCTATCTACTGAGATTGTTTTTGTGCGTGATGACGTCTTTCTTCTACTTACTTATGTTCATGTAAATATTGTCGTTATAGTGCATGATAAGTAGTTTTCTCTATCTACTGAGATTGTTTTTGTGCGTGGTGACGTCTTTCTTCTACTTACTTATTTTCATGTAAATATGGTCGTTATAGTGCATGATACCGTAGTTTCCTCTATCTACTGAGATTGTTTTTGTGCGTGGTGACGTCTTTCTTCTACTTACTGATTTTCATGTAAATATGGTCGTTATAGTGCATGATACTGTAGTTTCCTCTATTTACTGAGATTGTTTTTGTGCGTGGTGACGTCTTTCTTCTATTTACTGATTTTAATGTAAATATGGTCGTTATAGTGCATGATACAGTAGTTTTCTTTATCTACTGAGATTGTTTTTGTGCGCGATGACGTCTTTCTTCTACTTACTGATTTTCATGTAAATATGGTCGTTATAGTGCATGATACCGTAGTTTTCTCTATCTACTGAGATTGTTTTTGTGCGTGATGACGTCTTTCTTCTACTTACTGATTTTCATGTAAATATGGTCGTTATAGTGCATGATACCGTAGTTTCCTCTATCTACTGAGATTATTTTTGTGCGTGATGACGTCTTTCTTCTACTTACTTATTTTCATGTAAATATGGCCGTTATAGAGCATGATACCGTAGTTTTCTCTATCTACTCATGAGATTGTTTTTGTGCGTGATGACGTCTTTCTTCTACTTACTGATTTTCATGTAAATATGGTCGTTATAGTGCATGATACCGTAGTTTTCTCTATCTACTGAGATTGTTTTTGTGCGTGATGACGTCTTTCTTCTACTTACTGATTTTCATGTAAATATGGTCGTTATAGAGCATGATACCGTAGTTTCCTCTATTTACTGAGATTGTTTTTGTGCGTGGTGACGTCTTTCTTCTACTTACTGATTTTCATGTAAATATGGTCGTTATAGAGCATGATACCGTAGTTTTCTCTATCTACTGAGATTGTTTTTGTGCGTGGTGACGTCTTTCTTCTACTTACTGATTTTCACGTAAATATGGTCGTTATAGTGCATGATACCGTAGTTTCCTCTATCTACTGAGATTGTTTTTGTGCGTGGTGACGTCTTTCTTCTACTTACTGATTTTCATGTAAATATGGTCGTTATAGTGCATGATACCGTAGTTTACTCTATCTACTGAGATTGTTTTTGTGCGTGGTGACGTCTTTCTTCTACTTACTGATTTTCATGTAAATATGGTCGTTATAGTGCATGATACCGTAGTTTTCTCTATCTACTGAGATTGATTTTGTTCGTGATGACGTCTTTCTTCTACTTACTGATTTTCATGTAAATATGGTCGTTATAGTGCATGATACAATAGTTTCCTCTATCTACTGAGATTGTTTTTGTGCGTGATGACGTCTTTCTTCTACTTACTTATTTTCATGTAAATATGGTCGTTATAGTGCATGATACGTAGTTTTCTCTATCTACTGAGATTGTTTTTGTGCGTGATGACGTCTTTCTTCTACTTACTTATTTTCATGTAAATATGGTTGTTATAGTGCATGATACAGTAGTTTTCTTTATCTACTGAGATTGTTTTTGTGCGTGGTGACGTCTTTCTTCTACTTATTGATTTTCATGTAAATATGGTCGTTATAGAGCATGATAACGTAGTTTTCTCTATCTACTGAGATTGTTTTTGTGCGTGGGGACGTCTTTCTTCTACTTACTTATTTTCATGTAAATATGGTCGTTATAGTGCATGATACCGTAGTTTCCTCTATCTACTGAGATTGCTTTTGTGCGTGGTGACGTCATTCTTCTACTTACTGCTTTTCATGTAAATATGGTTGTTATAGTGCATGATACCGTAGTTTCCTCTATCTACTGAGATTGTTTTTGTGCGTGGTGACGTCATTCTTCTACTTATTGATTTTCATGTAAATATGGTCGTTATAGAGCATGATAACGTAGTTTTCTCTATCTACTGAGATTGTTTTTGTGCGTGGGGACGTCTTTCTTCTACTTACTTATTTTCATGTAAATATGGTCGTTATAGTGCATGATACCGTAGTTTTCTCTATCTACTGAGATTGTTTTTGTGCGTGGTGACGTCATTCTTCTACTTATTGATTTTCATGTAAATATGGTCGTTATAGTGCATGATACCGTAGTTTCCTCTATCTACTGATATTGTTTTTGTGCGTGAAGACGTCTTTCTTCTACTTACTTATTTGCATGTAAATATGGTCGTTATAGTGCATGATACCGTAGTTTTCTCTGTCTACTGAGATTGATTTTGCTCGTGATGACGTTTTTCTTCAACTTACTGATTTTCACTTAAATATGGTCGTTATAGTGCATGATACCGTAGTTTTCACTATCTACTGAGATTGTTTTTTTTGCGTGATGACGTCTTTCTTCTACTTACTGATTTTCATGTAAATATGGTCGTTATAGTGCATGATACCGTAGTTTCCTCTATCTACTGAGATTGTTTTTGTTCGTGGTGACGTCTTTCTTCTACTTACTGATTTTCATGTAAATATGGTCGTTATAGAGCATGATACCGTAGTTTTCTCTATCTACTGAGATTGTTTTTGTGCGTGGTGACGTCTTTCTTCTACTTACTGATTTTCATGTAAATATGGTCGTTATAGTGCATGATACCGTAGTTTCCTCTATCTACTGAGATTGTTTTTGTGCGTGGTGACGTCTTTCTTCTACTTACTGATTTTCATGTAAATATGGTCGTTATAGTGCATGATACTGTAGTTTCCTCTATTTACTGAGATTGTTTTTGTGCGTGGTGACGTCTTTCTTCTATTTACTGATTGTCATGTAAATATGGTCGTTATAGTGCATGATACGTAGTTTCCTTTATCTGCTGAGATTGCTTTTCTGCGTGATGACGTCTTTCTTCTACTTACTGATTTTCATGTAAATATGGTCGTTATAGTGCATGATACCGTAGTTTTCTCTATCTACTGAGATTGATTTTGTTCGTGATGACGTCTTTCTTCTACTTTCTGATTTCCATGTAAATATGGTCGTCATAGAGCATGATACGTAGTTTTCTCTATCTACTGAGATTGTTTTTGTTCGTGGTGACGTCTTTCTTCTACTTACTGATTTTCATGTAAATATGGTCGTTATAGAGCATGATACCGTAGTTTCCTCTATCTACTGAGATTGTTTTTGTTCGTGGTGACGTCTTTCTTCTACTTTCTGATTTTCATGTAAATATGGTTGTTATATTGCATGATACCGTAGTTTCCTCTATCTACTGAGATTGTTTTTGTTCGTGGTGACGTCTTTCTTCTACTTACTGATTTTCATGTAAATATGGTCGTTATAGTGCATGATACCGTAGTTTTCTCTATCTACTGAGATTGTTTTTGTGCGTGATGACGTCTTTCTTCTACTTACTGATTTTCATGTAAATATGGTCGTTATAGTGCATGATACAGTAGTTTTCTCTATCTACTGAGATTGTTTTTGTTCGTGGTGACGTCTATCTTCTACTTACTGATTTTCATGTAAATATGGTCGTTATAGTGCATGATACAGTAGTTTTCTTTATCTACTGAGATTGTTTTTGTGCGTGATGACGTCTATCTTCTACTTGCTGATTTTCATGTAAATATGGTCGTTATAGTGCATGATACAGTAGTTTTCTTTATCTACTGAGATTGTTTTTGTGCGTGATGACGTCTATCTTCTACTTACTGATTTTCATGTAAATATGGTCGTTATAGTGCATGATACAGTAGTTTTCTCTATCTACTGAGATTGTTTTTATGCGTGGTGACGTCTTTCTTCTACTTCCTTATTTTCATGTAAATATGGTCCATATAGAGCATGATACCGTAGTTTTCTCTATTTACTGAGATTGTTTTTATGCGTGGTGACGTCTTTCTTGTACTTACTTATTTTCACGTAAATATGGTCGTTATAGTGCATGATACCGTAGTTTCCTCTATCTACTGGGATTGTTATTGTGCATGGTGACGTCTTTCTTCTACTTACTTATTTTCATGTAAATATGGTCGTTATAGAGCATTATACCGTAGTTTTCTCTATCTACTGAGATTGTTATTGTGCGTGGTGACTTCTTTCTTCTACTTACTTATTTTCATGTAAATATGATCGTTATAGTGCATGATATCGTAATTTTCTCTATCTACTGAGATTGTTTTTGTGCGTGGTGAGTCTTTCTTCTACTTACTGATTTTCATGTAAATATGGTCGTTATAGTGCATGATACCGTAGTTTTCTCTAACTACTGAGATTGTTTTTGTACGTTGTGGCGTCTTTCTTCTACTTACTGATTTTCATGTTAATATGGTGGTTATAGAGCATGATACCGTAGTTTCCTCTATCTACTGAGATTGTTTTTGTGCGTGATGACGTCTTTCTTCTACTTACTGATTTTCATGTAAATATGGTCGTTATAGTGCATGATACCGTAGTTTCCTCTATCTACTCATGAGATTGTTTTTGTGCGTGGTGACGTCTTTCTTCTACTTACTTATTTTCATGTAAATATGGTCGTTATAGTGCATGATATCGTAGTTTTCTCTATCTACTGAGATTGTTTTTGTACGTTGTGACGTCTTTCTTCTACTTACTGATTTTCATGTAAATATGGTCGTTATAGAGCATGATACCGTAGTTTTCTCTATCTACTGAGATTGTCTTTGTGCGTGGTGACGTCTTTCTTCTACTTACTTATTTTCATGTAAATATGGTCGTTATAGAGCATGATACCGTAGTTTTCTCTATCTACTGAGATTGTTTTTGTGCGTGGTGACGTCTTTCTTCTACTTTCTTATTTTCATGTAAATATGGTCGTTATAGTGCATGATACCGTAGTTATCTCTATCTACTGAGATTGTTTTTGTGCGTGGTGACGTCTTTCTTCTACTTACTGATTTTCATGTAAATATGGGGTCGTTATAGAGCATGATACCGTAGTTTTCTCTATCTACTGAGATTGTTTTTGTGCGTGGTGACGTCTTTCTTCTACTTACTGATTTTCATGTAAATATGGTCGTTATAGTGCATGATACCGTAGTTTTCTCTATCTACTGAGATTGTTATTGTGCGTGGTGACTTCTTTCTTCTACTTACTGATTTTCATGTAAATATGGTCGTTATAGTCCATGATACCGTAGTTTCCTCTATCGACTGAGATTGTTTTTGTGCGTGGTGACCTCTTTCTTCTACTTACTGATTTTCATGTAAATATGGTCGTTATAGTGCATGATACCGTAGTTTTCTCTATCTACTCATGAGATTGTTTTTGTGCGTGGTGACGTCTTTCTTCTACTTACTGATTTTCAAACAAATATGATTGTTATTGTGTATGATTACACCTTTCTACTACTACTGACTTTCACTCATTGATTGGTTGATTGATTGATTGATTGATTGATTGATTGATTGATTGATTGATTGATTGATTGATTGATTGATTGATGTGTAACGCCAACTTTGATTCACGCATACATGATTCAAATTGTGTGTGATGAGGTCCTCCGTCTACTTACTGACTTTCACGCATATATGAGTGTTACTGTGCGTGATTACGCATTTCTTCTCTACAGAACATGGGTTAGGCCAACAAGCATCTTTGTCCTAAATAAAATAACTTATTTGTTAACAATGCTGTAAAATATAATCTTATCACATCATATCACTAACAAACATTATCATACACATTGGTTGATTAAGTTAGGTTTCATTTATGGTATTTAACACCACTTTCAACAATATTTCAGTTATATCGTGGTGTTGTTTTATTGGTGGGGAAAACCTGAGTACCCGGAGAAAAACCACCGACCTGTCGTAAGTCACTGACAAACTTTATCACATAATGTCACTGTCGTCAAAGAGCTTCGGTCGGAATTGTTCTGTCATCTTCCGGTACAAGTCAATTTGGCATGTTTGACATACAGGCGACGACAAAATGTAAGTATTATGATCATATAGTTTTATTATATCTAGAACCCAGAAGATGTCGTTATCGGTCGATTATTTTTGCTTGTTTTTAGCTATATGTTTCTGTGGTTAACTTAATAGATTACTCAGATATAGATAAAATGATGGACATAAACAATGAAAAATGCTAATAATGAGATTGGAATCATCAAAAAAGCTATAAAAAGTAGTCTATATGTGTAATTAAAGTACACAAACCCTTTGTAATGCTTATGTACATGATAGTTTGCACTGGCGTGCCACCATGAATAGTTTTAGACTTGCTACAGTAAAAAACACGATGCTTATTTACGTACATTCGTTCCGGCTCTGTCAGCCACTACTTTCCGTTGGGTCCCAACAAATTTTTTTCAGTAGAATTTTGTCTATGTAAAAAAATGAAAGAATAGCGAAAACAGCTCAATATCACAATTATGTTTCCTTTTTGTAAATTATTTAAGGTTCATTATAACACTTGTCAAGGGTATGCTCGACTTGCAAATTGATAAAAAGAAAAAACAAAAAATTGTCTTCAATGAATAAAAGTTGTGATAAAAAAACCAACAGCACATAGTCAAAATATTTTACATGTGGATGTTTTGTATAACATTAAAAGAAAGAAATACCAAACGGTTTGTGCAGAATTGGCATTCGCCAAGTCACCTTCGACAGAATGGTCATGATTTTGTATAGAATTTATAATTCGTTTTCTTTATTTGCTATGCAGTTGAATTGTTGCAATATTCAAAGAGTATTTGAACAAAAGTAGGAACTCTCACTGTTTATATAGATATCAAGTAACTCTTATTGTTTTGGATTATTTTTTGTTTTCAAATAATATATTGAAGGACAATAAGAAATTTTGATTAAAGTTTTTATTATCTATTTTGATAATAAAACTTTATCAGGTAGATTGGACAAAAATGAATATTTTTACTTAAGACAGCAAAATTTTCAAACTTTAAAGATAAGTAGCCATTTGTAAAAAAATAATAACATTGATTCTTTGAACATCGCAAAATAATTGGTTGTAGAAAAAACATGTTGTCTATTTTTGTTGCACTCCTGACATTCTATAAATTTATAATAAAGAAAAAAAAGAAGAAAATATCACATTCTAAAATGCCAACATTGAACAGTGATGTTACTGTTAACTCATACAATAATCTTTACCTGTTTTCAATGAAATATTTGTACAGAAATGACAGTATTTGGAAATTTGTAAAAAAAATTTGCCATACCACTTCTTTAATACCCAGTTTTAGCAGCAATATTTTTAATTATGTACATTTGAAAATTTGTATTATACTTATTATCAAAATAGATAATAAAAACTTTATCAGGTAGATTGGACAAAAATATTGAGAATTTTTCATAAAAATTAGCTTTTAAGAAAAACTACAACTACCTATAACCAAATATTTTGCACAAAAAGTCATTTATATCAGTTGCATTGTTTGAGAAACCATTATACAAAATAATTGAGACTAAAGATTGTTTAACTGATATAGAGTAAGTATGTGTTTTACGTGGTTTTTATGCCAATTTGTGATCAATAAAAAGTTCTTAAAAATTTATTGCTTATCTGTTCATAGTTTCTTTCTTGTTTCATTTACTTCAATGTATACAACATTGAAAATTATCAGCAGAAAGTTCTTAGGAGTGAGTTTAATTTGGACATTTTTTTCACATGTTGGAGTGGGAAATTTGTCAAGTCCTGGATGCAACGAAATCAACGTGATGAGCCTTTTTAATACTATTCCAAGAACTAAACGTAGCCATGGTCATAAAAGAATTCAACATCCTAATGTTAAAAAGTCCTCTAAACCAAGAACGTTACAAGATACTTTTAATGATTTACTTTCTAATATACAGAAACCTCTTGGAATTCATCATATTCGTACAATCTTATTTTCACTACCTGTAAACTACCTCAAAGATCTTAGGGATTTTGGACTTGACAAAGGAGGCGTAGATCCTTTTTCTCCTAATTACAGATTGTCTAGTATTATATGTGACGTGGCGTCCTTTCGTCTTTTTAAACCAGTTCGATCTGAACCTCTTCATGATAACAACAGAAAATTCCTCCATATTCCGTTTGCTAACAAAGGAATCGATGCTATTAACATCAGCAACATTCTTAATAGAAAAGAGGTCGTAAAAGAAATTCCACCATATTTCAAAAATCAATCTGTTCCCATTGTCTCCTATAGCTACACTAACAGCATTGGCCGTAAAATTTTCAACTACAAAGAAGCATTGCAAGATATTAACATAGAAGAGTACCTTAAGAACCCTCTGACTTGTGACTGCTCCCACTCTCCTTTTCAATACAACCCATCTGGACATGTAATCACTGGTGATCTGAATATCATTCAACATGAGAGTCTCCGAAAGGTGATTTCTCATGGTCCTAAATTCAGAGAACCTCAACACATCAATTGGAAACATAACTTCAAGATAATTATGGATGCTGTTGAAGATTATGCCAGAAGGTGGATAAAGAGAGAAGTAGACCAAGATCCTGAGTTAGAGTCCTTGTCAGACTGGGTTAGAACAATTAGGTCTCTAGTACAAGGTCGGATTCACAAACTCAAAAATTGTGTTAATAATCGACCTAAGTCTGTATTTAAAGACCAAGAAGCTGTTAAGTGTCTTTCCTCTCTTCATGACAAATATGTTATCGTTCCTGCGGACATGGCTTCCAACAATATCGTGTTTGTATGTAAATCATATTACTTCGAATGCCTAATCAAGGAATTAGGCATAAATAGCAACACCTCTAGTAATACCACATACAAACCAACTTCGTTCGACAAAGATGAAATCCTAGCTAACCACAGATCATTCATGACCTCTTTAAACATTCCCTCTGGTAAAGAGTCTGAGGATTTACCCTATTTATATTGGATACCTAAACTCCATAAGACACCATACAAAGAAAGGTACATAGCGGGATCATAAACTTGTTCGACGAAAGAATTGTCTATTCACCTGACAAAGATTCTGTCTGCAGTGAAAGAGGGACAACAGAAATATTGTGAAAATGTTTACTCGCGTAGTGGCATAAATCACATGTGGATTTTGAAAAACTCTAAAGATCTTTTGGATAACCTGAAATCAAGATCTTTCTCTCAGGTATCCTCCATCAAAACTTTTGATTTTTCAACTCTATATACCACCCTACCGCATGACAAATTAAAAACCCGCTTAAAAGAAACAATTCATAAAGCTTTTAGTCATAGAAACTCAAAATTTGTTGTGTTAAGCTACAATTCCACATATTTTTCAAACAAAATTCATAAAGGTAAAACATGCTACTCCGAGGAACAAGTGATCAGTATGCTGGAGTTCCTCATCGATAACATATTTGTCTCCTTTGGAGGGACACTGTTTCAGCAGGTCGTCGGCATACCAATGGGTACGAATTGTGCCCTTCTTCTAGCCGATTTATTTGTATACTCATATGAGTCGGAGTTTCTTCAAAAGCTTGTAAAAGATAAGAAGATTCATGAGGCTAGAGCCTTTAATTTCACATACAGGTATATTGATGACGTTTTATCTATCAATAATTCTAGATTTGCAAAATTTCTTCCATTGATATATCCTCCAGAGCTGGAAGTTAAAGAGACCACCGATACAGCTTCGTCCGCATCATTTTTGGACTTATACCTCGAATTTGACGACAGTGGTCAACTCAGTACTAAAATTTATGATAAGCGGGACGACTTCAATTTTAAAATCATAAATTTTCCAAACATGAGCAACAATATACCAGCTTCTCCTGCATATGGTGCTTACATCTCGCAATTGATTCGCTATGCAAGGGCCAGTAGCAATTATTCTGATTTCCTGAAACGTCATCTTCATCTGAGAAACAGGCTACTGGACCAGGGCTATAAACAGATTCGCCTTATTCGATCTCTTAAAAAGTTTATATTCCGATACCAATATCTTGTCGAAATATATTCCGTCTCTGCAGAAAAAATTATAAGCGATGCATTTTCATATAGTGAAAATGTATAAAGATAAAGAAGTCAAAAATGTCAAGAATTCTTTTGTCAATGTGTGACGTAAAAATATTTTTGACATTTACGTCACCGAATATGGTACTGCTTTGACAACTATTTTACCTATTTTGTTCCTGTATTTAAATACTGTTACAGTGACAGCCGGAACCTTTGAACCGTAATGAGAGCGGGAGGTTTGAGCGCCTTAAAATCTGATTCAACCCACCATTTCTTTAGAAATGCCTGTACCAAGTCAGGGTCATTACGGTTTTCACAGTTTTCCGGTTGTTGACTGATTTTGTCTGTTTATATAATTATGAGTTTTGACTTTCCCTTTGTAAGATTGTTCGGAGTTCGGTAATTTTGTTATTACCTTTATTATCTAATATATTAGATAAATCATAAATAAATAATTCGAATATTTGTATAAGCTAGAAAAGGCAATTTATTATAAATTATCATTATTTTATCAATGGTACTATTTTATCAGGATATGTTGCACTCCTGACATTATATTGCCATCAAGAAAACGAAGAGTCATTAACTTAAAAACAATTCACAGAGGAAAAAATCAGTTGGTGTTCTTTCAAGCATTAGTTTTACCAATTTTAATGATAAATGTTTCTTAAAGTAATATTTTTCTAGTTATTTGTAACTTGAAGCCATACTTCTCGAAAATTCCAACTTATTTTTTAAATATACTATGCAAAAACATTTAAAACATGTATTAATCTACATTAATATTGAAAATAGATGTTTAATGTACAATTACAAGTATTTTTTGGATACTTAGAAAATTAATTATATCAAATTTCAAATTTCAATGATATTTAAATATGTATGTCAGGAGTGCAACATTTGCATGGTTAACCATAAATTATCTATAAGAAAATAGATAAATGCATTTATCATAAATTTTATCAAGTCAATTAATCTCCAATAGCTAATGAACATAGAAAACATATTCCCTTGTCAGAGAATGTCTCTAGTATTAATACCTAATATATATTAAAGCATGAGACCATTTAAAATGAACAAAAATGCTTTATTACATAAAATTAAAAGTACATAAAATGCTATTGGCACTTTTAATTTTTTCAAACATTATTCTAAACTTGACAGAATCTCATTTTATTTAAATCATCCATATAAAAAGCTATAATTTAGACTGTGTATAAGATCACTTAAAACTAGTAGCACTCCTGACATGAATCAAATGCTTCTGTGAGAGATATTTTATGTATCTCAAACAGGTAAATAGGTTTTATCTGTTCTCTTCGTCAGTCTCTGTTGAAATAGAAAGACATGTGATTTTAGTTACATTTAAAAGAAAATATCAAATGTTGCACTCCTGACATTTGAGGGTGCTGCCTTTAATGTGACATTCTTGGCCTTACTACTGATTTCCGTGTATCCTTTAACTATGGTCTTGAAGCAGCAATGATGTATTATGATTTATTTATACCCCATATCTTTGAAAACTAAAAGACATCATTTCTACAATGTAATTTAGGAAAACTTGCATAAATGTTTGTTGCACTCCTGACTAGGTACATCTTTTTTACAAAACCATATGTTTATGCAATAATAAATGTGAAGCATGATCTATTGCTATCTTAAAGTATGTCAACATATCAAAGTTTGTGATGAAATAGATTTTGATAACATATTGTTTGATTTAGCACTATGGTAGGTTGTTGAACATAAAGGATTTTTTAAAGTGTCACAAAAAAGGGTTGTACTCCTGAAAATTTTGACATGTTTTTTGGACATTTTTTTTTTGTTATTCTAGATATCTTAAATATTTTTTGCAGTAACAAACATCAAATCATTACAGATCTTTTGAACTATTTAGATCCAATAAAATCATAAAAATGAGTAAATTAGACAGCTATAGCAGTAGAAGCCATTTTTTTTTTAAACTGCCCTTAGCAAACATGGTCGCCACAAGCGATTCTTGCAATCGTAACTACTCGGCCATTCTCGCTCCCCTACAAATAACCTCGTACGTAGATAGTAGAAATTCTTCTTAAATTGTTTGCCGGAAGTTAGGTTAAGTCAAGCCGCACAAAAATATAGTCCACGAAAATCAAATATGGAAGACATACTAAGTAAAATCTACTCATGCAAAACTAATCAAAACTTTAAATTTTATCCATGAAAATAATTGAAATATAGAAAATTGTTTAAATTATAACTTTATCAAACTTTCATGTAACTGACATGTGAAAAGTAGTGTGATTTATACGCCTAATGCATATGAGGTTATTTGTAGGGTAGCGAGAATGGCCGAGTAGTTACGATTGGCTATTCTTGTTTCTGATTGGCAGATTAAAAACAAAAATCTTCTCCTCTAAAAGTTCTTAGCCAAATGAACCGAAACTTGGTATGAAGCAACTATGGAAGGTCTTCTATAAAAATTGTTCATTTCATCCCGATCCCTTAACAAACATGGTCTCCACAGATAATTCTTGTTTCTAATTGGCCGATTAAAAAAAATTCTCTGCTCACACTGCTTAGCCAAATGAACCGAAATTGGTAGGAAGCAACTATGGAAGGTCTTCTATAAAGATTGCACATTTCATCCCGATCTGTTGACAAACATGGTCGCCACAGACAATTCTTGTTTCTGATTGGCCGATTTCTAACAATCTTCTTCTCTGACACTGCTTAGCCAAATGAGCCGAACTTTGGTGGGAAGCACCTATAGAGGGTTCTGTTTGTATTAAGTTTCCTCAAAGCAGAATGAAAGGTGAACGACATAGGCTCAGACGACTGAGCCTCTATTTTCAGTGAGCAAAGCACGAACATTTGTCGTATTACAACTTGTAACGAACGTTGCATTAATCGAGTACACCTAACATTTTCTTTGTATGCAAACTGCCAAAATCGTCCGTGCGGAAAGGAATTCAATACTACAGCCTTTGTTAATTTGCTTATCTGTAATGTTAATGTAAACATTATGCTGTGAAGAAACTTAAATATCGTATCCACGAAGTTATTTTCACAGAGTGACTTACTTCGTTATCAACGAGTATAAAATTAAAATATTGCGTTATAAAAAGAATCTCCCACTACTCAAATGATGCGCCTGGACAACTACTTAAAGTGAGTGTAGCGTATTGAGCACCAACCGTAATGTCAGTGCCACAAAAAGCATTAAAAAAAATCAAGTGTTCGCGACAATAGCAATTTAACATAGAAATAACGATTTTTTTATAGTTCAAAGTAGCTGAAATTAGCAACCATGGCGAATATTCATACTATGGATCAGTATTTATCGCCTTTGAGATATTTCCTAATCATAGCTATTGTTAAATTGCAATATAATGATCAATTACAATAAGATCAGTGGTATTTACATACTGACAAACCCGGTTATTTATAAATGACCCAACCGGTTTGTATACATGTTTACATTTTGACCAAGCCGAATTTCAAAAACATCTGTTGACATCATGTTTTAGGGTATAACTAGTTACTAATTGACTTTTCATCAACAAAATAGTATTATTAGGTAAAATCAATCATTCATCAATATTTTTTTTCTTTTTGGGCAACATATAATTCATTCGTAAATGCAAGATATAGCGATATTTCAGTTGATTGTAATGATTTTGAAGCCGGATTCCTTATAACTGATAGAAAAATCTAATTTTACATTGCAAAAATAAATGATATTTGGACAAAAAATGAAATTAATAATAATAACAATCATAAAGCATCATAATTCAAAACATTATATACACAGTATATTTATAAATACTTACGATAATTATCCGTCTCTGCTTTAAAAATACCGCTTTAAAATATCCCGGATGTTGACCAAACATTTTCGATCGGAGCTCTTTGACGACAGTGAATGTTGTATCGCCTGAGTGGGATTCCATTGATTGATTGATGGATTGATGGATTGATTGCTTTATTGATTGATTTTTACTTTATCGATTGATTGCATCGGTCAATCATATTTTTGCCTTCTAGCACTTTCAGTAGTCATGATTTACGGCTTTTGATTACCTCTTTGGTTTCTTAAAACCTTTCTTCCTACATAATAACATTATCCACGCGATATAGCTAAACATGACTGCGCTGGGGCAAGGGGGTCAGCGTTCTGGTGGTAAGCACAATAGCTCAGTTATATCGTGGCTGCTAGGAAACTGGAGGTGTACTTGATGCAACATTATATGATAAAGTTTGTCAGTGACTTACGACAGGTCGATGGTTTTTGCCAGGTACTCTGGTTTCTTCCACCAATAAAACTGACCGTCACAATAGCGCTGAAATATTGTTGAAAGTGGCGCTAAACACCATAATCCTAACCTTAATCCAAATGATTTTAAAATCTTTGGTAAGTCATACTTTGCTTATACCTACAAATACTAATATTACATACGAACATTGTTATAGTTCGTCCCATTCCTATGTACACGATGGGTGCCACTAACGGAGCAGGAATTTCTTCCGTTCAGGTGCACCTGAGTTCACCTCATGTTTTAGTGGATTCGCGTTGCTCGATCTTTAGTTTTCTGTGTAGTGCTTTGTAGATCGTTGTTTGTCCTTTTTCGTTTCTTCATTGTGTCATCTGTCCTTCGACTTATACATATATATTAAATAATGAATAACAACCGGAATATATTCCAATTATTCAGTGAAGCATATTTTAATTGAATTTGTTGATGTTGCTGAGGTCCGTCAGACAATATCTGATTTGTTTTCAAATCTTGACACAATTGTGAAATTTGTATATACTAAAATATTGGCAATTAAACCACCACATATAACTGAAATAGTGTTGAAAGCGGCGTTAAGCACAATAAACCTAACAATCATTTGCAATCAAACTTGCATCAGGTACATCTCATCACGGGTGAGTCGAATGCATAACACTAAAACTGATCCCAAGAATATTTAAATCTAATAAAATACGAACGTGACAATGATGGCCCAGAGAAATCTTCAGTGAAGTGGAAATTATTAAATGCGAATGTTTTGCTTGTTTTTTTTATTTATTGGAATAAAATAATATGGACTTTAAATTCGTATGAACATTTTTTAACAATATTACATTTTTACGGTGTCAATGATATTTTTATAGAACATCTATTTATCATATAGTCGCACATAGATTTTGCTATGCATAATTAATTTTAATTTCTCCTTGAGGACACCGTAATAGGTTCAGTGACAACAAATATTTGAATTTATAATTGAACTAATATTCATTTAAAGGGATCCTAATCATATTATAGCGTTATAATATAAAATATAATTACTTATTAAAAATTTATTGAACTACAAGTTAATCACAGAAAACTAATAAACAATTTTAGTGCTGAATCACTGACCACTGAGCGAAAGATACCCTGGGGACTACTGGGCGGCTTAGGTTTTGTAAATACAGACTTCTGGTTTGATTGTATATGAATGTTGCTTTTACACTGAGTATTCCATATGTGTGTTATACCCTTCCCAAAATACAAAGCATGCTCTGAAAACATTACTCCATCGAACTACTAATATCAACAAGGATTTGAATGTATATGGCTTTATGGTGTTTAACGCCACTTTCAACAATATTTCAGTTATATCTTGGCGGTCAGATTTATTGGCGGAAGAAACCGGAATGTCTGGAGAAAATCATCGACCTATCGCAAGTCAGTGACATAATTTATCACATAATGTTGTATAGAGTACACCTCGCCATGAACGGGGTTCGAATTCACAACTTTAGTGGTAGGCACTGATTGCATAGGTACATAGTTGTAGATCCAACTACATAGGTACATAGTTGTAGATCCAACTACATAGGTACATAGTTGTAGATCTAACTACATAGGTACATAGTTGTAGATCTAACTACATAGGTACATAGTTGTAGATCTAACTACATAGGTACATAGTTGTAGATCTAACTACATAGGTACATAGTTGTAGATCTAACTACATAGGTACATAGTTGTAGATCTAACTACATAGGTACATAGTTGTAGATCTAACTACATAGGTACATAGTTGTAGATCTAACTACATAGGTACATAGTTGTAGATCTAACTACATAGGTACATAGTTGTAGATCTAACTACATAGGTACATAGTTGTAGATCTAACTACATAGGTATAGTTGTAGATCCAACTACATAGGTACATAGTTGTAGATCCAACTACATAGGTACATAGTTGTAGATCTAACTACATAGGTACATAGTTGTAGATCCAACTACATAGGTACATAGTTGTAGATCCAACTACATAGGTACATAGTTGTAGATCCAACTACATAGGTACATAGTTGTAGATCCAACTACATAGGTACATAGTTGTAGATCTAACTACATAGGTACATAGTTGTAGATCTAACTACATAGGTACATAGTTGTAGATCCAACTACATAGGTACATAGTTGTAGATCCAACTACATAGGTACATAGTTGTAGATCTAACTACATAGGTACATAGTTGTAGATCCAACTACATAGGTACATAGTTGTAGATCTAACTACATAGGTACATAGTTGTAGATCTAACTACATAGGTACATAGTTGTAGATCTAACTACATAGGTACATAGTTGTAGATCCAACTACATAGGTACATAGTTGTAGATCCAACTACATAGGTACATAGTTGTAGATCTAACTACATAGGTACATAGTTGTAGATCCAACTACATAGGTACATAGTTGTAGATCTAACTACATAGGTACATAGTTGTAGATCCAACTACATAGGTACTAGTTGTAGATCCAACTACATAGGTACATAGTTGTAGATCCAACTACATAGGTACATAGTTGTAGATCTAACTACATAGGTACATAGTTGTAGATCTAACTACATAGGTACATAGGTACATAGTTGTAGATCCAACTACATAGGTACATAGTTGTAGATCTAACTACATAGGTACATAGTTGTAGATCCAACTACATAGGTACTAGTTGTAGATCCAACTACATAGGTACATAGTTGTAGATCCAACTACATAGGTACATAGTTGTAGATCTAACTACATATCCTCTATATCACATATCCTCTATATCACATATCCTCTATATCATATATCCTCTATATCACATATCCTCTATATCACATATCCTCTATATCACATATAATCTATATCATATATCCTCTATATCATATATCCTCTATATCACATATCCTCTATATCACATATCCTCTATATCATATATCCTCTATATCACATATAATCTATATCATATATCCTCTATATCACATATCCTCTATATCACATATCCTCTATATCACATATAATCTATATCACATATCCTCTATATCATATATCCTCTATATCACATATAATATATATCATATATCCTCTATATCACATATCCTCTATATCACATATCCTCTATATCACATATAATCTATATCATATATCCTCTATATCATATATCCTCTATATCACATATCCTCTATATCACATATCCTCTATATCACATATCCTCTATATCACATATCCTCTATATCACATATCCTCTATATCACATATCCTCTATATCATATATCCTCTATATCATATATCCTCTATATCACATATCCTCTATATCACATATCCTCTATATCACATCCTATTGTTCCCAGCTATGGGTTAAATAAATAGTTCCACTGTTTTGTGGATGGAGAGGGAAACTCCATTATCAAACCTTCGCTGCCTTGCGGCATACCCATTTATGGGAAATGCTTCTGGAGAAAACCCTGAGAATAAATCCAGTTTGGGACCTGTAAAGTCCCTCCTGTGCTTCCAGGAAAGGTCTTATACCAGAAGCTAAGGGAGAGGTAGCCCTGACAGAAACCCTGAGTGCTGAAGTCGAAGGTGTCGGGTCGTAATTGGCGCACTCTAACAGACCACAACACCACGCATTTACAGCCATTATCAGGGGCGGCTCCAGGATTTCAAGTTAGGGGGGGGCGGACTTAAAAAAATTGCGCCGAGCGGAGGGAGGCGCGAAAATTGTTGGGGTATTTCGTGTGAAAAATCACGAGAGGGGCGCGCGCCGGGTACGCACCCCGCCTGGATCCGCCCCTGGTTATCACACACCCGAGTATGGCTCTCCTGTTGAGACTCTCCTGTTGAGGCTCTCCTGTTTAGGCTCTCCTGATTTTCTTGCTCCCAAACACTTTTTAATTATTTATCTTTCCCATCTTTTGACTGTGAGCGTCACCTGATGAAGGTTATTACAGAAACGAGTCGTCAGCGCTACATTCGATATTTACGTCAATAATGCAAATCATGGATTGGCTGACTTGTCTCAAACAAACAATGAATAAGTACATTATTTTTGTATATCTTTCTGGATATATGTGTGGGGGGTTGTATAACTTCCAGCTGCTCCATCCCGGATAATGTATGATGTGAAAGTTAACCCCCATCCCATCTCAGAGCTATATCTCTGTGATTAAAAACCTACAAAAACCACAATTAAAGAATCATTAAGATATAGTGGTGTTATTGCTTTGTTTTTCTTCGTCTTGTGTACCCCATGTTGCCCGTTTCTCTGGATTGTCCATTTTTGATTGCCCCTTCGTCTTGTGTACCCCATGTTGCCCGTTTCTCTGGATTGTCCATTTTTGATTGCCCCTTCGTCTTGTGTACCCCATGTTGCCCGATTCTCTGGATTGTCCATTTTTGATTGCCCCTTCGTCTTGTGTACCCCATGTTGCCCGTTTCTCTGGATTGTCCATTTTTGATTGCCCCTTCGTCTTGTGTACCCCATGTTGCCCGATTCTCTGGATTGTCCATTTTTGATTGCCCCTTCGTCTTGTGTACCCCATGTTGCCCGTTTCTCTGGATTGTCCATTTTTGATTGGCCCTTTCTAACGTTTATTTATACCACATTGATACCAATTAAACACTCACTAATTTCCAAGTTGACTTTTCAGCATACGAGTATGAATCTTCGGCTCTCTCTCTCTTTTCTGTATTTGACACTTCAAGCAACTCACACCACAGGTTGGAGTTCAAATAGTTTACTGCATAACACTGGCTACGTCGTGCACATTCCTTTGCACACTTTGATGGACCATAGTTTTGAAAAATAGCAAAGACGTTGGAATCTAAATATTTTCTATGCTGATAGTCCACTAAGGACGTGTATATCAGTTTGATATAACAAGCAACCAATAGAAACTTCATCACATACATAACTTGTCAGTAAGGTATCTGTTTTGATATTCCAAGACGAATCTGAAATGAATAAAATTACAATCTAATTGAATTGAGATGAATTTTGTTTGATCTTTTTTCAGTAATATCCATTAAAGGATTTTTATTTATTTTTTTTTAATTTCAGATCATTTTATTCAAAAGCCCTGCTATATAATTACCCTATGTAGCCCAGGGAAGCTACAAAGTGCCCCTGTGGTTTATATAACTCATTTGACCAGGGAAAATATCATGAGTAAAAAAAATACACTCCCTTTCATTCACAAAATTAAGGGATTCTTAAGGATTTGCTCCCACCCGTCTCATCTGAAAAATGTTCATAATTTACGGTAAATAATGTTTTACAAATTGTTTTGTAGATATCAGAAAAGAAAGAGTCCCTCCATTTTCGGTGAGTCTAGAAGTTATCACCGGTTATTTATCATGATTAACATAAGTAACAACGGTAGCCACTCGTGGAACTGGAACTACCTCCAGATGACATCAAAATTCAACCCTTCTTTTTTCAGTGAGGTTCGTGTTGCTCAATATTTAGTTCTCTGTGTAGGGTTTTGTCGATCAATATTTGTATTTTTGTACTTTTATAAATTATATATTCTGTCCTTCTGACTTTTGGTATTTTCAATATTTTATTTCATTCACATTTTAAATTTCCAATAATGTGAAATGAAAATAATTATATTGACCAATCAGATACCATCTCTTAGAATGTGTTCGGTTTAAGGGTATTATGGTGTTTAACGCTATTTTCAACAATATTTTCGTTTTATCGTGGCGGAGGAAACCGGAAAAAACCACATACCCAGCTAGCACACTACGTATTCACAACGTTGCAGTTTGGTTGCTGTTTGGTCAGGTCCCTTTCTTACGTGAAAATTACGTTGCCACAACGTATTTTAGATACGTGATATGCAAGTCGTTGTGACAACGTATTTTCCAACGTTTGTGTTACGTACGGATATGGTCTTGATGCTAACGTAAAAGCTCAAACGTATTTTCTACGTCCTGGTAACGTATTCAGAATACGTTATATGCAAGACGTTGTGACAACGTACTTTCCAACGTTTTTGTTACGTACGGATATGGTTTTGATGCTAACGTAAAAACTCAAACGTAATTATTATGTCCTGGTAACGTATTCAGAATACGTTATATGCAAGTCGTTGTGACACTGTAGTTTGAACGTTTTTGTTACGTACGGATATGGTCTTGATGTTAACGTAAAAGCTCAAACGTAATTTTTACGTCCTGGTAACGTATTTCAGGATATATTTTATATGCAAGTCGTTGTCAGACAACCGTATTTTAATATAAAGATAAAACATTAAGGTATTTCACTGGAAAAGGGAAAGGTTATTGCTATAGTGAAAACAATCTAGATTACAGGATTGTAGTTTGTACCGATGAAAATCCAAACAATACACATTTACAAAGCGAACAATTATTCACAATACCGGAGTGACATCACAAAAATGAATTTACCAATCAATGATTATCATTTCTGATATGAAAAAAAATATTAGGTCGTGAAGCCAAGTAAAATTCTCTCGATTCTTCATTAACTTCAATGTATATTAATTTATTTGAAAGAAGTTAAATATTGTTATTAGAATCATGTCTTGTCATTTACAGATCTCCAGTTTGATTTTTTGCCATCTATATATGACAGGTTTTTTTTGTCAAATTTTCCATTGGAATCACGGTAAAATCCCTAGGATTATTAATTACCCGGATGTTCTGAGACGAGAATATTTTAAGACAGACAAATTGATAAAATGGCCAAATGAAAAAGGACAAAAAGACAAACAATTATCCATAAAAGACTACAGAAGATTGGAGCAACACGAATCCCACGAAAAACTGGTGGTAAATTCTCAAGTGCTCCGGACAGTGAAAACAGTTACTGCACCACTAATGGCACCCATCTTTTTTCTCTTGTTACACACCCTGTGATAAATCATGAATGAGGAAACTACTGGATTGTGAGTATGACAAAGAGGAACATACCTTGACTTATCACCAGGTTTGTAACTAGCCTAACACGACGGATGCTACTAGTTGAACAGGAACTGCTTACCCTTCCGGAGCACTTGAGCTCCCCCTCCCCCCTCTTGTTTTAGTGGGGTTCGTGTTACTTGATCTTTAGCTTTATGTGTATGTTTTGTAAATCGTTGTTTGTCCTTTTGGCCATTGTGTTGTCTGTCCTTTTCAGTTTCCGGATTCTGATTACCCGTTTGGTATCTACAAACACTTTTGTGCTCATTTGTGACACAGATATTCCGTTTTACGTTACCCATTATGGATTATTCTGCAATAGATTCTCTTTAGAAATTATTAAATTAAAAACAATACAAATCGACGAATCATGCTGCAGTTTTATGACTTAATTTTCACTAATAAAACACAAACATTTTATTTATAATTCATTGCTTATACCCATCAACTACAAACTATTCTTCATTTACAGAAGAGTAACAATACAGTTACGTTGAATTGTACATTATTAATAAGTTTAATTGTTCAATTTGTCATATTATATATGTTCACGCCCTTAGTTCCGTGTAATTGTATCCGATACGATTTCCTCATAAAGATGATGTTCGGTTCGTCTATACCCCCAACTGTTTGTAGAAGGACTCAGGTCGTATTTATGTTATTTGGATTTATTTACGTATAATGGTGTCCAGCACGGCTTGACTCTTATCGGTAACATGTGTATACTTCGCGAGCACACGTGTGCCACCCCCTTCCCTGGTTTTGTGAGGGGTCCGGGTGGCTCAATGAGTTAGGTCACTGGACCTAACAGCTCATACAAGTCTATCACCAATACGGCGTGGGTTCGCGCCCGGCTTTGTAAATTACAAAAAAGGTGCACTCGACTCGCAGCGCAAGTGATATAGTTTACCAGTTACTTGCCCATGGTCGGTGGTTCTCTCCGGATACTCCGGCTTCCTCCAACACTAAAACTGGTCGCCATGATATAGCTGAAATATTGCTGAAAGTGGCATTAAACACCAAAATTCAAATCATTAAATCCCTGGTTTTTGGTGGCGTTCCTATTGTTCATCATTTGGTTTTCTCCGTTGTGTGTGTGGTTTTTATCATTTGTCTTGTGTCTTGTGTACCCTGTGTTACCTATGTCTCTGGACCGTTGTGTGTGTGGTCTTTATCAATTGTCTTGTGTCTTGTGTACCCTGTGTTACCTATGTCTCTGGACCGTTGTGTGTGGTCTTTATCATTTGTCTTGTGTCTTGTGTACCCTGTGTTACCTATGTCTCTGGACCGTTGTGTGTGGTCTTTATCATTTGTCTTGTGTCTTGTGTACCCTGTGTTACCTATGTCTCTGGACCGTTGTGTGTGGTCTTTATCATTTGTCTTGTGTCTTGTGTACCCTGTGTTACCTATGTCTCTGGACCGTTGTTTGTGTGGTCTTTATCATTTGTCTTGTGTCTTGTGTACCCTGTGTTACCTATGTCTCTGGACCGTTGTGTGTGTGGTCTTTATCATTTGTCTTGTGTCTTGTGTACCCTGTGTTACCTATGTCTCTGGACCGTTGTGTGTGTGGTCTTTATCATTTGTCTTGTGTCTTGTGTACCCTGTGTTATCTATGTCTCTGGACCGTTGTGTGTGTGGTCTTTATCATTTGTCTTGTGTCTTGTGTACCCTGTGTTACCTATGTCTCTGGACCGTTGTGTGTGTGGTCTTTATCATTTGTCTTGTGTCTTGTGTACACTGTGTTACCTATATCTCTGGACCGTTGTGTGTGTGGTCTTTATCATTTGTCTTGTGTCTTGTGTATCCTGTGTTACCTATGTCTCTGGACCGTTGTGTGTGGTCTTTATCATTTGTCTTGTGTCTTGTGTACCCTGTGCTACCGATGTCTCTGGATCGTTGTGTGTGTGGTCTTTATCATTTGTCTTGTGTCTTGTGTACCCTGTGTTATCTATGTCTCTGGACCGTTGTGTGTGTGGTCTTTATCATTTGTCTTGTGTCTTGTGTACACTGTGTTACCTATGTCTCTGGACCGTTGTGTGTGTGGTCTTTATCATTTGACTTGTGTCTTGTGTATCCTGTGTTACCTATGTCTCTGGACCGTTGTGTGTGGTCTTCATCATTTGTCTTGTGTCTTGTGTACCCTGTGTTACCGATGTCTCTGGACCGTTGTGTGTGTGGTCTTTATCATTTGTCTTGTGTCTTGTGTATCCTGTGTTACCTATGTCTCTGGACCGTTGTGTGTGGTCTTTATCATTTGTCTTGTGTCTTGTGTATCCTGTGTTACCGATGTCTCTGGACCGTTGTGTGTGTGGTCTTTATCATTTGTCTTGTGTCTTGTGTACCCTGTGTTTTCTATGTCTCTGGACCGTTGTGTGTGGTCTTCATCATTTGTCTTGTGTCTTGTGTACCCTGTGTTACCGATGTCTCTGGACCGTTGTGTGTGTGGTCTTTATCATTTGTCTTGTGTCTTGTGTACCCTGTGTTACCTATGTCTCTGGACCGTTGTGTGTGTGGTCTTTATCATTTGTCTTGTGTCTTGTGTATCCTGTGTTACCTATGTCTCTGGACCGTTGTGTGTGGTCTTTATCATTTGTCTTGTGTCTTGTGTACCCTGTGTTACCGATGTCTCTGGACCGTTGTGTGTGTGGTCTTTATCATTTGTCTTGTGTCTTGTGTATCCTGTGTTACCTATGTCTCTGGACCGTTGTGTGTGGTCTTTATCATTTGTCTTGTGTCTTGTGTATCCTGTGTTACCTATGTCTCTGGACCGTTGTGTGTGGTCTTTATCATTTGTCTTGTGTCTTGTGTACCCTGTGTTATCTATGTCTCTGGACCGTTGTGTGTGTGGTCTTTATCATTTGTCTTGTGTCTTGTGTACCCTATGTTATCTATGTCTCTGGACCGTTGTGTGTGTGGTCTTTATCATTTGTCTTGTGTCTTGTGTACCCTGTGTTACCTATGTCTCTGGACCGTTGTGTGTGTGGTCTTTATCATTTTTCTTGTGTCTTGTGTACCCTGTGTTATCTATGTCTCTGGACCATTGTGTGTGTGGTCTTTATCATTTGTCTTGTGTCTTGTGTACCCTGTGTTACCTATGTCTCTGGACCGTTGTGTGTGTGGTCTTTATCATTTGTCTTGTGTCTTGTGTACACTGTGTTATCTATGTCTCTGGACCGTTGTGTGTGTGATCTTTATCATTTGTCTTTTGTCTTGTGTATCCTGTGTTACCTATGTCTCTGGACCGTTGTGTGTGGTCTTTATCATTTGTCTTGTGTCTTGTGTACCCTGTGTTACCTATATCTCTGGACCGTTGTGTGTGTGGTCTTTATCATTTGTCTTGTGTCTTGTGTATCCTGTGTTACCTATGTCTCTGGACCGTTGTGTGTGTGGTCTTTATCATTTGTCTTGTGTCTTGTGTACCCTGTGTTATCTATGTCTCTGGACCGTTGTGTGTGGTCTTTATCATTTGTCTTGTGTCTTGTGTACCCTGTGTTACCTATGTCTCTGGACCGTTGTGTGTGTGGTCTTTATCATTTGTCTTGTGTCTTGTGTACCCTGTGTTATCTATGTCTCTGGACCGTTGTGTGTGTGGTCTTTATCATTTGTCTTGTGTCTTGTGTACCCTGTGTTACCTATGTCTCTGGACCGTTGTGTGTGTGGTCTTTATCATTTGTCTTGTGTCTTGTGTACCCTGTGTTTTCTATGTCTCTGGACCGTTGTGTGTGTGGTCTTTATCATTTGTCTTGTGTCTTGTGTACCCTGTGTTATCTATGTCTCTGGACCGTTGTGTGTGTGGTCTTTATCATTTGTCTTGTGTCTTGTGTACTCTGTGTTATCTATGTCTCTGGACCGTTGTGTGTGTGGTCTTTATCATTTGTCTTGTGTCTTGTGTACACTGTGTTACCTATGTCTCTGGACCGTTGTGTGTGTGGTCTTTATCATTTGTCTTGTGTCTTGTGTACCCTGTGTTATCTATGTCTCTGGACCGTTGTGTGTGTGATCTTTATCATTTGTCTTGTGTCTTGTGTACCCTGTGTTATCTATGTCTCTGGACCGTTGTGTGTGTGGTCTTTATCATTTGTCTTGTGTCTTGTGTACCCTGTGTTACCTATGTCTCTGGACCGTTGTGTGTGTGGTCTTTATCATATGTCTTGTGTCTTGTGTACCCTGTGTTATCTATGTCTCTGGACCGTTGTGTGTATGGTCTTTATCATTTGTCTTGTGTCTTGTGTACCCTGTGTTATCTATGTCTCTGGACCGTTGTGTGTGTGGTCTTTATCATTTGTCTTGTGTCTTGTGTACCCTGTGTTATCTATGTCTCTGGACCGTTGTGTGTGTGGTCTTTATCATTTGTCTTGTGTCTTGTGTACCCTGTGTTACCTATGTCACTGGACCGTTGTGTGTGGTCTTTATCATTTTTCTTGTGTCTTGTGTACCCTGTGTTATCTATGTCTCTGGACCGTTGTGTGTGGTCTTTATCATTTGTCTTGTGTCTTGTGTACCCTGTGTTATCTATGTCTCTGGACCGTTGTGTGTATGGTCTTTATCATTTGTCTTGTGTCTTGTGTACCCTGTGTTATCTATGTCTCTGGACCGTTGTGTGTGTGGTCTTTATCATTTGTCTTGTGTCTTGTGTACCCTGTGTTATCTATGTCTCTGGACCGTTGTGTGTGTGGTCTTTATCATTTGTCTTGTGTCTTGTGTACCCTGTGTTACCTATGTCACTGGACCGTTGTGTGTGGTCTTTATCATTTGTCTTGTGTCTTGTGTACCCTGTGTTATCTATGTCTCTGGACCGTTGTGTGTGGTCTTTATCATTTGTCTTGTGTCTTGTGTACCCTGTGTTATCTATGTCTCTGGACCGTTGTGTGTGTGGTCTTTATCATTTGTCTTGTGTCTTGTGTACCCTGTGTTGCCTATGTCTCTGGACCGTTGTGTGTGTGGTCTTTATCATTTGTCTTGTGTCTTGTGTACCCTGTGTTACCTATGTCACTGGACCGTTGTGTGTGGTCTTTATCATTTGTCTTGTGTCTTGTGTACCCTGTGTTATCTATGTCTCTGGACCGTTGTGTGTGGTCTTTATCATTTGTCTTGTGTCTTGTGTACCCTGTGTTATCTATGTCACTGGACCGTTGTGTGTGGTCTTTATCATTTGTCTTGTGTCTTGTGTACCCTGTGTTATCTATGTCTCTGGACCGTTGTGTGTGTGGTCTTTATCAATTGTCTTGTGTCTTGTGCACCCTGTGTTATCTATGTCTCTGGACCGTTGTGTGTGTGGTCTTTATCATTTGTCTTGTGTCTTGTGTACCCTGTGTTACCGATGTCTCTGGACCGTTGTGTGTGTGGTCTTTATCATTTGTCTTGTGTCTTGTGTACCCTGTGTTACCTATGTCTGTGGACCGTTGTGTGTGTGGTCTTTATCATTTGTCTTGTGTCTTGTGTACCCTGTGTTGCCTATGTCTCTGGACCGTTGTGTGTGTGGTCTTTATCATTTGTCTTGTGTCTTGTGTACCCTGTGTTACCTATGTCTCTGGACCGTTGTGTGTGTGGTCTTTATCATTTGTCTTGTGTCTTGTGTACCCTGTGTTATCTATGTCACTGGACCGTTGTGTGTGTGGTCTTTATCATTTGTCTTTGGTCTTGTGTACCCTGTGTTATCTATGTCTCTGGACCGTTGTGTGTGGTCTTTATCATTTGTCTTGTGTCTTGTGTACACTGTGTTACCTATGTCACTGGACCGTTGTGTGTGTGGTCTTTATCATTTGTCTTGTGTCTTGTGTACCCTGTGTTACCTATGTCTCTGGACCGTTGTGTGTGTGGTCTTTATCATTTGTCTTGTGTCTTGTGTACCCTGTGTTATCTATGTCTCTGGACCGTTGTGTGTATGGTCTTTATCATTTGTCTTGTGTCTTGTGTACCCTGTGTTATCTATGTCTCTGGACCGTTGTGTGTGGTCTTTATCATTTGTCTTGTGTCTTGTGTACCCTGTGTTATCGATGTCTCTGGACCGTTGTGTGTGTGGTCTTTATCATTTGTCTTGTGTCTTGTGTACACTGTGTTACCTATATCTCTGGACCGTTGTGTGTGTGGTCTTTATCATTTTTCTTGTGTCTTGTGTACCCTGTGTTATCTATGTCTCTGGACCGTTGTGTGTGTGGTCTTTATCATTTGTCTTGTGTCTTGTGTACCCTGTGTTACCTATGTCACTGGACCGTTGTGTGTGTGGTCTTTATCATTTGTCTTGTGTCTTGTGTACCCTGTGTTACCTATGTCTCTGGACTGTTGTGTGTGTGGTCTTTATCATTTGTCTTGTGTCTTGTGTACCCTGTGTTACCGATGTCTCTGGACCGTTGTGTGTGTGGTCTTTATCATTTGTCTTGTGTCTTGTGTACCCTGTGTTACCTATGTCTCTGGACCGTTGTGTGTGTGGTCTTTATCATTTGTCTTGTGTCTTGTGTACCCTGTGTTATCTATGTCTCTGGACCGTTGTGTGTATGGTCTTTATCATTTGTCTTGTGTCTTGTGTACCCTGTGTTATCTATGTCTCTGGACCGTTGTGTGTGTGGTCTTTATCATTTGTCTTGTGTCTTGTGTACACTGTGTTACCTATGTCTCTGGACCGTTGTGTGTGTGGTCTTTATCATTTGTCTTGTGTCTTGTGTACCCTGTGTTATCTATGTCTCTGGACCGTTGTGTGTGTGGTCTTTATCATTTGTCTTGTGTCTTGTGTACCCTGTGTTACCTATGTCACTGGACCGTTGTGTGTGTGGTCTTTATCATTTGTCTTGTGTCTTGTGTACCCTGTGTTACCTATGTCTCTGGACGGTTGTGTGTGTGGTCTTTATCATTTGTCTTGTGTCTTGTGTACCCTGTGTTACCGATGTCTCTGGACCGTTGTGTGTGTGGTCTTTATCATTTGTCTTGTGTCTTGTGTACCCTGTGTTATCTATGTCACTGGACCGTTGTGTGTGTGGTCTTTATCATTTGTCTTGTGTCTTGTGTACCCTGTGTTATCTATGTCTCTGGACTGTGGTGTGTGGTCTTTATCATTTGTCTTGTGTCTTGTGTACCCTGTGTTATCTATGTCACTGGACCGTTGTGTGTGTGGTCTTTATCAATTGTCTTGTGTCTTGTGTACCCTGTGTTACCTATGTCTCTGGACCGTTGTGTGTGTGGTCTTTATCATTTGTCTTGTGTCTTGTGTACACTGTGTTACCTATGTGTCTGGACCGTTCTGTGTGTGGTCTTTATCAATTGTCTTGTGTCTTGTGTACCCTGTGTTATCTATGTCTCTGGACCGTTGTGTGTGTGGTCTTTATCAATTGTCTTGTGTCTTGTGTACTCTGTGTTACCTATGTCTCTGGACCGTTGTGTGTGTGGTCTTTATCATTTGTCTTGTGTCTTGTGTACCCTGTGTTATCTATGTCACTGGACCGTTGTGTGTGTGGTCTTTATCATTTGTCTTGTGTCTTGTGTACCCTGTGTTACCTATGTCTCTGGACCGTTGTGTGTGTGGTCTTTATCATTTTTCTTGTGTCTTGTGTACCCTGTGCTACCTATGTCTCTGGACCGTTGTGTGTGTGGTCTTTATCATTTGTCTTGTGTCTTGTGTACCCTGTGTTACCGATGTATCTGGACCGTTGTGTGTGTGGTCTTTATCATTTGTCTTGTGTCTTGTGTACCCTGTGTTACCTATGTCTCTGGACCGTTGTGTGTGTGGTCTTTATCATTTGTCTTGTGTCTTGTGTACCCTGTGTTACCTATGTCTCTGGACCGTTGTGTGTGTGGTCTTTATCATTTGTCTTGTGTCTTGTGTACCCTGTGTTACCTATGTCACTGGACCGTTGTGTGTGTGGTCTTTATCATTTGTCTTGTGTCTTGTGTACCCTGTGTTATCTATGTCTCTGGACCGTTGTGTGTGTGGTCTTTATCAATTGTCTTGTGTCTTGTGCACCATGTGTTATCTATGTCTCTGGACCGTTGTGTGTGTGGTCTTTATCATTTGTCTTGTGTCTTGTGTACCCTGTGTTACCGATGTCTCTGGACCGTTGTGTGTGTGGTCTTTTTCATTTGTCTTGTGTCTTGTGTACCCTGTGTTACCTATGTCTGTGGACCGTTGTATGTGTGGTCTTTATCATTTGTCTTGTGTCTTGTGTACCCTGTGTTGCCTATGTCTCTGGACCGTTGTGTGTGTGGTCTTTATCATTTGTCTTGTGTCTTGTGTACCTTGTGTTATCTATGTCACTGGACCGTTGTGTGTGTGGTCTTTATCATTTGTCTTGTGTCTTGTGTACCCTTTGTTATCTATGTCTCTGGACCGTTGTGTGTGGTCTTTATCATTTGTCTTGTGTCTTGTGTACCCTGTGTTATCTATGTCACTGGACCGTTGTGTGTGTGATCTTTATCATTTGTCTTGTGTCTTGTGTACCCTGTGTTACCTATGTCTCTGGACCGTTGTGTGTGTGGTCTTTATCATTTGTCTTGTGTCTTGTGTACCCTGTGTTATCTATGTCTCTGGACCGTTGTGTGTATGGTCTTTATCATTTGTCTTGTGTCTTGTGTACCCTGTGTTATCTATGTCTCTGGACCGTTGTGTGTGTGGTCTTTATCATTTGTCTTGTATCTTGTGTACACTGTGTTACCTATGTCTCTGGACCGTTGTGTGTGTGGTCTTTATCATTTGTCTTGTGTCTTGTGTACCCTGTGTTACCGATGTCTCTGGACCGTTGTGTGTGTGGTCTTTATCATTTGTCTTGTGTCTTGTGTACCCTGTGTTATCTATGTCACTGGACCGTTGTGTGTGTGGTCTTTATCATTTGTCTTGTGTCTTGTGTACCCTGTGTTTTCTATGTCTCTGGACTGTGGTGTGTGTGGTCTTTATCATTTGTCTTGTGTCTTGTGTACCCTGTGTTATCTATGTCACTGGACCGTTGTGTGTGTGGTCTTTATCATTTGTCTTGTGTCTTGTGTACCCTGTGTTACCTATGTCTCTGGACCGTTGTGTGTGTGGTCTTCATCATTTGTCTTGTGTCTTGTGTACCCTGTGTTATCTATGTCACTGGACCGTTGTGTGTGTGGTCTTTATCATTTGTCTTGTGTCTTGTGTACCCTGTGTTATCTATGTCACTGGACCGTTGTGTGTGTGGTCTTTATCATTTGTCTTGTGTCTTGTGTACCCTGTGTTATCTATGTCTCTGGAACGTTGTGTGTGTGGTCTTTATCATATGTCTTGTGTCTTGTGTACACTGTGTTACCTATGTCTCTGGACCGTTGTGTGTGTGGTCTTTATCATATGTCTTGTGTCTTGTGTACACTGTGTTACCTATGTCTCTGGACCGTTGTGTGTGTGGTCTTTATCATTTGTCTTGTGTCTTGTGTACCCTGTGTTATCTATGTCTCTGGACCGTTGTGTGTGTGGTCTTTATCAATTGTCGTGTGTCTTGTGTACCCTGTGTTACCTATGTCTCTGGACCGTTGTGTGTGTGGTCTTTATCATTTGTCTTGTGTCTTGTGTACACTGTGTTACCTATGTCTCTGGACCGTTCTGTGTGTGGTCTTTATCAATTGTCTTGTGTCTTGTGTACCCTGTGTTATCTATGTCTCTGGACCGTTGTGTGTGTGGTCTTTATCAATTGTCTTGTGTCTTGTGTACTCTGTGTTACCTATGTCTCTGGACGGTTGTGTGTGTGGTCTTTATCATTTGTCTTGTGTCTTGTGTACCCTGTGTTATCTATGTCTCTGGACCGTTGTGTGTGTGGTCTTTATCAATTGTCTTGTGTCTTGTGTACTCTGTGTTACCTATGTCACTGGACCGTTGTGTGTGTGGTCTTTATCATTTTTCTTGTGTCTTGTGTACCCTGTGTTACCTATGTCTCTGGACCGTTGTGTGTGTGGTCTTTATCATTTTTCTTGTGTCTTGTGTACCCTGTGTTACCGATGTATCTGGACCGTTGTGTGTGTGGTCTTTATCATTTGTCTTGTGTCTTGTGTACCCTGTGTTACCTATGTCTCTGGACCGTTGTGTGTGTGGTCTTTATCATTTGTCTTGTGTCTTGTGTACCCTGTGTTGCCTATGTCTCTGGACCGTTGTGTGTGTGGTCTTTCTCATTTGTCTTGTGTCTTGTGTACCCTGTGTTACCTATGTCACTGGACCGTTGTGTGTGTGGTCTTTATCATTTGTCTTGTGTCTTGTGTACCCTGTGTTACCTATGTCTCTGGACCGTTGTGTGTGTGGTCTTTATCATTTGTCTTGTGTCTTGTGTACCCTGTGTTGCCTATGTCTCTGGACCGTTGTGTGTGTGGTCTTTATCATTTGTCTTGTGTCTTGTGTACCCTGTGTTACCTATGTCTCTGGACCGTTGTGTGTGTGGTCTTTATCATTTGTCTTGTGTCTTGTGTACCCTGTGTTATCTATGTCACTGGACCGTTGTGTGTGTGGTCTTTATCATTTGTCTTGTGTCTTGTGTACCCTGTGTTATCTATGTCTCTGGACCGTTGTGTGTGGTCTTTATCATTTGTCTTGTGTCTTGTGTACACTGTGTTACCTATGTCACTGGTCCGTTGTGTGTGTGGTCTTTATCATTTGTCTTGTGTCTTGTGTACCCTGTGTTATCTATGTCACTGGACCGTTGTGTGTGGTCTTTATCATTTGTCTTGTGTCTTGTGTACCCTGTGTTACCTATGGCACTGGACCGTTGTGTGTGGTCTTTATCATTTGTCTTGTGTCTTGTGTACCCTGTGTTACCTATGTCTCTGGACCGTTGTGTGTGTGGTCTTTATCATTTGTCTTGTGTCTTGTGTACCTGTGTTACCTATGTCTCTGGACCGTTGTGTGTGTGGTCTTTATCATTTGTCTTGTGTCTTGTGTACCCTGTGCTACCTATGTCTCTGGACCGTTGTGTGTGTGGTCTTTATCATTTGTCTTGTGTCTTGTGTACCCTGTGTTACCGATGTCTCTGGACCGTTGTGTGTGTGGTCTTTATCATTTGTCTTGTGTCTTGTGTACACTGTGTTACCTATGTCTCTGGACCGTTGTGTGTGTGGTCTTTATCATTTGTCTTGTGTCTTGTGTACCCTGTGTTGCCTATGTCTCTGGACCTTTGTGTGTGTGGTCTTTATCATTTGTCTTGTGTCTTGTGTACCCTGTGTTACCTATGTCACTGGACCGTTGTGTGTGTGGTCTTTATCATTTGTCTTGTGTCTTGTGTACCCTGTGTTATCTATGTCTCTGGACCGTTGTGTGTGTGGTCTTTATCAATTGTCTTGTGTCTTGTGTACCCTGTCTTATCTATGTCTCTGGACCGTTGTGTGTGTGGTCTTTATCATTTGTCTTGTGTCTTGTGTACCCTGTGTTACCGATGTCTCTGGACCGTTGTGTGTGTAGTCTTTATCATTTGTCTTGTGTCTTGTGTACCCTGTGTTACCTATGTCTGTGGACCGTTGTGTGTGTGGTCTTTATCATTTTTCTTGTGTCTTGTGTACCCTGTGTTGCCTATGTCTCTGGACCGTTGTGTGTGTGGTCTTTATCATTTGTCTTGTGTCTTCTGTACCCTGTGTTACCTATGTCACTGGACCGTTGTGTGTGTGGTCTTTATCATTTGTCTTGTGTCTTGTGTACCCTGTGTTATCTATGTCACTGGACCGTTGTGTGTGTGGTCTTTATCATTTGTCTTGTGTCTTGTGTACCCTGTGCTATCTATGTCTCTGGACCGTTGTGTGTGGTCTTTATCATTTGTCTTGTGTCTTGTGTACACTGTGTTACCTATGTCACTGGACCGTTGTGTGTGTGGTCTTTATCATTTGACTTGTGTCTTGTGTACCCTGTGTTATCTATGTCACTGGACCGTTGTGTGTGGACTTTATCATTTGTCTTGTGTCTTGTGTTCCCTGTGTTACCTATGGCACTGGACCGTTGTGTGTGGTCTTTATCATTTGTCTTGTGTCTTGTGTACCCTGTGTTATCTATGTCTCTGGACCGTTGTGTGTGTGGTCTTTATCATTTTTCTTGTGTCTTGTGTACCCTGTGTTACCTATGTCTCTGGACCGTTGTGTGTGTGGTCTTTATCATTTGTCTTGTGTCTTGTGTACACTGTGTTACCTATGTCTCTGGACCGTTGTGTGTGTGGTCTTTATCATTTGTGTTGTGTCTTGTGTATCCTGTGTTACCTATGTCTCTGGACCGTTGTGTGTGGTCTTTATCATTTGTGTTGTGTCTTGTGTATCCTGTGTTACCTATGTCTCTGGACCGTTGTGTGTGTGGTCTTTATCATTTGTCTTGTGTCTTGTGTATCCTGTGTTATCTATGTCTCTGGACCGTTGTGTGTGTGGTCTTTATCATTTGTCTTGTGTCTTGTGTACCCTGTGTTACCGATGTCTCTGGACCGTTGTGTGTGTGGTCTTTATCATTTGTCTTGTGTCTTGTGTACCCTGTGTTACCTATGTCTCTGGACCGTTGTGTGTGTGGTCTTTATCATTTGTCTTGTGTCTTGTGTATCCTGTGTTACCTATGTCTCTGGACCGTTGTGTGTGGTCTTTATCATTTGTCTTGTGTCTTGTGTACCCTGTGTTACCTATGTCTCTGGACCGTTGTGTGTGTGGTCTTTATCATTTGTCTTGTGTCTTGTGTACCCTGTGTTATCTATGTCTCTGGACCGTTGTGTGTGTGGTCTTTATCATTTGTCTTGTGTCTTGTGTACCCTGTGTTATCTATGTCTCTGGACCGTTGTGTGTGTGGTCTTTATCATTTGTCTTGTGTCTTGTGTATCCTGTGTTGCCGATGTCTCTGGACCGTTGTGTGTGTGGTCTTTATCATTTGTCTTGTGTCTTGTGTACCCTGTGTTATCTATGTCTCTGGACCGTTGTGTGTGTGGTCTTTATCATTTGTCTTGTGTCTTGTGTACCCTGTGTTACCTATGTCTCTGGACCGTTGTGTGTGTGGTCTTTATCATTTGTCTTGTGTCTTGTGTACCCTGTGTTATCTATGTCTCTGGAACGTTGTGTGTGTGGTCTTTATCATTTGTCTTGTGTCTTGTGTACCCTGTGTTACCTATGTCACTGGACCGTTGTGTGTGTGGTCTTTATCATTTGTCTTGTGTCTTGTGTTACCTATGTCTCTGGACCGTTGTGTGTGTGGTCTTTATCATTTGTCTTGTGTCTTGTGTACCCTGTGTTAGCGATGTCTCTGGACCGTTGTGTGTGTGGTCTTTATCATTTGTCTTGTGTCTTGTGTACCCTGTGTTATCTATGTTACTGGACCGTTGTGTGTGGTCTTTATCATTTGTCTTGTGTCTTGTGTACCCTGTGTTACCTATGGCACTGGACCGTTGTGTGTGGTCTTTATCATTTTTCTTGTGTCTCGTGTACTCTGTGTTACCTATGTCTCTGGACCGTTGTGTGTGTGATCTTTATCATTTGTCTTGTGTCTTGTGTACCCTGTGTTATCTATGTCTCTGGACCGTTGTGTGTGTGGTCTTTATCATTTTTCTTGTGTCTTGTGTACCCTGTGTTACCTATGTCTCTGAACCGTTGTGTGTGTGGTCTTTATCATTTGTCTTGTGTCTTGTGTACACTGTGTTACCTATGTCTCTGGACCGTTGTGTGTGTGGTCTTTATCATTTGTGTTGTATCTTGTGTATCCTGTGTTACCTATGTCTCTGGACCGTTGTGTGTGGTCTTTATCATTTGTCTTGTGTCTTGTGTACCCTGTGTTACCTATGTCTCTGGACCGTTGTGTGTGTGGTCTTTATCATTTGTCTTGTGTCTTGTGTATCCTGTGTTACCTATGTCTCTGGACCGTTGTGTGTGGTCTTTATCATTTGTCTTGTGTCTTGTGTACCCTGTGTTACCTATGTCTCTGGACCGTTGTGTGTGTGGTCTTTATCATTTGTCTTGTGTCTTGTGTACCCTGTGTTATCTATGTCTCTGGACCGTTGTGTGTGTGGTCTTTATCATTTGTCTTGTGTCTTGTGTACCCTGTGTTATCTATGTCTCTGGACCGTTGTGTGTGTGGTCTTTATCATTTGTCTTGTGTCTTGTGTATCCTGTGTTGCCTATGTCTCTGGACCGTTGTGTGTGTGGTCTTTATCATTTGTCTTGTGTCTTGTGTACCCTGTGTTATCTATGTCTCTGGACCGTTGTGTGTGTGGTCTTTATCATTTGTCTTGTGTCTTGTGTACCCTGTGTTATCTATGTCTCTGGACCGTTGTGTGTGTGGTCTTTATCATATGTCTTGTGTCTTGTGTACACTGTGTTACCTATGTCTCTGGACCGTTATGTGTGTGGTCTTTATCATTTGTCTTGTGTCTTGTGTACCCTGTGTTATCTATGTCTCTGGAACGTTGTGTGTGTGGTCTTTATCATTTGTCTTGTGTCTTGTGTACCCTGTGTTACCTATGTCACTGGACCGTTGTGTGTGTGGTCTTTATCATTTGTCTTGTGTCTTGTGTACACTGTGTTACCTATGTCACTGGACCGTTGTGTGTGTGGTCTTTATCATTTGTCTTGTGTCTTGTGTACCCTGTGTTACCTATGTCTCTGGACCGTTGTGTGTGTGGTCTTTATCATTTGTCTTGTGTCTTGTGTACCCTGTGTTAGCGATGTCTCTGGACCGTTGTGTGTGTGGTCTTTATCATTTGTCTTGTGTCTTGTGTACCCTGTGTTATCTATGTCACTGGACCGTTGTGTGTGGTCTTTGTCATTTGTCTTGTGTCTTGTGTACCCGGTGTTACCTATGGCACTGGACCGTTGTGTGTGTGATCTTTATCATTTGTCTTGTGTCTTGTGTACCCTGTGTTATTTATGTCTCTGGACCGTTGTGTGTGTGGTCTTTATCATTTGTGTTGTGTCTTGTGTATCCTGTGTTACCTATGTCTCTGGACCGTTGTGTGTGTGGTCTTTATCATTTGTGTTGTGTCTTGTGTATCCTGTGTTACCTATGTCTCTGGACCGTTGTGTGTGGTCTTTATCATTTGTCTTGTGTCTTGTGTACCTGTGTTACCTATGTCTCTGAACCGTTGTGTGTGTGGTCTTTATCATTTGTCTTGTGTCTTGTGTATCCTGTGTTACCTATGTCTCTGGACCGTTGTGTGTGGTCTTTATCATTTGTCTTGTGTCTTGTGTACCCTGTGTTACCGATGTCTCTGGACCGTTGTGTGTGTGGTCTTTATCATTTGTCTTGTGTCCTGTGTACCCTGTGTTATCTATGTCTCTGGACCGTTGTGTGTGTGGTCTTTATCATTTGTCTTGTGTCTTGTGTACCCTGTGTTATCTATGTCTCTGGACCGTTGTGTGTGTGGTCTTTATCATTTGTCTTGTGTCTTGTGTATCCTGTGTTGCCTATGTCTCTGGACCGTTGTGTGTGTGGTCTTTATCATTTGTCTTGTGTCTTGTGTACCCTGTGTTATCTATGTCTCTGGACCGTTGTGTGTGTGGTCTTTATCATTTGTCTTGTGTCTTGTGTACCCTGTGTTACCTATGTCTCTGGAACGTTGTGTGTGTGGTCTTTATCATTTGTCTTGTGTCTTGTGTTATCTATGTCTCTGGACCGTTGTGTGTGTGGTCTTTATCATTTGTCTTGTGTCTTGTGTACCCTGTGTTATCTATGTCTCTGGAACGTTGTGTATGTGGTCTTTATCATTTGTCTTGTGTCTTGTGTTATCTATGTCTCTGGACCGTTGTGTGTGTGGTCTTTATCATTTGTCTTGTGCCTTGTGTACCCTGTGTTATCTATGTCTCTGGACCGTTGTGTGTGTGGTCTTTATCATATGTCTTGTGTCTTGTGTACACTGTGTTACCTATATCTCTGGACCGTTGTGTGTGTGGTCTTTATCATTTGTCTTGTGTCTTGTGTACCCTGTGTTATCTATGTCTCTGGAACGTTGTGTGTGTGGTCTTTATCATTTGTCTTGTGTCTTGTGTACCCTGTGTTACCTATGTCACTGGACCGTTGTGTGTGTGGTCTTTATCATTTGTCTTGTGTCTTGTGTACCCTGTGTTACCTATGTCTCTGGACCGTTGTGTGTGTGGTCTTTATCATTTGTCTTGTGTCTTGTGTACCCTGTGTTAGCGATGTCTCTGGACCGTTGTGTGTGTGGTCTTTATCATTTGTCTTGTGTCTTGTGTACCCTGTGTTATCTATGTCACTGGACCGTTGTGTGTGTGGTCTTTATCATTTGTGTTGTGTCTTTTGTCTTGTGTACCCTGTGCTACCTATGTCTCTGGACCGTTGTGTGTGTGGTCTTTATCATTTGTCTTGTGTCTTGTGTACCCTGTGTTATCTATGTCTCTGGAACGTTGTGTGTGTGGTCTTTATCATTTGTCTTGTGTCTTGTGTACCCTGTGTTACCTATGTCACTGGACCGTTGTGTGTGTGGTCTTTATCATTTGTCTTGTGTCTTGTGTACCCTGTGTTATCTATGTCTCTGGAACGTTGTGTGTGTGGTCTTTATCATTTGTCTTGTGTCTTGTGTACACTGTGTTACCTATGTGTCTGGACCGTTGTGTGTGTGGTCTTTATCATTTGTCTTGTGTCTTGTGTACCCTGTGTTATCTATGTCTCTGGAACGTTGTGTGTGTGGTCTTTATCATTTGTCTTGTGTCTTGTGTACCCTGTGTTACCTATGTCACTGGACCGTTGTGTGTGTGGTCTTTATCATTTGTCTTGTGTCTTGTGTACACTGTGTTACCTATGTCTCTGGACCGTTGTGTGTGTGGTCTTTATCATTTTTCTTGTGTCTTGTGTACCCTGTGTTACCTATGTCTCTGGACCGTTGTGTGTGTGGTCTTTATCATTTGTCTTGTTTCTTGTGTACCCTGTGTTATCTATGTCTCTGGACCGTTGTGTGTGTGGTCTTTATCATTTGTCTTGTGTCTTGTGTACTCTGTGTTACCTATGTCTCTGGACCGTTGTGTGTGTGGTCTTTATCATTTGTCTTGTGTCTTGTGTACCCTGTGTTACCTATGTCTCTGGACCGTTGTGTGTGGTCTTTATCATTTGTCTTGTGTCTTGTGTACACTGTGTTACCTATGTCTCTGGACCGTTGTGTGTGTGGTCTTTATCATTTGTCTTGTGTCTTGTGTACCCTGTGTTACCTATGTCTCTGGACCGTTGTGTGTGTGGTCTTTATCATTTGTCTTGTTTCTTGTGTACCCTGTGTTATCTATGTCTCTGGACCGTTGTGTGTGTGGTCTTTATCATTTGTCTTGTGTCTTGTGTACTCTGTGTTACCTATGTCTCTGGACCGTTGTGTGTGTGGTCTTTATCATTTGTCTTGTGTCTTGTGTACCCTGTGTTACCTATGTCTCTGGACCGTTGTGTGTGGTCTTTATCATTTGTCTTGTGTCTTGTGTACACTGTGTTACCTATGTCTCTGGACCGTTGTGTGTGTGGTCTTTATCATTTGTCTTGTGTCTTGTGTACCCTGTGTTACCTATGTCACTGGACCGTTGTGTGTGTGGTCTTTATCATTTGTCTTGTGTCTTGTGTACACTGTGTTACCTATGTCTCTGGACCGTTGTGTGTGTGGTCTTTATCATTTGTCTTGTGTCTTGTGTACCCTGTGTTATCTATGTCTCTGGACCGTTGTGTGTGTGGTCTTTATCATTTTTCTTGTGTCTTGTGTACTCTGTGTTACCTATGTCTCTGGACCGTTGTGTGTGTGGTCTTTATCATTTGTCTTGTGTCTTGTGTACCCTGTGTTATCTATGTCTCTGGACCGTTGTGTGTGTGGTCTTTATCAATTGTCTTGTGTCTTGTGTACCCTGTGTTATCTATGTCTCTGGACCGTTGTGTGTGTGGTCTTTATCATTTGTCTTGTGTCTTGTGTACCCTGTGTTATCTATGTCTCTGGACCGTTGTGTGTGTGGTCTTTATCAATTGTCTTGTGTCTTGTGTACCCTGTGTTATCTATGTCTCTGGACCGTTGTGTGTGTGGTCTTTATCATTTGTCTTGTGTCTTGTGTACACTGTGTTACCTATGTCTCTGGACCGTTGTGTGTGTGGTCTTTATCATTTGTCTTGTGTCTTGTGTACCCTGTGTTATCTATGTCTCTGGAACGTTGTGTGTGTGGTCTTTATCATTTGTCTTGTGTCTTGTGTACCCTGTGTTACCTATGTCTCTGGACCATTGTGTGTGTGGTCTTTATCATTTGTCTTGTGTCTTGTGTACACTGTGTTACCTATGTCTCTGGACCGTTGTGTGTGTGGTCTTTATTAATTGTCTTGTGTCTTGTATACCCTGTGTTATCTATGTCTCTGGACCGTTGTGTGTGTGGTCTTTATCATTTGTCTTGTTTCTTGTGTATCCTGTGTTATCTATGTCTCTGGACCGTTGTGTGTGTGGTCTTTATTAATTGTCTTGTGTCTTGTGTACCCTGTGTTACCTATGTCTCTGGACCGTTGTGTGTGTGGTCTTTATCAATTGTCTTGTGTCTTGTGTACCCTGTGTTACCTATGTCTCTGGACCGTTGTGTGTGTGGTCTTTATCATTTGTCTTGTGTCTTGTGTACCCTGTGTTACCTATGTCTCTGGACCGTTGTGTGTGTGGTCTTTATTAATTGTCTTGTGTCTTGTGTACCCTGTGTTATCTATGTCTCTGGACCGTTGTGTGTGTGATCTTTATCAATTGTCTTGTGTCTTGTGTACTCTGTGTTACCTATGTCTCTGGACCGTTGTGTGTGTGGTCTTTATCATTTGTCTTGTGTCTTGTGTACCCTGTGTTACCTATGTCTCTGGACCGTTGTGTGTGTGGTCTTTATCAATTGTCTTGTGTCTTGTGTACTCTGTGTTATCTATGTCACTGGACCGTTGTGTTTGTGATCTTTTTCATTTGTCTTGTATCTTGTGTACCCTGTGTTACCTATGTCTCAGGACCGTTGTGTGTGTGGTCTTTATCATTTGTCTTGTATCTTGTGTATCCTGTGTTACCTATGTCTCTGGACCGTTGTGTGTGGTCTTTATCATTTGTGTTGTGTCTTGTGTACACTGTGTTACCTATGTCTCTGGACCGTTGTGTGTGTGGTCTTTATCATTTGTGTTGTGTCTTGTGTATCCTGTGTTACCTATGTCTCTGGACCGTTGTGTGCGTGGTCTTTATCAATTGTCTTGTGTCTTGTGTACCCTGTGTTATCTATGTCTCTGGACCATTGTGTGTGTGGTCTTTATCATTTGTCTTGTGTCTTGTGTACCCTGTGTTACCTATGTCTCTGGACCGTTGTGTGTGTGGTCTTTATCATTTGTCTTGTATCTTGTATACCCTGTGTTACCTATGTCACTGGACCGTTGTGTGTGGTCTTTATCATTTGTCTTGTGTCTTGTGTACACTGTGTTACCTATGTCTCTGGACCGTTGTGTGTGTGGTCTTTATCATTTGTGTTGTGTCTTGTGTATCCTGTGTTACCTATGTCACTGGACCGTTGTGTGTGGTCTTTATCATTTGTCTTGTGTCTTGTGTACCCTGTGTTACCTATGTCTCTGGACCGTTGTGTGTGTGGTCTTTATCATTTGTCTTGTGTCTTGTGTATCCTGTGTTACCTATGTCTCTGGACCGTTGTGTGTGGTCTTTATCATTTGTCTTGTGTCTTGTGTATCCTGTGTTACCTATGTCTCTGGACCGTTGTGTGTGGTCTTTATCATTTGTCTTGTGTCTTGTGTACCCTGTGTTACCTATGTCTCTGGACCGTTGTGTGTGTGGTCTTTATCATTTGTCTTGTGTCTTGTGTACCCTGTGTTACCTATGTCTGTGGACCGTTGTGTGTGTGGTCTTTATCATTTTTCTTGTGTCTTGTGTACCCTGTGTTACCTATGTCTCTGGACCGTTGTGTGTGTGGTCTTTATTAATTGTCTTGTGTCTTGTATACCCTGTGTTATCTATGTCTCTGGACCGTTGTGTGTGTGGTCTTTATCAATTGTCTTGTGTCTTGTGTACTCTGTGTTACCTATGTCTCTGGACCATTGTGTGTGTGGTCTTTATCATTTGTCTTGTGTCTTGTGTACCCTGTGTTACCTATGTCTCTGGACCGTTGTGTGTGTGGTCTTTATCAATTGTCTTGTGTCTTGTGTACTCTGTGTTATCTATGTCACTGGACCGTTGTGTTTGTGGTCTTTTTCATTTGTCTTGTATCTTGTGTACCCTGTGTTACCTATGTCTCTGGACCGTTGTGTGTGTGGTCTTTATCATTTGTCTTGTGTCTTGTGTACCCTGTGTTACCTATGTCTGTGGACCGTTGTGTGTGTGGTCTTTATCATTTGTCTTGTGTCTTGTGTACCCTGTGCTACCTATGTCTCTGGACCGTTGTGTGTGTGGTCTTTATCATTTGTCTTGTGTCTTGTGTACCCTGTGTTACCTATGTCTCTGGACCGTTGTGTGTGGTCTTTATCATTTGTCTTGTGTCTTGTGTACACTGTGTTACCTATGTCTCTGGACCGTTGTGTGTGTGGTCTTTATCATTTGTGTTGTGTCTTGTGTATCCTGTGTAACCTATGTCTCTGGACCGTTGTGTGCGTGGTCTTTATCAATTGTCTTGTGTCTTGTGTACCCTGTGTTATCTATGTCTCTGGACCATTGTGTGTGTGGTCTTTATCATTTGTCTTGTGTCTTGTGTACCCTGTGTTACCTATGTCTCTGGACCGTTGTGTGTGTGGTCTTTATCATTTGTCTTGTATCTTGTGTACCCTGTGTTACCTATGTCACTGGACCGTTGTGTGTGGTCTTTATCATTTGTCTTGTGTCTTGTGTACACTGTGTTACCTATGTCTCTGGACCGTTGTGTGTGTGGTCTTTATCATTTGTGTTGTGTCTTGTGTATCCTGTGTTACCTATGTCTCTGGACCGTTGTGTGTGGTCTTTATCATTTGTCTTGTGTCTTGTGTACCCTGTGTTACCTATGTCTCTGGACCGTTGTGTGTGTGGTCTTTATCATTTGTCTTGTGTCTTGTGTATCCTGTGTTACCTATGTCTCTGGACCGTTGTGTGTGGTCTTTATCATTTGTCTTGTGTCTTGTGTATCCTGTGTTACCTATGTCTCTGGACCGTTGTGTGTGGTCTTTATCATTTGTCTTGTGTCTTGTGTACCCTGTGTTACCTATGTCTCTGGACCGTTGTGTGTGTGGTCTTTATCATTTGTCTTGTGTCTTGTGTACTCTGTGTTATCTATGTCTCTGGACCGTTGTGTGTGTGGTCTTTATCATTTGTCTTGTGTCTTGTGTACCCTGTGTTATCTATGTCTCTGGACCGTTGTGTGTGTGGTCTTTATCATTTGTCTTGTGTCTTGTGTACCCTGTGTTACCTATGTCTCTGGACCGTTGTGTGTGTGGTCTTTATCATTTGTCTTGTGTCTTGTGTACCCTGTGTTATCTATGTCTCTGGACCGTTGTGTGTGTGGTCTTTATCATTTGTCTTGTGTCTTGTGTACCCTGTGTTATCTATGTCTCTGGACCGTTGTGTGTGTGGTCTTTATCATTTGTCTTGTGTCTTGTGTACACTGTGTTACCTATGTCTCTGGACCGTTGTGTGTGTGGTCTTTATCATTTGTCTTGTGTCTTGTGTACCCTGTGTTATCTATGTCTCTGGACCGTTGTGTGTGTGGTCTTTATCATTTGTCTTGTGTCTTGTGTACCCTGTGTTACCTATGTCACTGGACCGTTGTGTGTGTGGTCTTTATCATTTGTCTTGTGTCTTGTGTACCCTGTGTTACCTATGTCTCTGGACCGTTGTGTGTGTGGTCTTTATCATTTGTCTTGTGTCTTGTGTACCCTGTGCTACCTATGTCTCTGGACCGTTGTGTGTGGTCTTTATCATTTGTCTTGTGTCTTGTGTACACTGTGTTACCTATGTCTCTGGACCGTTGTGTGTGTGGTCTTTATCATTTGTGTTGTGTCTTGTGTATCCTGTGTTACCTATGTCTCTGGACCGTTGTGTGCGTGGTCTTTATCAATTGTCTTGTGTCTTGTGTACCCTGTGTTATCTATGTCTCTGGACCATTGTGTGTGTGGTCTTTATCATTTGTCTTGTGTCTTGTGTACCCTGTGTTACCTATGTCTCTGGACCGTTGTGTGTGTGGTCTTTATCATTTGTGTTGTGTCTTGTGTATCCTGTGTTACCTATGTCTCTGGACCGTTGTGTGTGGTCTTTATCATTTGTCTTGTGTCTTGTGTACCCTGTGTTACCTATGTCTCTGGACCGTTGTGTGTGTGGTCTTTATCATTTGTCTTGTGTCTTGTGTATCCTGTGTTACCTATGTCTCTGGACCGTTGTGTGTGGTCTTTATCATTTGTCTTGTGTCTTGTGTATCCTGTGTTACCTATGTCTCTGGACCGTTGTGTGTGGTCTTTATCATTTGTCTTGTGTCTTGTGTACCCTGTGTTACCTATGTCTCTGGACCGTTGTGTGTGTGGTCTTTATCATTTGTCTTGTGTCTTGTGTACTCTGTGTTATCTATGTCTCTGGACCGTTGTGTGTGTGGTCTTTATCATTTGTCTTGTGTCTTGTGTACCCTGTGTTATCTATGTCTCTGGACCGTTGTGTGTGTGGTCTTTATCATTTGTCTTGTGTCTTGTGTACCCTGTGTTACCTATGTCTCTGGACCGTTGTGTGTGTGGTCTTTATCATTTGTCTTGTGTCTTGTGTACCCTGTGTTATCTATGTCTCTGGACCGTTGTGTGTGTGGTCTTTATCATTTGTCTTGTGTCTTGTGTACCCTGTGTTATCTATGTCTCTGGACCGTTGTGTGTGTGGTCTTTATCATTTGTCTTGTGTCTTGTGTACACTGTGTTACCTATGTCTCTGGACCGTTGTGTGTGTGGTCTTTATCATTTGTCTTGTGTCTTGTGTACCCTGTGTTATCTATGTCTCTGGACCGTTGTGTGTGTGGTCTTTATCATTTGTCTTGTGTCTTGTGTACCCTGTGTTACCTATGTCACTGGACCGTTGTGTGTGTGGTCTTTATCATTTGTCTTGTGTCTTGTGTACCCTGTGTTACCTATGTCTCTGGACCGTTGTGTGTGTGGTCTTTATCATTTGTCTTGTGTCTTTTGTACCCTGTGTTAGTGATATCTCTGGACCGTTGTGTGTGTGGTCTTTATCATTTGTCTTGTGTCTTGTGTACCCTGTGTTATCTATGTCACTGGACCGTTGTGTGTGTGGTCTTTATCATTTGTCTTGTGTCTTGTGTACCCTGTGTTACCTATGTCTCTGGACCGTTGTGTGTGTGGTCTTTATCAATTGTCTTGTGTCTTGTGTACCCTGTGTTACCTATGTCTCTGGAACGTTGTGTGTGTGGTCTTTATTAATTGTCTTGTGTCTTGTATACCCTGTGTTATCTATGTCTCTGGACCGTTGTGTGTGTGGTCTTTATCATTTGTCTTGTTTCTTGTGTATCCTGTGTTATCTATGTCACTGGACCGTTGTGTTTGTGATCTTTTTCATTTGTCTTGTATCTTGTGTACCCTGTGTTACCTATGTCTCTGGACCGTTGTGTGTGTGGTCTTTATCAATTGTCTTGTGTCTTGTGTACCCTGTGTTACCTATGTCTCTGGACCGTTGTGTGTGTGGTCTTTATCATTTGTCTTGTGTCTTGTGTACCCTGTGTTACCTATGTCTCTGGACCGTTGTGTGTGTGGTCTTTATTAATTGTCTTGTGTCTTGTGTACCCTGTGTTATCTATGTCTCTGGACCGTTGTGTGTGTGGTCTTTATCAATTGTCTTGTGTCTTGTGTACTCTGTGTTACCTATGTCTCTGGACCGTTGTGTGTGTGGTCTTTATCATTTGTCTTGTGTCTTGTGTACCCTGTGTTACCTATGTCTCTGGACCGTTGTGTGTGTGGTCTTTATCAATTGTCTTGTGTCTTGTGTACTCTGTGTTATCTATGTCACTGGACCGTTGTGTGTGTGGTCTTTTTCATTTGTCTTGTATCTTGTGTACCCTGTGTTACCTATGTCTCTGGACCGTTGTGTGTGTGGTCTTTATCATTTGTCTTGTGTCTTGTGTACCCTGTGTTACCTATGTCTGTGGACCGTTGTGTGTGTGGTCTTTATCATTTGTCTTGTGTCTTGTGTACCCTGTGCTACCTATGTCTCTGGACCGTTGTGTGTGTGGTCTTTATCATTTGTCTTGTGTCTTGTGTACCCTGTGTTACCTATGTCTCTGGACCGTTGTGTGTGTGGTCTTTATCATTTGTCTTGTGTCTTGTGTACCCTGTGTTACCTATGTCTCTGGACCGTTGTGTGTGTGGTCTTTATCTTTTGTCTTGTGTCTTGTGTACCCTGTGTTGCCTATGTCTCTGGACCTTTGTGTGTGTGGTCTTTATCATTTGTCTTGTGTCTTGTGTACCCTGTGTTACCTATGTCTCTGGACCGTTGTGTGTGTGGTCTTTATCATTTGTCTTGTGTCTTGTGTACCCTGTGTTATCTATGTCTCTGGACCGTTGTGTGTGTGGTCTTTATCAATTGTCTTGTGTCTTGTGTACCCTGTGTTATCTATGTCTCTGGACCGTTGTATGTGTGGTCTTTATCATTTGTCTTGTGTCTTGTGTACCCTGTGTTACCGATGTCTCTGGACCGTTGTGTGTGTGGTCTTTATCATTTGTCTTGTGTCTTGTGTACCCTGTGTTACCTATGTCTCTGGACCGTTGTGTGTGTGGTCTTTATCATTTGTCTTGTGTCTTGTGTACCCTGTGTTACCGATGTCTCTGGACCGTTGTGTGTGGTCTTTATCAATTGTCTTGTGTCTTGTGTACACTGTGTTACCTATGTCACTGGACCGTTGTGTGTGTGGTCTTTATCATTTGTCTTGTGTCTTGTGTACCCTGTGTTATCTATGTCTCTGGACCGTTGTGTGTGTGGTCTTTATCAATTGTCTTGTGTCTTGTGTACCCTGTGTTATCTATGTCTCTGGACCGTTGTGTGTGTGGTCTTTATCATTTGTCTTGTGTCTTGTGTACCCTGTGTTACCTATGTCTCTGGACCGTTGTGTGTGTGGTCTTTATCATTTGTCTTGTGTCTTGTGTACCCTGTGTTACCTATGTCTGTGGACCGTTGTGTGTGTGGTCTTTATCATTTGTCTTGTGTCTTGTGTACCCTGTGTTGCCTATGTCTCTGGACCGTTGTGTGTGTGGTCTTTATCATTTGTCTTGTGTCTTGTGTACCCTGTGTTACCTATGTCTCTGGACCGTTGTGTGTGTGGTCTTTATCATTTGTCTTGTGTCTTGTGTACCCTGTGTTATCTATGTCACTGGACCTTTGTGTGTGTGGTCTTTATCATTTGTCTTGTGTCTTGTGTACCCTGTGTTATCTATGTCTCTGGACCGTTGTGTGTGGTCTTTATCATTTGTCTTGTGTCTTGTGTACACTGTGTTACCTATGTCACTGAACCGTTGTGTGTGTGGTCTTTATCATTTGTATTGTGTCTTGTGTACCCTGTGTTATCTATGTCACTGGACCGTTGTGTGTGGTCTTTATCATTTGTCTTGTGTCTTGTGTTCCCTGTGTTACCTATGTCTCTGGACCGTTGTGTGTGGTCTTTATCATTTGTCTTGTGTCTTGTGTACCCTGTGTTATCTATGTCTCTGGACCGTTGTGTGTGTGGTCTTTATCATTTGTCTTGTGTCTTGTGTACCCTGTGTTATCTATGTCTCTGGACCATTGTGTGTGTGGTCTTTATCATTTGTCTTGTGTCTTGTGTACCCTGTGTTATCTATGTCTCTGGACCATTGTGTGTGTGGTCTTTATCATTTGTCTTGTGTCTTGTGTACCCTGTGTTATCTATGTCTCTGGACCGTTGTGTGTGTGGTCTTTATCATTTGTCTTGTGTCTTGTGTACCCTGTGTTATCTATGTCTCTGGACCATTGTGTGTGTGGTCTTTATCATTTGTCTTGTGTCTTGTGTACCCTGTGCTACCTATGTCTCTGGACCGTTGTGTGTGGTCTTTATCATTTGTCTTGTGTCTTGTGTACTCTGTGTTACCTATGTCACTGGACCGTTGTGTGTGGTCTTTATCATTTGTCTTGTGTCTTGTGTACCCTGTGTTACCTATGTCACTGGACCGTTTTGTGTGTGGTCTTTATCATTTGTCTTGTGTCTTGTGTACCCTGTGTTACCTATAGCACTGGACCGTTGTGTGTGGTCTTTATCATTTGTCTTGTGTCTTGTGTACCCTGTGTTACCTATGTCTTTGGACCGTTGTGTGTGGTCTTTATCATTTGTCTTGTGTCTTGTTTACTCTGTGTTACCTATCTCACTGGACCGTTGTGTGTGGTCTTTATCATTTGTCTTGTGTCTTGTGTACTCTGTGTTACCTATGTCTCTGGACCGTTGTGTGTGTGGTCTTTATCATTTGTCTTGTGTCTTGTGTACCCTGTGTTACCTATGTCTCTGGACCGTTGTGTGTGTGATCTTTATCATTTGTCTTGTGTCTTGTGTACCCTGTGTTACCTATGTCTCTGGACCGTTGTGTGTGTGGTCTTTATCAATTGTCTTGTGTCTTGTGTACCCTGTGTTACCTATGTCTCTGGACCGTTGTGTGTGTGGTCTTTATCAATTGTCTTGTGTCTTGTGTACCCTGTGTTACCTATGTCTCTGGACCGTTGTGTGTGTGGTCTTTATCATTTGTCTTGTGTCTTGTGTACCCTGTGTTACCTATGTCACTGGACCGTTGTGTGTGTGGTCTTTATCATTTGTCTTTTGTCTTGTGTACCCTGTGTTACCTATGTCACTGGACCGTTGTGTGTGGTCTTTATCATTTGTCTTGTGTCTTGTGTACTCTGTGTTACATATGTCACTGGACCGTTGTGTGTGTGGTCTTTATCATTTGTCTTGTGTCTTGTGTACCCTGTGTTACCTATGTCTCTGGACCGTTGTGTGTGTGGTCTTTTTCATTTGTCTTGTGTCTTGTGTACCCTGTGTTACCTATGTCACTGGACCGTTGTGTGTGTGGTCTTTATCATTTGTCTTGTGTCTTGTGTACCCTGTGTTGCCTATGTCTCTGGACCGTTGTGTGTGTGGTCTTTATCATTTGTCTTGTGTCTTGTGTACCCTGTGTTATCTATGTCTCTGGACCGTTGTGTGTGGTCTTTATCATTGTCTTGTGTCTTGTGTACCCTGTGTTACCTATGTCTCTGGACTGTTGTGTGTGTGGTCTTTATCATTTGTCTTGTGTCTTGTGTACCCTGTGTTACCGATGTCTCTGGACCGTTGTGTGTGTGGTCTTTATCATTTGTCTTGTGTCCTGTGTACCCTGTGTTACCTATGTCTCTGGACCGTTGTGTGTGGTCTTTATCATTTGTCTTGTGTCTTGTGTCTTGTGTACCCTGTGTTACCTATGTCTCTGGACCGTTGTGTGTGGTCTTTATCATTTGTCTTGTGTCTTGTGTACCCTGTGTTACCTATGTCTCTGGACCGTTGTGTGTGGTCTTTATCATTTGTCTTGTGTCTTGTGTACCCTGTGTTATCTATGTCTCTGGACCGTTGTGTGTGTGGTCTTTATCATTTGTCTTGTGTCTTGTGTACCCTGTGCTACCTATGTCTCTGGACCGTTGTGTGTGGTCTTTATCATTTGTCTTGTGTCTTTTGTACCCTGTTTTACCTATAGCACTGGACCGTTGTGTGTGGTCTTTATCATTTGTCTTGTGTCTTGTGTACCCTGTGTTACCTATGTCACTGGACCGTTGTGTGTGTGGTCTTTATCATTTGTCTTGTGTCTTGTGTACCCTGTGTTACCTATGTCACTGGACCGTTGTGTGTGTGGTCTTTATCATTTGTCTTTTGTCTTGTGTACCCTGTGTTACCTATGTCTCTGGACCGTTGTGTGTGGTCTTTATCATTTGTCTTGTGTCTTGTGTACTCTGTGTTACCTATGTCACTGGACCGTTGTGTGTGTGGTCTTTATCATTTGTCTTGTGTCTTGTGTACCCTGTGTTACCTATGTCTCTGGACCGTTGTGTGTGTGGTCTTTATCATTTGTCTTGTGTCTTGTGTACCCTGTGTTACCTATGTCTCAGGACCGTTGTGTGTGTGGTCTTTATCATTTGTCTTGTGTCTTGTGTACCCTGTGTTACCTATGTCTCTGGACCGTTGTGTGTGTGGTCTTTATCATTTGTCTTGTGTCTTGTGTACCTGTGTTACCTATGTCTCTGGACCGTTGTATGTGTGGTCTTTATCATTTGTCTTGTCTCTTGTGTACCCTGTGTTACCGATGTCTCTGGACCGTTGTGTGTGTGGTCTTTATCATTTGTCTTGTCTCTTGTGTACCCTGTGTTACCGATGTCTCTGGACCGTTGTGTGTGTGGTCTTTATCATTTGTCTTGTGTCTTGTGTACCCTGTGTTATCTATGTCTCTGGACCGTTGTGTGTGTGGTCTTTATCATTTGTCTTGTGTCTTGTGTACCCTGTGTTATCTATGTCTCTGGACCGTTGTGTGTGTGGTCTTTATCATTTGTCTTGTCTCTTGTGTACCCTGTGTTACCGATGTCTCTGGACCGTTGTGTGTGTGGTCTTTAACATTTGTCTTGTCTCTTGTGTACCCTGTGTTACCGATGTCTCTGGACCGTTGTGTGTGTGGTCTTTATCATTTGTCTTGTGTCTTGTGTACCCTGTGTTATCTATGTCTCTGGACCGTTGTGTGTGTGGTCTTTATCATTTGTCTTGTGTCTTGTGTACACTGTGTTATCTATGTCTCTGGACCGTTGTGTGTGTGGTCTTTATCATTTGTCTTGTGTCTTGTGTACCCTGTGTTACCTATGTCACTGGACCATTGTGTGTGTGGTCTTTATCATTTGTCTTGTGTCTTGTGTACTCTGTGTTATCTATGTCTCTGGACCGTTGTGTGTGTGGTCTTTATCATTTGTCTTGTGTCTTGTGTACCCTGTGTTACCTATGTCTCTGGACCGTTGTGTGTGTGGTCTTTATCATTTGTCTTGTGTCTTGTGTACCCTGTGTTACCTATGTCTCTGGACCGTTGTGTGTGGTCTTTATCATTTGTCTTGTGTCTTGTGTACCCTGTGTTACCTATGTCTCTGGACCGTTGTGTGTGTGGTCTTTATCATTTGTCTTGTGTCTTGTGTACCCTGTGTTACCTATGTCTCTGGACCGTTGTGTGTGTGGTCTTTATCATTTGTCTTGTGTCTTGTGTACCCTGTGTTATCTATGTCTCTGGACCGTTGTGTGTGTGGTCTTTATCATTTGTCTTGTGTCTTGTGTACCCTGTGTTACCTATGTCACTGGACCATTGTGTGTGTGGTCTTTATCATTTGTCTTGTGTCTTGTGTACCCTGTGTTACCTATGTCTCTGGACCGTTGTTTGTGTGGTCTTTATCATTTGTCTTGTGTCTTGTGTACCCTGTGTTACCTATGTCTCTGGATTGTCTATTCGTGATTACTCCTTCTGCTCTATTCGTAGGTGGTGTAGTATGTTTCTATATTTACTGTTTTAATACAAGATTCACAGTCTGTAGTCTAACTAAAACGTATAGCTTAGAGTATAGCTAAAACATTCGTGAACGGTAGAGGAAACCGAAAGTGCCATCACAATTTAACAATCCAGAAACACGGGAAACATTGGACATAAGACATAGAACGGTCAAAACAAAACTACCAACACAAAGGGACAAACATCACATGAAAAACTAAAGCATGGGCAATGCGAACCCCACAAAAGACCGGGGATGATTTCGGGTGCTCCGGAAGTGTTAGCAGTTCCTGCTTCACATGTGATACCCGTCGTGGTACCATTAAACGACACGACCATCATCTGATATGGAAATCGTGCTGAACACCAGTATACGTAAGTAAATGCATATAACATAAATATAACGTGAACCTCTAAAAAGAAATAGGTGTATATATTAACTGAACCTTGAACTCGTAACGGACATCACATTGTTGCTCTGTCTTTAATTTTCTGTGTAGTATTTTGTAGATAATTGTGTGTCGTTTTATCCTTTTACTTTGAACATTGTACTGTCTATTTTACGAAAAGACGTTTCGAAATATAAGCGACGAAGATTCTTCAAAAATCCTTGACTTAATAGTAAATATACACATCATTTATAATATATGAATGAAATGAAAATGAAAACATGACATTCGGTCCACTTCCAAAATACAATCGAAAAAACGTAGAAACAGATGCACAATCGATACCATCCACACACAAATACATGATCGCTCCCTCCACACACAAATACAGGACCGCTCCCTCCACACACAAATACAGAACCGCTCCCTCCACACACAAATACATGACCGCTCACTTAACACATAGATACAGGACCGCTCCCTCCACACACAAATGCATGACTGCCCACTTAACACACAAATACACGACCGCTCCCTCCATCCACAAATACATGACCACTTACTTAACACACAAATACAGGACCGCTCCCTCCACACACAAATACATGACCGCTCACTTAACACACAAATACAGGACCACTCCCTCCACAAACAAATACACGACTGCTCATTAAACACACACATACAGGACCGCTCTCTCCACACACAAATACATGACCACTCGCTTAACACACAAAAACAGGACTTCTCCCTCCACACACAAATACATGACCGTTCACTTAACACACAAATACAGGACCGCTCCCTCCACACACAAATACATGATCGCTCCCTCCACACACAAATACAGTACCGCTCACTTAACACACAAATACAGGACCACTCCCTCCACACACAAATACATGACCGCTCACTTAACACACAAATACAGGACCAATCCCTCCACACACAAATACATGACCGCTCACTTAGCACAAAAATACAGGACCGCTCCCTCCACAAACAAATACATAACTGCTCACTTGACACAAAAATATAGGACCACTTCCTCCACACACAAATACATGACCACTCGCTTAACACACAAATACAGGACCAATCCCTCCATACACTAATAAATGACCGCTCACTTAACACACAAATACAGGACCGCTCCCTCCACGAACAAATACATAACTGCTCACTTGACACACAAATATAGGACCACTCCCTCCACACACAAATACATGACCGCTCCCTCCACACACAAATACAGGACCGATCCCTCCACACACAAATACATGATCGCTCCCTCCACACACAAATACAGGACCGCTCCCTCCACACACAAATACAGGACCGCTCACTTAATACACAAATACAGGACCGCTCCCTTCACACACAAATACATGACCGCTCACTTAGCACAAAAATACAGGACCGCTCCCTCCACAAACAAATACATGACTGCTCACTTAACACACAAATACAGGACCGCTCCCTCCACACACAAATACAGAACCGCTCCCTCCACACACAAATACCGGACCGCTCACTTAACACACAGATACAGCACCGCTCCTTCCACACACAAATGCATGACTGCTCACTTAATACACAAATACACGACCGCTCCCTCCATCCACAAATACATGCCCGCTTACTAAACACACAAATACAGGACCGCTCCCTCTACACACAAATACATGACCGCTCACTTAACACACAAATACAGGACCAACCCCTTCACACACAAATACATGACCGCTCACTTAACACACAAATACAGGACCGCTCCCTCCACAAAAAAATACATAACTGCTCACTTGACACACAAATACAGGACCGCTCCCTCCACACACAAATACATGACCACTCGCTTAACACACAAATACAGGACAAATCCCTCCACACACAAATACATGACCGCTCACTTAACACACAAATACAGGACCGGTCCCTCCGCAAACAAATACATAACTGCTCACTTGACACACAAATATAGGACCACTTCCTCCACACACAAATCCATGACCGCTCCCTCCACACACAAATACAGAACCGATCCCTCCACACACAAATACATGATCGCTCCCTCCACACACAAATACAGGACTCCTCCCTCCACACACAAATACAGGACCGCTCACTTAGCACACAAATACAGGACCGCTCCCTCCACACACAAATACATGACCGCTCACTTAGCACACAAATACAGGACCGCTCCCTCCACAAACAAATACATGACTGCTCACTTAACACACAAATACAGGACCGCTCCCTCCACACACAAATACTGAACCGCTCCCTCCACACACAAATACAGGACCGCTCACTTAACACACGGATACAGGACCGCTCCCTCCACATACAAGTGCATGACTGCTCACTTAATACACAAATACAGGACCGCTCCCTCCATCCAACAATGCATGACCGCTTACTTAACACACAAATACAGGACCGCTCCCTCTACACACAAATACATGACCGCTCACTTAACACACAAATACAGGTTCGCTCCCTCCACACACAAATACATGACAGCTCACTTAACACACAAATACAGGACCACTACTTCAACACACAAATACATGACCGCTCACTTAACACACAAATACAGGACCAATCCCTTCACACACAAATACATGACCGCTCACTTAACACACAAATACAGGACCGCTCCCTCCACAAAGAAATACATAACTCCTCATTTGACACACAAATACAGACCGCTCCCTCCACACACAAATACATGACCGCTCACTTAACACACAAATACACGACCGCTCCTTCCATACACAAATACATGACCGCTCACTCAACACACAAATACAGGACCGCTCCCTCCACAAACAAATACATAACTGCTCACTTGACACACAAATATAGGACCACTCCCTCCACACACAAATACATGACCGCTCCCTCCACACACAAATACAGGACCGATCCCTCCACACACAAATACATGATCGCTCCCTCCACATACAAATACAGGACCGCTCCCTCCACACACAAATACAGGACGCTCACTTAACACACAAATACAGGACCGCTCCCTCCACACACAAATACATGACCGCTCACTTAGCACACAAATACAGGACCGCTCCCTCCACAAACAAATACATGACTGCTCACTTAGCACACAAATACAGGACCGCTCACTCCATACACAAATACACAACCGCTCCCTCCACACACAAATAAAGGACCGCTCACTTAACACACAGATACAGCACCGCTCCCTCCACACACAAATGCATGACTGCTCACTTAATACACAAATACACGACCGCTCCCTCCATCCACAAATACATGCCCGCTTGCTTAACACACAAATACAGGACCGCTCCCTCTACACACAAATACATGACCGCTCACTTAGCACACAAATACAGGTTCGCTCCCTCCACACACAAATACATGACCGCTCACTTAACACACAAATACAGGACCACTACCTCCACACCCAAATACATGACCGCTCACATAACACACAAATACAGGACCAATCCCTTCACACACAAATACATGACCGCTCACTTAACACACAAATACAGGACCGCTCCCTCCACAAACAAATACATGACCACTCGCTTAACACACAAATACAGGACCAATCCCTCCACACACATATACATGACCGCTCACTTAACACGCAAATACAGGACCGCTCCCTCCACAAACAAATACATAACTACTCACTTGACACACAAATATAGGACCGCTCCCTCCACACACAAATACATGACCACTCGCTTAACACACAAAAACAGGACTGCTCCCTCCACACACAAGTACATGACCGCTCACTTAACACACAAATACAGGACCGCTCTCTCCACACACAAATACATGACTGCTCACTTAACACACAAATATAGGATCACTCCCTTCACACACAAATACATGACCGCTCCCTCCACACACTAATACAGGACCGATCCCTCCACACACAAATACATGATCGCACCCTCCACACACAAATACCGGACCGCTCCCGCCACACACAAATACAGGACCGCTCACTTAACACACAAATACAGGACCGCTCCCTCCACACACAAATACATGACCGCTCACTTAGCACACAAATACAGGACCGCTCCTTCCACAAACAAATACATGACTGCTCACTTAACACACAAATACATGACCGCTCCCTCCACACACAAATACAGAACAGCTCCCTCCACACACAAATACATGATCGCTCACTTAACACACAGATACAGGACCGCTTCTTCCACACACAAATGCATGACTGCTCACTTAATACACAAATACACGACCGCTCCCTCCATCCACAAATACATGACCGCTTACTTAATACACAAATACAGGACCGCTCCCTCTACACACAAATACATGACCGCTCACTTAACACACATATACAGGTTCGCTCTCTCCACACACAAATACATGACCGCTCACTTAACACACAAATACAGGACCACTACCTCCACACACGAATACATGATCGCTCACTTAACACACAAATACAGGACCACTCCCTCCACACACTAATACATGACCGCTCACCTAACACACAAATACAGGACCACTCCCTCCATCCACAAATACATGACCGCTCACTTAACACACAAATACCGGACCACTCCCTCCACAAACAAATACACGACTGCTCATTAAACACACACATACAGGACCACTCTCTCCACACACAAATACATGACCACTCGCTTAACACACAAAAACAGGACTTCTCCCTCCACACACAAATACATGACCGTTCACTTAACACACAAATACAGGACTGCTCCCTCCACACACAAATACATGACTGCTCACTTAACACACAAATACAGGACCGCTCTCCCCACACACAAATATATGACTGCTCACTTAACACAAATATAGGACCGCTCCCTCCACACGCAAATGCATGATCGTTCCCTCCAAACACAAATACAGGACCGCTCCCTCCACACACAAATACATGATTGCTCCCTCCACACACATATACAGGACCGCTCCCTCCATACACAAATACAGGACCGCTCACTTAACACACAAATACAGGACTGCTCCCTCCACACACAAATACATGACGCTCACTTAACACACAAATACAGGTTCGCTCCCTCCACACAAATATACATTACCGCTTACTCAACACACAAATACAGGACCGCTTCCTCCACACACAAATGCATGACCTTTCACTTAACACACAAATACAGGACCGCTCCCTCCACACACAAATACATGATGGCTCCCTCCACACACAAATACAGTACCGCTCACTTAACACACAAATACAGGACCACTCCCTCCACACACAAATACATGACCGCTCACTTAACACACAAATACAGGACCGCTCCCTCCACAAAAAAATACATAACTGCTCACTTGACACACAAATACAGGACGCTCCCTCCATACACAAATACATAACCACTCGCTTAACACACAAAAACAGGACTACTCCCTCCACACACAAATACATGACTGCTCACTTAACACACAAATACAGGACCGCTCTCCCCACACACAAATACATGACTGCTCAATTAACACAAATATAGGACCGCTCCCTCCACACACAAATGCATGATCGCTCCCTCCACACACAAATACAGGACCGCTCCCTCCACACACAAATACATGATTTCTCCCTCCACACACAAATACAGGACCACTCCATCCATACACAATTACAGGACTGCTCACCTAACACACAAATACATGACCGCTCCCTCCACACACAAATACATGATCGCTCCCTCCACACACAAATACAGGACCGCTCCCTCCACACACAAATACAGGACCGCTCACTTAACACACAAATACAGCACCGCTCCCTCCACACACAAATACATGACCGCTCACTTAGCACACAAATACAGGACCGCTCCTTCCACAAACAAATACATGACCGCTCACTTAACACACAAATACAGGACCGCTCCCTCCACACACAAATACAGAACCGCTCCCTCCACACACAAATACAGGACCGCTCACTTAACACACAGATACAGCACCCCTCCCTCCACACACAAATGCATGACTGCTCACTTAATACACAAATAAACGACGCTCCCTCCATCTACAAATACATGCCCGCTTACTTAACACACAAATACAGGACCAATCCCTTCACACACAAATACATGACCGCTCACCTAACACACAAATACAGGACCGCTCCCTCCACAAAAAAATACATAACTGATCATTTGACACACAAATACAGGACCGCTCCCTCAACACACAAATACAAGACCACTCGCTTAACACACAAATATAGGAACAGTCCCTCCACACACAAATACATTACCGCTCACTTAACACACAAATACAGGACCCCTCCCTCCACAAACAAATACATAATTGCTCACTTGACACACAAATATAGGACCACTCCCTCCACACACAAATACATGATCGCTCCCTCCACACACAAATACAGGACCGCTCCCTCCACACACAAATACAGGACCGCTCACTTAACACACAAATACAGGACCGCTCCCTCCACACACAAATACATGACCGCTCACTTAGCACACAAATACAGGACCGCTCCCTCCACAAACAAATACATGACTTCTCACTTAACACACAAATACAGCACCGCTCCCTCCACACACAAATACAGAACCGCTCCCTCCACACACAAATACATGACCGCTCACTTAACACACAGATACAGCACCGCTCCATCCACACACAAATGCATGACTGCTCACTTAATACACAAATACACGACGCTCCCTCCATCTACAAATACATGCCCGCTTACTTAACACACAAATACAGGACCGCTCCCTCTACACACAAATACATGACCGCTCACTTAACACACAAATACAGGTTCGCTCCCTCCACACACAAATACATGACCGCTCACTTAACACACAAATACAGGACCACTACCTCCACACATAAATACATGACCGCTCACATAACACACAAATACAGGACCAATCCCTTCACACACAAATACGTGACCGCTCACTTAACACACAAATACAGCACCGCTCCCTCCACACACAAATATATAACTGCTCATTTGAAACACAAATACAGGACCGCTCCCTCCACACACAAATACATGACCACTCGCTTAACACACAAATACAGGACCAATCCCTCCACAAACATATACAGGACCGCTCACTTAACACACAAATACATGACCGCTCCCTCCACAAACAAATACATAACTGCTCACTTGACACACAAATATAGGACCGCTCCCTCCACACACAAATACAAGACCACTCGCTTAACACACAAATACAGGACCGCTCTCTCCACACACAAATACCTGACTGCTCACTTAACACACAAATATAGGATCACTCCCTTCACACACAAATACATGACCGCTCCCTCCACACACAAATACAGGACCGATCCCTCCACACGCAAATACATGATCGTTCCCTCCACACACAACTACAGGACCGCTCCCGCCACACACAACTACAGGACCGCTCACTTAACACACAAATACAGGACCGCTCCCTCCATACACAAATACATGACCGCTCACTTAGCACACAAATACAGGACCGCTCCCTCCACACACAAATACATGACCGCTCACTTAGCACACAAATACCGGACCGCTCCCTCCACAAACAAATACATGACTGCTCACTTAGCATACAAATACAGGACCGCTCCCTCCACAAACAAATACATGACCGCTCACTTAACACACAAATACATGACCGCTCCCTCCACACACAAATACAGAACCGCTCCCTACACACACAAATACAGGTCCGCTCACTTAACACACAGATACAGGACCTCTCCTTCCACACAAAAATGCATGACTGCTCACTTAATACACAAATACACGACCGCTCCTTCCATCCACAAATACATGACCGCTTACTTAACACACAAATACAGGACCGCTCCCTCTACACACAAATACATGACCGCTCACTTAACACACATATACAGGTTCGCTCCCTCAACACACAAATACATGACCGCTCACTTAACACACAAATACAGGACCACTACCTCCACACACAAATACATGATCGCTCACTTAACACACAAATACAGGACCGCTCCCTCCACACACAAATACATGAACGCTCACATAACACACAAATACAGGACCAATCCCTTCACACACAAATACGTGACCGCTCACTTAACACACAAATACAGCACCGCTCCCTCCACACACAAATATATAACTGCTCATTTGAAACACAAATACAGGACCGCTCCCTCCACACACAAATACATGACCACTCGCTTAACACACAAATACAGGACCAATCCCTCCACAAACATATACATGACCTCTCACTTAACACACAAATACAGGACCGCTCCCTCCACAAACAAATACATAACTGCTCACTTGACACACAAATATAGGACCGCTCCCTCCACACACAAATACATGACCACTCGCTTAACACACAAAAACAGGACTGCTCCCTCCACACACAAGTACATGACCGCTCACTTAACACACAAATACAGGACCGCTCTCTCCACACACAAATACATGACTGCTCACTTAACACACAAATATAGGATCACTCCCTTCACACACAAATACAAGACCGCTCCCTCCACACACAAATACAGGACCGATTCCTCCACACACAAATACATGATCGTTCCCTCCACACACAACTACAGGACCGCTCACTTAACACACAAATACAGAACCGCTCCCTCCATACGCAAATACATGACCGCTCACTTAGCACACAAATACAGGACCGCTCCCTCCACACACAAATTCATGACCGCTCACTTAGCACACAAATACCGGACCGCTCCCTCCACAAACAAATACATGACTGCTCACTTAGCATACAAATACAGGACTGCTCCCTCCACAAACAAATACATGACCGCTCACTTAACACACAAATACATGACCGCTCCCTCCACACACAAATACAGAGACGCTCCCTCCACACACAAATACAGGTCCGCTCACTTAACACACAGATACAGGACCTCTCCTTCCACACAAAAATGCATGACTGCTCACTTAATACACAAATACACGACCGCTCCCTCCATCCACAAATACATGACCGCTTACTTAACACACAAATACAGGACCGCTCCCTCTACACACAAATACATGACCGCTCACTTAACACACATATACAGGTTCGCTCCCTCCACACACAAATACATGACCGCTCACTTAACACACAAATACAGGACCACTACCTTCACACACCAATACATGATCGCTCACTTAACACACAAATACAGGACCGCTCCCTCCACACACAAATACATGAACGCTCACCTAACACACAAATACAAGACCGCTCCCTCCACACACAAATACATGACCGCTCACTTAACACACAAATACAGGATCACTCCCTCCACAAACAAATACATGACTGCTCACTAAACACACACATACAGGACCGCTACCTCCACACACAAATACATGACCACTCGTTTAACACACAAGAACAGTACTGCTCCCTCCACACACAAATACATGATCGCTCCCTCCACACACAAATACAGTACCGCTCACTTAAAACACACATACAGGACCGCTACCTCCACACACAAATACATGACCACTCGTTTAACACACAAGAACAGTACTGCTCCCTCCACACACAAATACATGATCGCTCCCTCCACACACAAATACAGTACCGCTCACTTAACACACAAATACAGGACCACTCCCTTCACACACAAATACATGACCGCTCACTTAATACACAAATACAGGACCAATCCCTCCACACACAAATACATGACCGCTCACTTAACACACAAATACAGGACCGCTCACTCCACAAACAAATACATAACTGCTCACTTGATACACAAATACAGGACGCTCCCTCCACACACAAATACATGACCACTAGCTTAACACACCAATACAGGACCGCTCTCCCCACACACAAATACATGACTGCTCACTTAACACAAATATAGGACCGCTCCCTCCACACACAAATGCATGATCGTTCCCTCCACACACAAATACAGGACCTCTCCCTCCACACACAAATATATGATTGCTCCCTCCACACACATATACAGGACCGCTCCCTCCATACACAAATACAGGACCGCTCACTTAACACACAAATACAGGACCGCTCCCTCCACACACAAATACATGACCGCCCACTTAGCACACAAATACCGGACCGCTCCCTCCACACACAAATACAGGACCGCTCACTTAACACACAGATACAGCACCGCTCACACCACACACAAATGCATGACTACTCACTTAACACACAAATACACGACCGCTCCATCCATCCACAAATACATGACCGCTTACTCAACACACAAATACAGGACCGCTCCCTCCACATACAAATACATGACCGCTCACTTAACACACAAATACAGATTCGCTCCCTCCACAAACATACATTACCGCTTACTCAACACACAAATACAGGACCGCTCCCTCCACACACAAATACATGACTGTTCACTTAACACACAAATACAGGACCGCTCCCTCCTCACACAAATACATGATCGCTCCCTCCACACACAAATACATGACCACTCGCTTAACACACAAATACAGGACCAATCCCTCCACAAACATATACAGGACCGCTCACTTAACACACAAATACATGACCGCTCCCTCCACAAACAAATACATAACTGCTCACTTGACACACAAATATAGGACCGCTCCCTCCACACACAAATACATGACCACTCGCTTAACACACAAATACAGGACCGCTCTCTCCACACACAAATACCTGACTGCTCACTTAACACACAAATATAGGATCACTCCCTTCACACACAAATACATGACCGCTCCCTCCACACACAAATACAGGACCGATCCCTCCACACGCAAATACATGATCGTTCCCTCCACACACAACTACAGGACCGCTCCCGCCACACACAACTACAGGACCGCTCAATTAACACACAAATACAGGACCGCTCCCTCCATACACAAATACATGACCGCTCACTTAGCACACAAATACAGGACCGCTCCCTCCACACACAAATACATGACCGCTCACTTAGCACACAAATACCGGACCGCTCCCTCCACAAACAAATACATGACTGCTCACTTAGCATACAAATACAGGACCGCTCCCTCCACAAACAAATACATGACCGCTCACTTAACACACAAATACATGACCGCTCCCTCCACACACAAATACAGAACCGCTCCCTACACACACAAATACAGGTCCGCTCACTTAACACACAGATACAGGACCTCTCCTTCCACACAAAAATGCATGACTGCTCACTTAATACACAAATACACGACCGCTCCTTCCATCCACAAATACATGACCGCTTACTTAACACACAAATACAGGACCGCTCCCTCTACACACAAATACATGACCGCTCACTTAACACACATATACAGGTTCGCTCCCTCAACACACAAATACATGACCGCTCACTTAACACACAAATACAGGACCACTACCTCCACACACAAATACATGATCGCTCACTTAACACACAAATACAGGACCGCTCCCTCCACACACAAATACATGAACGCTCACATAACACACAAATACAGGACCAATCCCTTCACACACAAATACGTGACCGCTCACTTAACACACAAATACAGAACCGCTCCCTCCATACACAAATACATGACCGCTCACTTAGCACACAAATACAGGACCGCTCCCTCCACACACAAATTCATGACCGCTCACTTAGCACACAAATACCGGACCGCTCCCTCCACAAACAAATACATGACTGCTCACTTAGCATACAAATACAGGACTGCTCCCTCCACAAACAAATACATGACCGCTCACTTAACACACAAATACATGACCGCTCCCTCCACACACAAATACAGAGACGCTCCCTCCACACACAAATACAGGTCCGCTCACTTAACACACAGATACAGGACCTCTCCTTCCACACAAAAATGCATGACTGCTCACTTAATACACAAATACACGACCGCTCCCTCCATCCACAAATACATGACCGCTTACTTAACACACAAATACAGGACCGCTCCCTCTACACACAAATACATGACCGCTCACTTAACACACATATACAGGTTCGCTCCCTCCACACACAAATACATGACCGCTCACTTAACACACAAATACAGGACCACTACCTTCACACACCAATACATGATCGCTCACTTAACACACAAATACAGGACCGCTCCCTCCACACACAAATACATGAACGCTCACCTAACACACAAATACAAGACCGCTCCCTCCACACACAAATACATGACCGCTCACTTAACACACAAATACAGGATCACTCCCTCCACAAACAAATACATGACTGCTCACTAAACACACACATACAGGACCGCTACCTCCACACACAAATACATGACCACTCGTTTAACACACAAGAACAGTACTGCTCCCTCCACACACAAATACATGATCGCTCCCTCCACACACAAATACAGTACCGCTCACTTAAAACACACATACAGGACCGCTACCTCCACACACAAATACATGACCACTCGTTTAACACACAAGAACAGTACTGCTCCCTCCACACACAAATACATGATCGCTCCCTCCACACACAAATACAGTACCGCTCACTTAACACACAAATACAGGACCACTCCCTTCACACACAAATACATGACCGCTCACTTAATACACAAATACAGGACCAATCCCTCCACACACAAATACATGACCGTTCACTTAACACACAAATACAGGACCGCTCACTCCACAAACAAATACATAACTGCTCACTTGATACACAAATACAGGACGCTCCCTCCACACACAAATACATGACCACTAGCTTAACACACCAATACAGGACCGCTCTCCCCACACACAAATACATGACTGCTCACTTAACACAAATATAGGACCGCTCCCTCCACACACAAATGCATGATCGTTCCCTCCACACACAAATACAGGACCTCTCCCTCCACACACAAATATATGATTGCTCCCTCCACACACATATACAGGACCGCTCCCTCCATACACAAATACAGGACCGCTCACTTAACACACAAATACAGGACCGCTCCCTCCACACACAAATACATGACCGCCCACTTAGCACACAAATACCGGACCGCTCCCTCCACACACAAATACAGGACCGCTCACTTAACACACAGATACAGCACCGCTCACACCACACACAAATGCATGACTACTCACTTAACACACAAATACACGACCGCTCCATCCATCCACAAATACATGACCGCTTACTCAACACACAAATACAGGACCGCTCCCTCCACATACAAATACATGACCGCTCACTTAACACACAAATACAGATTCGCTCCCTCCACAAACATACATTACCGCTTACTCAACACACAAATACAGGACCGCTCCCTCCACACACAAATACATGACTGTTCACTTAACACACAAATACAGGACCGCCCCCTCCTCACACAAATACATGATCGCTCCCTCCACACACAAATACAGTACCGCTCACTTAACACACAAATACAGCACCACTCCCTCCACACACAAATACATGACCGCTCACTTAACACACAAATACAGCACCAATCCCTCCACACACAAATACATGACCGCTCACTTAACACACAAATACAGGACCGCTCCCTCCACAAACAAATACATAACTGCTCACTTGACACACAAATACAGGACGCTCCCTCCATACACAAATACATGACCACTCGCTTAACACACAAAAACAGGACTGTTCCCTCCACACACAAATCCATGACTGCTCACTTAACACACAAATACAGGACCGCTCCCTCCACACACAAATACATGATTGCTCCCTCCACACACAAATACAGGACCGCTCCCTCCATACACAAATACAGGACCGCTCACTTAACACACAAATACAGGACCGCTCCCTCCACACACAAATACATGACCGCTCACTTAGCACACAAATACAGGACCGCTCCCTCCACAAACAAATACACGACTGCTCACTTAACACACAAATACAGGACCGCTCCCTCCACACACAAATACAGGACCGCTCACTTAACACACAAATACAGGACCGCTCCCTCCACACACAAATGCATCACTGCTCACTTAACACACAAATACACGACCGCTCCATCCATCCACAAATACATGACCGCTTACTCAGCACACAAATACAGGACCGCTCCCTCCACACACAAATACATGACCGCTCACTTAACACACAAATACAGGTTCGCTCCCTCCACACACATATACATTACCGCTCACTTAACAAACAAATACAGGACCACTTCCTCCACACACAAATACATGACCGCTCACTTAAAACACAAATACAGGACCGCTTCCTCCACACACAAATGCATGACCGCTCACCTAACACACAAATACAGGACCACTCCCTCCACACACAAATACAGGACCGCTCCCTCCACAAACAAATACAGTACCGCTCACTTAACACAAAAATACTGGACCGCTCCCTCCACACAAAAATACATGACCGCTAACTCAACACACAAATACAGGACCACTCCCTCCACACGCAAATACATGATCACTCGCTTAACACACAAATACAGGACCAATCCCTCCGCACACAAAAACATGACCGCTCACTTGACACACAAATATAGGACCGCTCCCTCCACACACAAATACATGACCACTCGCTTAACACACAAAAACACGACTGCTCCCTCCACACACAAATACATGACCGCTCACTTAACACACAAATACAGGACCGCTCTCTCCAGACAGAAATACATGACGCTCACTTAACACACAAATATAGGACCACTCCCTCCACACACAAATACATGACCGCTCCCTCCACACACAAATACAGGACCGATCCCTCCACACACAAATACATGATCGCTCCCTCCACACACAAATACAGGACCGCTCCCTCCACACACAAATACAGGACCGCTCACTTAACACACAAATACAGGACCGCTCCCTCCATACACAAATACATGACCGCTCACTTAGTACACAAATACAGGACGCTCCTTCCACAAACAAATACATGACTGCTCACTTAACACACAAATACAGGACCGCTCCCTCCACACACAAATACAGAACCGCTCCCTCCACACACAAATATAGGAACGCTCACTTAACACACAGATATAGGACCGCTCCCTCCATACACAAATGCATGACTGCTCACTTAATACACAAATACACGACCGCTCCCTCCATCCACAAATACATGACCTCTTACTTAACACACAAATACAGGACCGCTCCCTCCACACACAAATACATGACCGCCATTTAACACACAAATACAGGACCACTACCTCCACACACAAATACATACCGCTCACTTAACACACAAATACAGGACCACTCCCTCCACACACAAATACATGACCGCTCACTTAACACACAAATACAGGACCGCTCCCCCCACAAACAAATACATGACTGCTCAATAAACACACACATACAGGACCGCTCCCTCCACACACAAATGCATGACCACTCGCTTAACACACAAAAACAGGACTGCTCCCTCCACACACAAATACATGACGTTCACTTAACACACAAATACAGGACCGCTCCCTCCACACACAAATATATGATCGTTCCCTCCACACACAAATACAGGACTGCTCCCTCCACACACAAATACATGATCGCTCCCTCCACACACAAATACAGTACCGCTCACTTAATACACAAATACAGGACCACCACCTCCACACACAAATCCATGACCGCTCACTTAACACACAAATACAGGACCAATCCCTCCACACACAAATACATGATCGTTCCCTCCACACACAAATACAGGACCGCTCCCTCCACACACAAATACATGATTGCTCCCTCCACACACAAATACAGGACCTCTCTCTCCACACACAAATACAGGACCGCTCACTTAACACACAAATACAGGACTGCTCCCCCCACACACAAATACATGACCGCTCACTTAGCACACAAATACAGGACCGCTCCCTCCACACACAAATACAGGACTGCTCCCTCCACACACAAATACAGGACCGCTCCCACCACACACAAATACAGGACCGATCCCTCCACACACAAATACAGGACCGATCCCTCCACACACAAATACAGGACCACTCCCTTTCCTGACTTGGTACATGCACTCCAATAAAAAGTGGCGGGTTTAAATTAGTTCTCTAAAAGGAATAAAACAAATTTGAAGTTCTTACCAATAAATAATGATCCCTCCACACATAAATACAGAAGTTCTTCCTTTCCTGGCTTTGTACATGCGCTTCAATAAAAGGAATAAAACAAATTTGAAGTTCTCACATATAGTAACGATCCAGCCACTCTAGTTAAATAAAATGTCTTTCAATTAGCAATGAAATTTGTTTATCTACTGTATATACGACGGTACTAATTACCACCGTCCGTGCACTTCAAACTTTTAACAATAATTGAACAGATTATTGATTTACATTAAATATTAATTAGGTGATTGGTAGTTATTAATTATCGTTTCATATTTCACTTCAGACAGGTCTTAAAAACAACAAACAACAAATGATTTTATTGACAATTAAAAGCACAATTATGAGCAGAATTTAACACAATAAAAACGTCCATAGATTTGTACCTAAACAGGGAATAAACAAGATAACAAAGGCCCGGGTGGCTCAATGAGTTAGATAGTTGGATTACCTAACAACTCTTATGTTCTAATTCACCCAGATCAAACTAACATAAAATATTTATTGAATAATAATTTTACTTTTACTCATCAATATACAAAACATTTTCACATTTTCTCAAATTCAATTTAGTCCTCAATATTCAACATCCATCATACGGCTCTTCCAGCCCATCACAAATTCAGTCCTCTATTAACTAAATACTCAAAAAAATGTATTTATGTTCTAATTCGCCCAGCTCAAACTAACATAAAATATTTATTGAATAACAACTCAACACATTATTCAGATGTGAGTACTCCTTGTGAGAGTAGCATACTTTCGACGTTAACAAAGAAAGCTGAAGAGATTATTAAATTATAAACCAACGTTTTTGGAAACAGACAATTTTTCAGTTATGCTTTTGCGAACATAGCTGTATCTGAAGCCCATCGATCATGCTTCTTACAAACCCTGTCATTAATACCTGCCGCTGCTGCGGCTGTCGCACCACCTGATCTCAAACTGTGCAAACCGAATTTTGATTTTTCTAGACCTAAGGAATCAAGACCATCTAACAATATCTCTCGTGCTCGTGTACAAGATTTATACAATATACGTACATTGTCGGTAAATATAAAATTTATTTGTACCAGCTTTAGAAACAGGCAGAATAGCGAGCTTTTGACGAGCTTTTCAGGCCTGTTTCGCTGCGAGTACAAATGAATTTTATATTTAACGACAATGTACGTATATTGTGTTTATCCTGCAATGTCAAAAAAGTCGGAAAACTTGTCAGATTTAAACAAAAAGGACAGAAACAAGCGTCATTCCTCGCCTTTCATAAATGTTGTCAAGGGTGTCTTCTTCGTGGTCCGCGTTACATTAGTACCAGTTTCATACTTGTCTGCGCCCTCCGCTGTACATAGCTACAGGGTACCAGGAAAGTTTATTCGTAGGCTGAAAAGTTTATTCGTCTAGTACGAATAAAGCAAAAATTTGCTCGTATAGCATATTTGTACAGCAAATGTACTGATTGCAGGATAAAAAGACGTATTTCCTCTCAATACACAGGTGTTTGTTTTCTTTCGAAAAGTCACTGATCTAAATATATATTCCCGAGAACTGTTTGGTATATTTGCTTGATGTATATACGTTTCTAACATGTGTACAGGACAAGTAATTGAAAATGTTCTTGAAATAAGCACATTATTACCTTCTCTGTGTTGATCTGTCTTACTTTTTTCAATAAATAAAGACATATATGTAGGATGAAACTGAATATCAGATCTTTTTAAATTGACAAGTTCTGAAAATCTTAAAAAACCTGCATATCCTACAAGACACATACAAGCGACTCTTCTGTTATTTACGTTACCATACTTTAATACAATTTGGTGTAGAATTTGAGGCGTGATCGGTTCCTTTTTGTTTACAATGCAATGTCCGATTGACCTTTTTGCACCTTCTTTCACTGATTTAGATTAAAATGAATTGCATGGATCAACAAATCCGGCTAGTTTATGTGACCAACTAACAGCATAAAAGGCTTCTTCCACTAAGGATACAGATTTACGACTTTTGCATAAATGAATTTGACACAGTGAAACATTATAGTCTGAAGCCGGTAAAACATTCAAATTAAAAGAAGTTATGCATGCCTATATTTCTTCGTAGTATTGTCAGCTCTTGATTTCATACAAAATCAGGAAGACATTTCATCAAATCATTCAATCGTGGATGCTGAGAAACGAAGTCTGTGGACCACCTACCAACGCCGAATACATCTGAAAACCGTATAAAGATCAAATAAACAATAAGTATAAAAAGTATATAATTAAATTAACTTATTTCATTTTAACAATAACTGACCATGCTTTTTAAGTAAAGCCTTGTCATAAACGAAATACGACCTCGCTATTAATAAAATAGCCTTGTCTGTATCGTCCTTATATTTACATAACTGACCATGCTTTAAATAAACCTTGTCATAAAACGAAATGCGACCTCGCTATTAACATAATATTCTTGTCAGTTTACAATCTCATGTTTTCTTCATTTTGACTGCCAGAACTTCAGACGTAAAATTGCTAGTTCCAAAAATGGAATTGTTATTGTTTCCTTGTACAAAAATAGACTTATTACATGAAAATTCTATAACTTCTGATACATAAGGTTGAAGTTCGAAATTCCTTTAGAAAATAAAAGTCCAAAAGTATGATGATGGCCATTTAGGGACTATCAAAGTCCCTTCTGCTTTACATAATATTAAATGACTTATGCTTCTAGCTACTAAGTCAATTGGAGGCACTATCCAATTATTGCCATTTCTCCAGTTTTGTGTAAAAGCATATATAGCTTCAATGCCAGGATTCCAAAATTTTGAATTAAATCTATGTAATTTTGCATTTGTAAAATTAGCAAATCTGTCTATTGTGTAAGGACCCAACAGTTCGCTCATAAATTCAAAAAATTCATGAGAAGTTTGCCAATCATCAATATCAATCATCTTAGATATAAAATCGGCCTTACAGTTTTCCGATCTTGGCACTCATGAAGGTTGTAAATTAATTCCCTCATTCATACAAATTTTAAAAATACCATAAGCTAAGCTTTGTAAATGCATTTCCGTGCTTCCTTTATGAATTATGCTCACACAATTTTGATTATTAGCAACTGGGAAGCTCTTCGTATTTGGCGACGTAATAAATATTTTCAAGGCAACTTGCAAATTGTTCAAATATATGTCATTTCCTATGTCAGATAAATGGGTACCATCAAATCGGTACAGTTCTATTTCGCTGGCTCGAATGTTAGGGTGCTTTATAACAGTATCCTTCATTTTTTATATATTTATTTACAGCACAATTTACTCTTTTCCGTATCTTTTCAATTATTTTTCCGTCGCCTTTGGCAACATGCCAATAACGCCTCATTAATATCTCACTTCAAATAATACGAGTGTTTGGCAATAGAAGACGTATTCGCCCAATATCTCTTTTGATATCAATTATCAAGCCACATGATTTACCCTTTCCGAGATCATTGGAACCGAGCCATAGCCAGAAATCATGGGTGATTTTGCTCATGAATATTCATAAACTAAATCGCGTCATGTATGACGTCAGCAAATAAACGTTGAACCATATTTGGAAGATGCTGATGAAAACTCGTATCTATTTTTTGTAAATAATAATTCATCACAGTTTTGATCACATAAATAACTTCATAATTATTTGTGATCGTATCAAAATTAATTGACATCATATGTTTATTAGGAATCCGATGATGTGTGTAAAAGATCGAAAATATATTTAATGTACCACTGCCGTGAACCCCTATTGAATCTCTACTAGAAAGGTAAAAAAAACTTGTGAAGCCCTCTTTTAAATTATCGTGGGAACCTTTAATTTTTCAGCAAAATATTTATCGAAGAAATATTCCTCAACAATGTTACCGGAACTGACCGAATTAGTCCCGGCAACTAGAATGGGGATTGTAAGAAAAGTGCTTTAAAGTCTTGAAAACCGTGCAGGATGCATTTTTTCACTTCTTCTCAATGCCTTTGAATGGTGCTTACGCTTCAAAATTTGAAACTGGGTGGGAACCTTGAGTTTTCATGGTACAGCTGTAATATTTTGAGATATTGTTCAAACCGGTGCATAGTTTGATTTTTTATCCCGGTAAATTGTCCGGCCCAAGCTAACAGAAAGTTTCCCGTTCAACTATATGTTAAAATCCAAATTCTCTTTGAGCCGCCATTTTGAATATGCAAATGAGCAAATCACCTATCATTTCTGGCTATGCTGAATGATTAAGTAAGAGGGAGAGGCATCAATTTAATTTCCTTCTCGACTGTGGCTAAGAATATGCAACACATTCAAGTTATACTTCGCACATTGAAGCAGGATGGTTACCATTGCACTTCTGACATTTATGTAAAAACTTGCAGTTTTTACCAAAAGTACAAACTAACCCTCTGTTGTATAATTTACAAGCAATTCTCTGTTTTTGAGTAGACGTCATATTTATGTTCCCATGATTTTGAGAATTGCTGCTATAACTCAAATTGTTACGTACAAGTAACGGGCTTGAGTTTACAGGATTGTTTACTTGAATGCCGTTATTTGGGGTCGTAACACAAAACATCCACAACTCGCCATCAACTACACCCCATGAGGATGCCGGAAAGCGTGCCTTCCGTAGACGGTACTGTTCATTATGCAAAACCCAGCCACCCGGGCATCCTCTAGATGCCACAGTTCTAACTGTGTGCATATACTTTAAAAATTCCAGCCCCTTTATTGGCCATTTTTCTAGCATGACACTAACATAAACCATAAAGGCTGATGTCCATGCATGTATATTTCTAATGGGCGAGCTTTTTTTGTGAACAACTGATAAAATACCCTCTTTTACGGCCAGGTTGCCAACTGTCCTTAACTTATTTAATAAAGTTTGGTTCGATTTCAACATATGATTTAATTCTACAAATTCACCATTCCATATTTTTTCTTTATCTTAAGTGGAATGTTGGATGAAATGGGATCAAATATGCTTGTCATCATATCAGGTGGTTGTGGGCCTAAAAACTGTGAATTTAAATTTACATTTGATTGTTCTATTGCAATCTCTCCTGTTTGAGTAAGCATACCTATATTATTACTGGTGGCCGCCGGGGCTCCAACAGAAAAGTCATTGTTTGTGGACTCATTCACAGGCATCTGGACTCTCTGCATTAATGTTGATGGGGGCCGTTGTATGTTGCCTGTTTGTCGTTGATTGGGAACAACTTGTGAACGTTGGTGCTGATCGACTTGTGAACGTTGGTGCTGATCGACTTGTGAACGTTGGTGCTGATCGACTGGTGAACTTTGGTACTGATCGACTGGTGAACTTTGGTACTGATCGACTTGTGAACTTTGGTGCTGATCGACTTGTGAACGTTGGTGCTGATCGACTTGTGAACTTTGGTGCTGATCGACTGGTGAACTTTGGTACTGATCGACTTGTGAACTTTGGTACTGATCGACTTGTGAACGTTGGTGCTGATCGACTTGTGAACGTTGGTACTGATCGACTGGTGAACTTTGGTACTGATCGACTTGTGAACGTTGGTGCTGATCGACTTGTGAACGTTGGTGCTGATCGACTTGTGAACGTTGGTGCTGATCGACTGGTGAACTTTGGTACTGATCGACTGGTGAACTTTGGTACTGATCGACTTGTGAACTTTGGTACTGATCGACTTGTGAACGTTGGTGCTGATCGACTTGTGAACGTTGGTGCTGATCGACTTGTGAACGTTGGTGCTGATCGACTTGTGAACGTTGGTACTGATCGACTGGTGAACTTTGGTACTGATCGACTTGTGAACGTTGGTGCTGATCGACTTGTGAACTTTGGTACTGATCGACTGGTGAACTTTGGTACTGATCGACTTGTGAACGTTGGTGCTGATCGACTTGTGAACTTTGGTACTGATCGACTTGTGAACGTTGGTGCTGATCGACTTGTGAACGTTGGTGCTGATCGACTTGTGAACGTTGGTGCTGATCGACTTGTGAACGTTGGTACTGATCGACTGGTGAACTTTGGTACTGATCGACTTGTGAACGTTGGTGCTGATCGACTTGTGAACGTTGGTGCTGATCGACTTGTGAACGTTGGTGCTGATCGACTTGTGAACGTTGGTGCTGATCGACTGGTGAACTTTGGTACTGATCGACTGGTGAACTTTGGTACTGATCGACTGGTGAACTTTGGTACTGATCGACTTGTGAACTTTGGTACTGATCGACTTGTGAACGTTGGTGCTGATCGACTGGTGAACTTTGGTACTGATCGACTTGTGAACGTTGGTGCTGATCGACTTGTGAACTTTGGTACTGATCGACTGGTGAACTTTGGTACTGATCGACTTGTGAACGTTGGTGCTGATCGACTTGTGAACTTTGGTACTGATCGACTTGTGAACGTTGGTGCTGATCGACTTGTGAACGTTGGTGCTGATCGACTTGTGAACGTTGGTGCTGATCGACTTGTGAACGTTGGTACTGATCGACTGGTGAACTTTGGTACTGATCGACTTGTGAACGTTGGTGCTGATCGACTTGTGAACGTTGGTGCTGATCGACTTGTGAACGTTGGTACTGATCGACTGGTGAACTTTGGTGCTGAGTGGCTTCTGAAACTATGTTGATAACAGGGCCGTGCGAAATAGTCAAGTTTGCTGTTGTCAAAGTTTGTTGTCGTGTGGAAATATGCGTCTTGGGGCAGATTCATCATCTTCAGTGACAATAACGGGTACGCCAGCCCTTGATGTTGAGGCAATGGCATAATTTGTCCATGTACAATCAGTAGAATTTCCAATGAGTGAGGGGGGGTTCATGTTCCTCTCATTCGATGATTTTTTAGGTCTTTTTGAAGATCCTGTGGCCTGCAAATACTTATTTGGGGCCTGACGACTCCTTTTCTGAGGTTTGATTGTTCCGATGTCTTCGGATGGCAATTATTTCTCTTTTTTCAATTTCTTTTCAATTTTTCTCGGGTATTCTATCGACATGAAGAGCACATGTATTAACTGATTTGAAAGGAAGTGGAATGACGACACAGCACTTAATATTTTATTGAATGACGGACGGAACGAAATAAATGCAGAATAGTATAATTATGTATTAAATAAAAATTCCCATCAATTAAATTGGTTTATCGATATAGGCAATAAACCCTATTAATTTTCAAGTTTGTTTGTTTTTTTATAATAAAAAGTTATTTTAGATAAAAGAATTATATAAATTCAATAACGTGTTAACGGATTTCTTTAACAAAAGTGAACTTTCATGTATTTTTGTGTTAGAGGTATTGATTTCGTCTCGTTCTACGATTTTTCTATTGGATTTTGGAACTGTTCCCACACTGTTAAATATAAGGATCCTGACGTATTGTACCATGTTATGTATTGATAAAATGAGAAAATGTCGAAACAATTCCAAAATTAAATATCAAAATCGTAAAAAGAGGAAATCCTATACTCCAACACACAACTACATGATCGCTAACTTTCCTGGCTTGGTAAAAGCGCTTTAATAAAAAATAAAAATATGGTTGGGTTAAACTAGTGTTATGGGCCCAAATCTCCCCTCTTCCGTGAATCTCACTGTATAATCAGTTGTCCTGTGGGTCAGATACACCATTGCTTACTTATAAAGTAAGTCTTTGTCTAATTGAAGCTAAGAAAAAATTGAAGGGACCAAAGGAGTAATCTAATCATAAGACCTAAATTGAAGGACAAAAGACAAAGATCTACAAAACACTACACAGAAAACAGATGGAGCAACACTAACCCTGGGATGAATTCATGTGCTCCGGAAGGGATGGCAGTTCTTGATCTACTTGTGACACCTGATTGTCTTTACAACTGGAATTCAGAGTTCCTATCTAATGTAATAAAATGAAAAAATAAACAAATACCACTCTGTCGAAACAGTTCTAATATCTAATAGAAAAACCGTAAAAAGAGACAACATCGATACCCCAACACACATACATGACCGTCCACATATACATCACCCTCCACACATACATCACCCTCCAATGTCCTGGCTTAGTAGAGGCAATACAAACTAGTGGAGTTAAACTAGTATGTTTGGCGCAATCATCCCAATGTAGCGATATGATGATGTGATAACAGAACGAACAGTGCTATCACAGACAACACTCATATATAACAGGACGAACAGTGTTATCACAGACAACACTCATATATAACAGGACGAACAGTGTTATCACAGCCAACCCTCATATATAACAGAACGAACAGTGTTATCACAGCCAACCCTCATATATAACAGAACGAACAGTGTTATCACAGCCAACCCTCATATATAACAGGACGAACAGTGTTATCACAGCCAACCCTCATATATAACAGAACGAACAGTGTTATCACAGCCAACCCTCATATATAACAGGACGAACCGTATTATCACAGCCAACCATCATATATAACAGGACGAACAGTGTTATCACAGCCAACCCTCATATATAACAGGACGAACCGTATTATCACAGCCAACCATCATATATAACAGGACGAACAGTGTTATCACAGCCAACCCTCATATATAACAGGACGAACAGTGTTATCACAGCCAACCCTCATATATAACAGGACGAACCGTGTTATCACAGCCAACACTCATATATAACAGGACGAACAGTGTTATCACAGCCAACCCTCATATATAACAGAACGAACAGTGTTATCACAGCCAACCCTCATATATCACAGAACGAACAGTGTTATCACAGCCAACCCTCATATATAACAGAACGAACAGTGTTATCACAGCCAACCCTCATATATAACAGAACGAACAGTGTTATCACAGCCAACCCTCATATATAACAGAATGAACAGTGTTATCACAGCCAACCCTCATATATAAAAGGACGAACAGTGTTATCACAGCCAACCCTCATATATAACAGAACGAACAGTGTTATCACAGCCAACCCTCATATATAACAGAATGAACAGTGTTATCACAGCCAACCCTCATATATAACAGGACGAACACTGTTATCACAGCCAACCCTCATATATAACAGAACGAACAGTGTTATCACAGCCAACCCTCATATATAACAGGACGAACAGTGTTATCACAGCCAACCCTCATATATAACAGAACGAACAGTGTTATCACAGCCAACCCTCATATATAACAGGACAAACATGGTTATCACAGCCAACCCTTATATATAACAGGACGAACCGTGTTATCACAGCCAACCCTCAAATATAACAGAATGAACAGTGTTATCACAGCCAACCCCCATATATAACAGGACGAACAGTGTTATCACAGCCAACCCTCATATATAACAGGACGAACAGTGTTATCACAACCAACCCTCATATATAACAGAACGAACAGTGTTATCACAGCCAATCCTCATATATAACAGGACAAACAGTGTTATCACAGCCAACCCTCATATATAACAGGACGAACAGTGTTATCACAGCCAACCCTCATATATAACAGAACGAACAGTGTTATCACAGCCAACCCTCATATATAACAGGACAAACAGTGTATCACAGCTAACCCTCATATATAACAGGACGAACAGTGTTATCACAGACAACCCTCATATATAACAGGACGAACAGTGTGATCACAGCCAGCCCTCATATATAACAGAACGAACAGTGTTATCACAGCCAACCCTCATATATAACAGAACGAACAGTGTTATCACAGCCAACCCTCATATATAACAGAACGAACAGTGTTATCACAGCCAACCCTCATATATAACAGAATGAACAGTGTTATCACAGCCAACCCCCATATATAACAGGACGAGCAGTGTTATCACAGCCAACCCTAATATATAACAGAACGAACAGTGTTATCACAGCCAATCCTCATATATAACAGGACGAACAGTGTTATCACAGCCAACCCTCATATATAACAGAACGAACAGTGTTATCACAGCCAACCCTCATATATAACAGGACAAACAGTGTTATCACAGCCAACCCTCATATATAACAGGACGAACAGTGTTATCACAGCCAACCCTCATATATAACAGAACGAACAGTGTTATCACAGCCAACACTCATATATAACAGGACAAACAGTGTTATCACAGCCAACCCTCATATATAACAGGACAAACAGTGTTATCACAGCCAACCCCCATATATAACAGGACGAACAGTGTTATCACGGCCAACCCCCATATATAACAGAACGAACAGTGTTATCACAGCCAACCCTCATATATGACAGGACGAACAGTGTGATCACAGTCAGCCCTCATATATAACAGAACGAACAGTGTTATCACACCCAACCCTCATATATAACAGGACGAACAGTGTTATCACAGCCAGCCCTCATATATAACAGGACGAACAGTGTTATCACAGCCAACCCTCATATATAACAGAACGAACAGTGTTATCACAGCCAACCCTCATATATAACAGGACGAACAGTGTTATCACAGCCAGCCCTCATATATAACAGGACGAACAGTGTTATCACAGCCAACCCTCATATATAACAGGACGAACAGTGTTATCACATCCAACCCTCATATATAACAGAACGAACAGTGTTATCACAGCCAACCCTCATATATAACAGGACGAACAGTGTTATCACAGCCAACCCTCATATATAACAGAACGAACAGTGTTATCACAGCCAACCCTCATATATAACAGAACGAACAGTGTTATCACAATCAACCCTCATATATAACAGAACGAACCGTGTTATCACAGTCAATCCTCATATATAACAGGACGAACAGTGTTATCACAGCCAACCCTCATATATAACAGAACGAACAGTGTTATCACAGCCAACCCTCATATATAGCAGAACGAACAGTGTTATCACAACCAACCCTCATATATAACAGAACGAACAGTGTTATCACAGCCAACCCTCATATATAACAGAACGAACAGTGTTATCACAGCCAACCCTCATATATAACAGGACGACCAGTGTTATCACAGCCAACCCTCATATATAACAGAACGAACAGTGTTATCACAGCCAACCCTCATATATAACAGAACGAACAGTGTTATCACAATCAACCCTCATATATAACAGAACGAACCGTGTTATCACAGTCAACCCTCATATATAACAGGACGAACAGTGTTATCACAGCCAACCCTCATATATAACAGAACGAACAGTGTTATCACAGCCAACCCTCATATATAGCAGAACGAACAGTGTTATCACAGCCAGCCCTCATATATAACAGAACGAACAGTGTTATCACAGCCAACCCTCATATATAACAGAACGAACAGTGTTATCACAGCCAACCCTCATATATAACAGAACGAACAGTGTTATCACAGCCAACCCTCATATATAACAGGACGAACAGTGTTATCACAGCCAACCCTCATATATAACAGAACGAACAGTGTTATCACAGCCAACCCTCATATATAACAGAACGAACAGTGTTATCACAGCCAGCCCTCATATATAACAGAACGAACAGTGTTATCACAGCCAACCCTCATATATAACAGGACGAACAGTGTTATCACAGCCAACCCTCTTATATAACAGAACAAACAGTGTTATCACAGCCAGCCCTCATATATAACAGGACGAACAGTGTTATCACAGCCAACCCTCATATATAACAGGACGAACAGTGTTATCACAGCCAACCCTCATATATAACAGAACGAACAGTGTTATCACAGCCAACCCTCATATATAACAGGACGAACAGTGTTATCACAGCCAACCCTCATATATAACAGGACGAACAGTGTTATCACAGCCAACCCTAATATATAACAGAACGAACAGTGTTATCACAGCCAACCCTAATATATAACAGGACGAACAGTGTTATCACAGCCAACCCTAATATATAACAGAACGAACAGTGTTATCACAGCCAACCCTCATATATAACAGAACGAACAATGTTATCACAGCCAACCCTCATATATAACAGGACGAACAGTGTTATCACAGCCAACCCTCATATATAACAGAACGAACAGTGTTATCACAGCCAACCCTAATATATAACAGGACGAACAGTGTTATCACAGCCAACCCTCATATATAACAGAACGAACAGTGTTATCAGAGCCAACCCTAATATATAACAGGACGAACAGTGTTATCACAGCCAACCCTCATATATAACAGGACGAACAGTGTTATCACAGCCAACCCTCATATATAACAGGACGAACAGTGTTATCACAGCCAACCCTCATATATAACAGAACGAACAGTGTTATCACAGCCAACCCTAATATATAACAGGACGAACAGTGTTATCACAGCCAACCCTAATATATAACAGAACGAACAGTGTTATCACAGCCAACCCTCATATATAACAGAACGAACAGTGTTATCACAGCCAACCCTCATATATAACAGGACGAACAGTGTTATCACAGCCAACCCTCATATATAACAGAACGAACAGTGTTATCACAGCCAACCCTAATATATAACAGGACGAACAGTGTTATCACAGCCAACCCTCATATATAACAGAACGAACAGTGTTATCACAGCCAACCCTAATATATAACAGGACGAACAGTGTTATCACAGCCAACCCTCATATATAACAGAACGAACCGTGTTATCACAGCCAACTCCCATATATAACAGAACGAACAGTGTTATCACAGCCAACCCTAATATATAACAGAACGAACAGTGTTATCACAATGAACGCTATACTATTGAACATTATGGTATACACCAAATAGTATACAAGTTAATCGTATGACATAATAGTAAAGCAATAGTTTGAACGAAGATTTAATTACAAATAAATTGATTATTTTTAAAACTTAGGCCGATCTCACCAGACATAAGCATCCACAGCCGATTTTGGCTAATTAGGTTCTTTAGTTTCATTGTTCCAAAATCTTATTTGACTTTTCAATCTTTTGAAAGTGGCGTCGTGGTTCTGATCGTATGGTAGTTGGATTTACAAGTACCTGTGCAATCAATGACTATCACCACTGATGTTGTGAGTTCCAACCTCCGTTCATGTCCAGGTGTACTCGATACAACATTATGTGATAAAGTTTGTCAGCGAATTGCGACAGGTCTGTGGTTTTCTCTGGGTACTCCAGTTTCCTCCACCAATAAAACTGACTGCCACGATATTGTTGAAAGCGGCGCTAAACACCATAACCCAAACCAAACCATCAATCTTTTAACTTGGAGTGGATCTGACAGTGGACCGAATGGTGGGGGCAAGTTTCATGATAGACCGGAATGTGTGGAGGAGGAATTTTCAAAACTAACAAAAAGGTCATTTGGCCAAAACATCTGGGGAGAGGCAAAACATGGTAAAGTTAACCCAAAATGAATAAAAGATAAACACATTGATTAACGTAGTTTAATTATCAATATAATCTTTATCACACTACTTATATAACTGTCATTAGTATACCTTACATGATTTTTTACTATGTAAAATAATAAAATACAGTAAGTTGGATGTTCCATGGAAAATTTGATGAAGAGGGAGACAACTCGATCTAAAACACAAACATATATAATGTAGAGGGAAACAATACGTGTTTGCCTGGTCTACAACAGGTTGTAGCCCGATTTATTTACTTCTTCTTTCTTCAGGTATGGCCTGCCGTTCTTTTATGTCGGCGCACTCCTACGTATTACGGCAGGATAGTGGTAAAAACATTATATACACCCGCACCCATTAAAAATTGTGCTGCATTTAAAAATGTGTGCATCCACAAATGCCTACAACCATTGACAACCGAAGTGTGATGAAAATCCGTTTTTTTTTCAGTCCGGTTCCGTTATTGGATTTTCTATACCGAAATTATGTTGCTGTTTTTTGTAAAAGTCATGAGCATCTTAGAGTATTTTTAGTATAATAAAACAGTTATTGCCTCCATATGAGATGGACATCAAGTTGTTAACCTTCGAGAGGAAAACAACCACTCTGGGGTTGACAACTTTCGATGTTCATCACAAATGAAGGCAATAATTGTATATTATTACCTAATAAAATTATTTTTCCATTATAAATTCAATTAATTATTTTTTGCTAATTTGAACGAAATGCCCGGAGTTTCAATATAAATCAATCCTGGGCAGAAATCAAATGAACTATTGCCCAGGGAAATTTGTCAAAAAAAACTATTTCCCACTAAATTCCAGAAACCAAGTTTAGTCTGTATCCGGTTCCAAAAATTACTCTCATTTTAAAGAAAGATGAGGACTTTTAAGTGATATTAGTAGATGTGACATTTTATTTTTTAAAGTGAGACAATATCTTATTAAACTCAACTGTATATAGTGTTCTGGAGGATATTAAGTCCGTCCTTATAGATTTTAATTTGAGATGATGGAATTGTGTTATTTTAACTAGCTGATGTATATTGTGTAAATAGTTTTATCATTCTGGATGTTTGGATAAATTAAGTGACAACCGTCACTGATCTTCAATATTGGAGGTGAAGAAAATTACAGAATACAGATGGCAGCACCTGCATCTGCACGATTTGCAGACGTCTGTGAGGATGACATAAACTTTATTCTGGAAAAAAAAAGATGCTAAAAATACAAAATTAGTTGTGAAATCAAGTCTAAATATTCTTACGGCGTATTGTGATGAGAAGAATCTACCATTCGTAGAGGTTGAGCAAATGTCTGTCTGACTTGTGTGAGAGAATCAGACATTTTTACGCTTCTTTGCGGAAACAAAAAGGAGGATTATATTAAAAAAAAGTCAATGGTGTCTATAAGGTATCAACTACAACTGAAGTTTACTAGGGCTTACAAACAGTTTTACAATTTAGAAAAAAAAAAAATTTGGCAAAAAATACAAAATTTATAGAATTCTGAAAACTGCTTATGTATTTGACAATAAACATGTTACAAGTATTTCATGTGTTTAAATGTAAAATCAAGATTTTTTTTTTACCAAGGTTGGCTAATTTATCATGCAAGGTACATGGTTTGTCACAAAAAAAATAATTTGTGTTAATAATTCTATAAGGTAATAAAACAGTTAATGCATTTGAGGGCAACAGACCAGAAAATTGTTCCCTCAGTATCAGAAACCCCCAAGTGTTCTATTGCCCTCGGCCGTTGGCTGGTTTCTGATACCTTGGGCAAAATATTCTGGTCTATTGCCTTCATATGCATTAAATAACTGTATATTGTTCACCTCATCTGAAGGCAATAATTCATTGTATATTGTAATGAATTTGATTGGATATAAATTTATATAATTATTGTGACTAGTTATACATGTATTTGTGAAGTTATAGCACTTCTGTCATACATAAAAAATAAATATATTATGAAACACAAGTATATACTTCTTACTGATATAAGTCAGGGCAAAAAAAGAACATGGGAAAATAAACGTTTTCTTTAACATAACATGGATTCATGTGTTCAATAACTATAATTTAATTTGATGTGAATACTGCAATACGATTGGCTGATCCCCCTGAAGGAACATTGGTTATACTTGATAACCTGGGTTGTATTGTGATGTCGCCAACATATTCATTCGCCAATGACAAATTCAAGTACATGTAGTCCCATGACATAATTGTAATTAAAATCAAGGAATCATTAAATTTTGCAGTTTATTAAGTATAAACTACCCCAAACCATGGCCAGGTTATATAGTATAACCTGTTATATAGTATAACCTGTTCAAATATTGAACATATATCTTAAATGCATTTGTTTAATTATAGTAATCAAATCAATACTCAGTATAAAATCTATAAACAACCTTTTCTAATCGATAGCAATCAATCATGGCCGACTAGCCATCGTGTATATACATCTATCTGTCTATGGTAACAGGGTCTAATGTCAGTGGACTTTTTATGCTCTTTTTCTCAAATTTCAACTTTATATCACAGATTTGTGGAATGTTTTTACAATCTACATAAACAAATAGTTCACTATATATATCAACAACATCCACCAGACTTCCGGCGAGTTTCATCCAATCTAACGTGGTCCTCCGCGTCACCAGGTGGCATTATCGTGGCAACAATTTTGGCAGCTGAAACAAACAATTGTGTTGTGCTACAAATAACATTATTAGTAAATAATAAATGAAATCCCTTACTTAAGATAATTGGATAAAGTCGATTCATGTGTTTTATGGGGATTGTGGTAGCCATATGAACGATTAGTTCTTTAACTTGAAGTGGTCAAATTTTTTTTATCTAAATATCATGGTTAGAACAAGAATTTGTATGATATTGTGACGACGACTGGCTTATACTTCATTAACATGCTGGTTTATTTTTTTAGTACTTGTTCACTGAAACAACAAGTAGACATGTTGCTCCACTCAAGCACATAATTCTGTCTCTAAGCCAGCTAGTATTGACTATATATAACTCTGGTACCAAAATAAGACCAGTCTCATTTCCCATAACATCGATCATGTAATTTTGTTTATTCATTATTGAACTAAATTACTAATACAAAATGGAAAATAATAGTACCTAAATTTATAAACATGTCCTCTATGTTTAACCCTGTCTTAGCAGATGTTTCTGTAAATAACAAGCCATGTTCTTCTGAGTGTTCCTTTCCTTCCTAAATAAATAAGTAGAAGATCATTGTATTATCAATAACTCATTAGGGAACGACCATTTAACTTGAAGGGGGGTTATGGTTTTTTTCTAAAAAAATATTCTGATTCCCAATGTTGCTGAAAAAAATATTCTGATTTTGGTGGAGGAAAAAAAAAATAATCTGATTCAGAGTTTTTGTCATATAGCCTAATGTTGAATTCTGGAAAAAAAATTGCGCTTTGCGCGACAAAAAAAAAAATATTCTAACTCTCGTGTTGTTCGAAAAAAAACATTTTGAACGAAACAAAAAACCATAACCCCCCTTCAAGTTAAATGGTCGGTCCCTTACATCTAGGTAAAAATGAATAGTTTATTGACATTACCGGATGGTGTTGATGAATTGACATTAACTTTTTTATGTTGGTTTTCTCCTAGTATTCTGGTTTCCTCCACCAATAAATCTGACCGCCACGATATAACTAAAATATTATTGAAAGTGGCGTTAAACACATAACCCCCAATATATAGAATAACATCGTTTCAAAGGTCGAGACAGACAGCTGCGATACAATTAATAATATATGTATGTTGAGACCTGCAAATCGGACATTGTTGCTTTTATTGGTATCTCATAATATGTTTGACGTCACACTGCTCGATAATATTTAGCATCAGAGTCAGTTGCTGACACTGAAAATGTCATTCCTTGAAATCAAAGCAAAAATGCCCAAATTACCGATAGTTGTGTATATGTTACAGTAAATAAGGGTAATCAGTAATTACACCTAAAAACAGAAAAACATTAAATATGTGTAATCTTTAATTGCCTTAGTAATTACTTGTATTTACTAAGGGCCCGACCATTTAACTTGCAGGGGGCGGTTATGGTTTTTTGTTTTGTTCAGAAATTTTTTTTTGGACAACACAAGAGTTAGAATATTTATTTTTCTTGTCGCGAAATTTTTTTTCAGAATTCAACATTAGGTTATATGACAAAAATTCTGAATCAGATTATTTTTTATTTCCTCCACCAAAATCAGAATATTTTTTTCAGCAACTTTGGGAATGAGAATATTTTTTTAGAAAAAAAACATAACCCCCCCCCCCCCCCTTTCAAGTTAGATGGTCGTTCCCTAATATTGTTCAGGAATTACATGTAATAACTAGCAAAAAAATGAAGTTTTACGTTTATCTACCTACTGATCATTACATCTTGTTAACAATGTTCTAAGCATCTATTCATATAGAAAAAACTATAGGATATTACTTATTTTACTCTGGTGGTGAATTTACAGCAAGCTTTATCACAGAGCTAAGCGAGTTGTGACATGAACCAGTAATTGTTCATGGGTAAGCCAAGACACCCTCAGTCTCAGATCTAATAAATGGCGATATTCACGATATTCACGTAAGCTGGATGAGAGACAATAACACCACGTGGTGATCCGCAGATTATTTTTAGACACCGAACATAATAAGCTGGGAATCGGATACTAAACTCAGCATTTATATATTAACTATATTAACTTACCTCTCAGGGCCCAGGTGGCTCAATGAGTTAGGTAGTTGTAGGGGGCCCGGGTGGCTCAATGAGTTAGGTAGTTGTAGGGGGCCCGGGTGGCTCAATGAGTTAGGTAGTTGTAGGGCCCGGGTGGCTCAATGAGTTAGGTAGTTGTAGGGGGCCCGGGTGGCTCAATGAGTTAGGTAGTTGTAGGGCCCGGGTGGCTCAATGAGTTAGGTAGTTGTAGGGCCCGGGTGGCTCAATGAGTTAGGTAGTTGTCGGGCCCGGGTGGCTCAATGAGTTAGGTAGTTGTAGGGCCTGGGTGGCTCAATGAGTTAGGTAGTTGTAGGGCCCAGGTGGCTCAATGAGTTAGGTAGTTGTAGGGCCCGGGTGACTCAATGAGTTAGGTAGTTGTAGGGCCCGCGTGGTTCAATGAGTTATGTAGTTGTAGGGCCCGGATGGCTCAATGAGTTAGGTAGTTGTAGGGCCCTGGTGGCTCAATGAGTTAGGTAGTTGTAGGGGGCCCGGGTGGCTCAATGAGTTATGTAGTTGTAGGGGACCCGGGTGGCTCAATGAGTTAGGTAGTTGTAGGGGGCCCGGGTGGCTCAATGAGTTGTAGGGGGCCCGGGTGGCTCAATGAGTTAGGTAGTTGTAGGGCCCGGGTGGCTCAATGAGTTAGGTAGTTGTAGGGCCCGGGTGGCTCAATGAGTTAGGTAGTTGTAGGGCCCGGGTGGTTCAATGAGTTATGTAGTTGTAGGGCCCGGATGGTTCAATGAGTTAGGTAGTTGTAGGGCCCTGGTGGCTCAATGAGTTAAGTAGTTGTAGGGGGCTCGGGTGGCTCAATGAGTTATGTAGTTGTAGGGACCCAGGTGGCTCAATGAGTTAGGTAGTTGTAGGGGCCCCGGGTGGCTCAATGAGTTAGGTAGTTGTAGGGGGCCCGGGTGGCTCAATGAGTTAGGTAGTTGTAGGGGGCCCGGGTGGCTCAATGAGTTAGGTAGTTGTAGGGGGTCCGGGTGGCTCAATGAGTTAGGTAGTTGTAGGGCCCGGGTGGCTCAATGAGTTAGGTAGTTGTAGGGCCCGGGTGGCTCAATGAGTTAGGTAGTTGTAGGGCCCGGGTGGCTCAATGAGTTAGGTAGTTGTAGGGCCCGGGTGGCTCAATGAGTTAGGTAGTTGTAGGGGACCCGGGTGGCTCAATGAGTTAGGTAGTTGTAGGGGGTCCGGGTGGCTCAATGAGTTATGTAGTTGTAGGGGACCCGGGTGGCTCAATGAGTTAGGTAGTTGTAGGTGGCCCGGGTGGCTCAATGAGTTAGGTAGTTGTAGGGGGCCCAGGTGGCTCAATGAGTTAGGTAGTTGTAGGGGACCCGGGTGGCTCAATGAGTTAGGTAGTTGTAGGGGGTCCGGGTGGCTCAATGAGTTAGGTAGTTGTAGGGCCCGGGTGGCTCAATGAGTTAGGTAGTTGTAGGGCCTGGGTGGCTCAATGAGTTAGGTAGTTGTAGGGCCCTGGTGGCTCAATGAGTTAGGTAGTTGTAGGGGGCCCGGGTGGCTCAATGAGTTAGGTAGTTGTAGGGGGTCCGGGTGGCTCAATGAGTTATGTAGTTGTAGGGGACCTGGGTGGCTCAATGAGTTAGGTAGTTGTAGGTGGCCCGGGTGGCTCAATGAGTTAGGTAGTTGTAGGGGGCCCGGGTGGCTCAATGAGTTAGGTAGTTGTAGGGGACCTGGGTGGCTCAATGAGTTAGGTAGTTGTAGGGGGCCCGGGTGGCTCAATGAGTTAGGTAGTTGTAGGGGGCCCGGGTGGCTCAATGAGTTAGGTAGTTGTAGGGAGCCCGGGTGGCTCAATCAGTAAGGTAGTTGTAGGGGGCCCGGGTGGCTCAATGAGTTAGGTAGTTGTAGGGGGCCCGGGTGGCTCAATGAGTTTGGTAGTTGTAGGGGGCCCGGGTGGCTCAATGAGTTAGGTAGTTGTAGGGGGCCCGGGTGGCTCAATGAGTTATGTAGTTGTAGAGGGCCCGGGTGGCTCAATGAGTTAGTTAGTTGGATTACCTAACAACTCATACAAGCCTATCACCAATACAGCATGGGTTCACTCCCGGCTTTGTAAATCACAATAAGGGGTGTACTCGACTCGCAGCCGCAAGTGATAAAGCTTACCAGTTACATGCCCATGGTCGGTGGTTCTCTCCGGATACTCCGGCTTCTTCCACCACTGAAACTGGTCGCCATAATATAGTTGAAATAGTGCTGAAAGTGGCGTTAAACACAATAAATCAAAATTTAAAAAACTTACCTCTCTACTGACAGCCCGTTTTTCGGAAGCCATGTCCGCTTTATTACCCGCCAAGCAAATGACCATTTGGGAGTTGGCTTGCTGAAGAAGTTCCTTTATCCAAGCTTGGGCTCTACTAAATGATGACTGCAATTATCAAAAAAACTAATGAATCATGGGATCTTTTTTTCTATTTTCGTACAATGATATATATACCCTGTAATTAAAATGACATGAGATACTCTCATTGGCTATTTCTGCATACGGTCTTCTTGTTGCAAGGAAGTCCCAGAATGCACTAGTTTCAGAAATTTAAATGTTTTGATTACAATTTGTGAACAATATGAATCTATCATATATACCACCATATTAGATAATCATATTCCAACATTTGAGAAGCGGTCGTGGTCCTGATTGTATTGGTAGTTGGATTTACAACTACCTATGCAATCAGTGCCTATCACCACTAACGTTGTCAGTTCGAATCCCGCTGACTGCCACGATATAACTGAAGCATTCTTGAAAGTGCCGTTAAACACCATCAAACAAACAATATCGTGTCATCTTGGATAAATTTGCATAAGAATAACATGTCATTGTTGTACATGTTGTATAAATTGAGTTGATGTCTGTCTGCTATGTATACCCTCACTGAATTTTGGTGTAGTGGTCACGTCATCTCTTTGATCTTAAGAACAGTTTGAAGAAACCAATGGAATAATCAAAGGCCGTAAATCGAAGGATAGACAACACAATGGCCAACAGAAAAAGTACAAAGGGACAAACAACGATCTACAAAACATACATATAAAACTAAAGATCGAGTATACGTAAGGGAACGACCATTTAACTTGAAGGGGGGGGTTATGGTTTTTTTCTAAAAAAATATTCTGATTCCCAATGTTGCTGAAAAAAATATTCTGATTTTGGTGGAGGAAAAAAAATAATCCGATTCAGAGTTTTTGTCATTCTGGAAAAAAAATTGTGCTTCAAGCGACAAAAAAAATAAATATTCTAACTCTTGTGTTGTCCGAAAAAAAAATTCTGAACGAAACAAAAAACCATAACCCCCCCCTTTCAAGTTAAATGGTCGGTCCCTAACACGAACGCCATAAAAAACAGGCGATGCACTCGGTTGTTTCGAAAAGGTAAGCAGTTCCTGATCCACTAGTTACACCCGTCGTATTACTCTAGTTACAAAGCCGGTGATAAATCATGAATGAGGAAAAGACCGGGAATTGCTTACGACAAGTGAAAAATATAGGTGGTCATTTGTGACACAGATATTCCGTGGGATCCCATATTCCGTAACGGTTAACCTTGTCGTGATGACTTCAAATTAACCAATTGTTTTTTTTGTTGTAATTTCATAACTTAATTAACTTTCTTACCAAACTTGTGACGTCATAGACTACAATGGCAGCAGGTGCACCTCTGTAGTACATTGGAGCAAGGCTGTGGTATCGTTCCTGTCCGGCAGTGTCCCAGATATCAAATTTGACATTCTGACCTCTGACATTTACAGTCTTTGTCAAAAATGCAGCTAAAATTATACAAATCAATGTCATACTGTATTTATCAAACGTGCCTATCACCACTTAAGTTGTGAGTTCGAACCCCACTCATGGCGAAGTGTACTCGATAGTATATTATGTGATAAAGTTTGTCAGTGACTTGCGACAGATCTGTGGTTTTCTCTGGGTACTACATGACAATAAGGGGTTTGTTTTTGTACTCTTCGCTGTAGTTCCGTAACCCATTCACCCTCTTATCTGTATATATTTTAAATAATAGTAGTCTTATTATTCTATAGTGAAATTTGCCTAAACTCAACCTCCTTGGGACCAGCATTTGTGTTCCGAATAGACAGGAGTTCGAGTAGGGTTATGGTTATCAACGCCACTTTCAACAATATTTCAACTATATGGTGGCAGTCTGTTTTATTGGTGAAAGGAAACTGGAGTACCCAAAGAAAACCCCTGACCTGTCGCAAGTCACTGATAAACTTTATCACATAATGTTGTATCGAGCACATCTTGCCTGAAAGAGGAGTTCGGTCTATATATGTTAAATTAGCAATCATTTCCTACATTGGGACTTTCTTTAATTTCGGTTTATTCAGGATTCGGTTTAGACAGAATTCGTTTATTCGGGATTCGGTTTAGACAGAATTCGTTTATTCAGGATTCGGTCTAGACAGGATTCGTTTTATTCAGGATTCTGTTTAGACAGAATTCGTTTATTCATGATTCGGTTTAGACAGGATTCGGTTTATTCAGGATTCGGTTTAGACAGGATTCGGTTTATTCAGGATTCGGTCTAGACAGGATTCGGTTTAGACAGGATTCACTGTATTATTATTGTGCTATTTGTCTATGAATTCTCTATATTTTTCCTGTATGAGAATAAACACATACATTTGTATATACCTTTCTGTGTTATATATGTGTGTGTTTAACGCCACTTTGAACAATATTTCAGTTATGTCACAGTGATAAGTTTTATTGGTGGAAGGAAGAATAGTTTGAATATACTAAAGGTGTGACCAAAAACCGTAATTGAAGAAGAACAGAAAGACATATAATGGTCAACAAAGCACTACACAGAAAATTAAACGAATCCATTTAAAGACTGAGATTTATGAAATTCCTTAGAAACTTCAGAACGTCTGAGAAACTTCAACTGAAAAATAAATCCGAACAATTATGATGGAGATCCATGTATTAAGGATAAATAGCTCTGGAACCTTAGCTCGTATGATCTTGGTCAATGGAAGCCTGTAAACAAAATATTAAACGAAGCGATTTATTCCAGCTATACACCCAACCCCACCATCACACACTACACACAGTACAGTTATTATTCAAATGTGTGACTCAAGATAAGGCAGCAATTCCGAATGTGTTTAAATGGACCAAATCCATAGCTATATGGTCAACAAAAAAGATCATAAGAGCTACGGTTCTGTGGCTACAACATGTATAAGGAAAGACTGAACACCTCATATTGTGTAATTATTCATCGGGTGATTTGAGAGTAAGACTGTTAGATATGGCTCTGAAAGGAGAACCCTTAGTATCGTAATATATTCTGACGTATAACAGTACAACTGACCTCCAATCGTTGCTTCACCGTTCTCGTTGAACTCCCCTCTGACATAACGAAGGGCTATGCTTGATTTTCCAACACCAGATTCGCCAAGTAGAACCAGCTTTATCTGTTTAGAATTTGATGCGTTGGTAGACGATGGTTGCTTCGACTGTGAGCGTTGGCTCATGATGAATTACCATCAAGCTAATTAAACAAAAGAGTTAAAACTAGAGGTTCAGTGGGCTCAGTCTGTATCGCTCACCTTTCATTCTGATTTGAGGAAACTTACTACAGAACCTTCCATACATGTAGATGCTTCCTACCACGTTTCGGTTCATATGGCTAAGCAGTTTCAAAGGAGAAGATTTTTTTAGAAATCGACCAATCAGAAACAAGAATTGCATGTGGCGGCCATGTTTGGTAATGGATCATAACAAAATGTGCACTCTTTAGAGAGGACATTCCATAGATGCTTCATACCAAGTTTCGGTGGTAGCCATGTTGGTTAACCGATCGGGACGAAATTAGCAATCTTCATAGAGAACATTCCATAGATGATTCCTACCAAGTTTCGGTTCATTTGGCCAAGCGGTTACAGGGGAGAAGATTTTTAAAAATCGGCCAATCAGAAACAAGAATTGCCTGTGGCGGCCATGTTTGTTAACCGATCGGGACAAAATGAGCAATCTTTATAGAGGATCTTTCATAGATGCTTCCTACCAAGTTTCAGTTCATTTGGCTGAGGGGTTTCAGAGGAGAAGATTAAAATGTGAAAAGTTAACGGATGACAGACGACAGACCCACGGACAACGGACGACGGACGCCAAGTGATGACAAAAGCTCACATTGCCCTTGGAAAGGTGAGCTAAAAACAAATAAAATAATATATGAAAATAAAACATTTTAATTAGTGATGTGTAATGTATCATTATTTTCCGTTACGATTTCCGCATGAAAACGATGTTCGGTTCGTCTTTACCTTCAGTTGTGTGTAGAGGGTTCATGTCTTATTTACATTATTTGTGTTTGTGTGGTGTGGTGTTGTGTTTTTGTTTTGTGTTTCTTCGTCTTATTCATCCTATGTTGCCAGTTTCTCTGGATTGTCCTCTTTTCATTTCCCCTTCGGTATTCTCTAACGTTTATTTATCTCATGCATGAGAATAAAACATTTCCATTAGTGATGTGTAATGTATCATTATTTTCTGTCTAGCTTTCCGCACATTCTTATTATCTGAATTTATGCAGGCAATATTATTTCTAGATACTTTAGACAGGCAATGTTAGTTCCATTCAAGTGATCATAATTTTGGATAATAAATTATCAACGTTTTTAGATCCAAAATATTTTAAATTCAAAATCCCCCTTTTTTTTCTTTTTTGGTCAAGATACATTTAGCCCTATAGTTCATAATACAAGAGGTGAATTTTTTACCAATTTAGTTAAAATTATATCATTATTGCTCCCAAACCGCATCGGTGGCGTAATGGTTAGCGTGCTCGCCTCGAATGTGGTAGATCGTGGATTCGAGCCCCGGTCGGGTCAAACCAAAGACTATAAAATTGGTATTCGTTACTTCTCCGATACGCCCGCAGCATCAAGGAGAAAGAGCAAAGACTGGTTGGCTCTGAATCAGGATAATGTGTCCGAGTGGAGTGACATGTCTATCCACGGAGTGTTGATTCAGTGAGCTAGCGCTAAACAAATCCAACTCATCGTGTTGGTCTAGTACAAAGCGAACCTCATCATCATCTCATTGAAAATTCACTTGTTCTCGCCATGATATAGCTGAAAAATTGCTGAATTAGCGTTAAACAACAATCACTCACCCACTCACTCTCCCCCCCCCCCCCCCTTTTTTCTAATATGTCGCGGGAATTTATGTGGAATATATCAAGAAAGTGCGGGTGACAAGTAAAGATATAATTCTAAATAGATTGGTATTACCTCTAGTCAAGTTAATTTTCCTCATATCCTTATATTATTATTATTATTACATAGTTTTTATATAGCGCATTATCTAATATTAAAATTACTCAGAGCGCTTATATGTACAATGAACAAAGTGCCCCCCCCCCCCCCCCCCCCCCCCCCTCACACACACCTGCACCTGTTTCCCCACTACTTGAAATGTGGAGCATATTCAACATCTTATACAATGCAGCTTCCAATAGTTATGCTACTAATATTATGGGTGTCGTGATGTGATATGAGCTCAAAAATTGTAATAGCTGAACAACGCACATTATTTGATTTCGTACACATTTTGAGCAATTCCCTTTACGTGTGGACGACCCCCCTTTTTTCCCATCAACCAAATCCACCCATTTCTAAAATTGTGTTCATTTGTTTTAGATTTTAATATAAAATATGAACAAGGTATATGACTTAATATTAATCCTTTCTTTTTTGCATTGTCCTTTGATCTTTGTTAATTTCGTTTGATCTTTGTGTATTGACAATGATTCACTGCCCAGTTCATTCGATCTTACATATGATCACGTATATCCTAAATATGTATATACTTACCTCTTAAACTTTAATAATAAAATCAGATCCACTTAAATGTTTATATTGATATCATTTCCACATATAAAATATTAGATCATCATATTTGTGTTGACAGAGTTTTTAGTCAGATACGCCCCCTTTTCATGCACAGGTGAAAAAATAATAAAATCACAATAGTTATAAGTCCGTCATCTAATGACTAAAAACATACAATAGAAAAAAACGTCTGAAAAAATCACTTTTAGTGAATCCAAAACTACTTTAAAAACTTTTCATTAAACGCCAGTGTCAATTAAATTGGACCACTTCCGTGATTGTGTATAGTGATATAAATGTGTGTAATTTAGGGGTCATCTCAAAATGTACGACAGTAAAGGTAACTTCCGTTTTACATAACGTAGAAATGAACGTAATAGAACCGATTATATACAATATTGGGCTTAATATTTAAATACATTTATGTTTTATCCATGTATCTCGTTTTTTTTTTTTTTTTATTTATTTATTTGGGGAGGTGGGGGGTAACATATTGTGAAAAAAAAATAATATTAAGAATTTTAGTTGAGAATAACACCGTATTTAAAGCTGTTTAAATAATAATAACTATATTTACCAGTGAACTAAACAAACAAAAAAAGAAATTGACCTCTTTAATCTAATTTTAACCTTGCATTCTTTAAATACTTTAAAATAGTAAAAATTATTGTGTGCAAAAACTTAACCCGCTACGTTGTTGTGCCTGTCCCAAGTCAAGACCTTGATTTCCAACATCATAGATGGTAGTCTGTGTACATGTCTATTCAATGAGTTAAGACGATTGTTCATTTTTTCCTATATTGGTAGAATTATTAACTTTCACTGTTTAAACTGTCTATTTATAATTAGAATATGGGAAGCGTTAGTTACTGTTTATTTACAATATTTCGGTCGAACATTGTCACGTACTTATATTCTTCAAATACTTTAAAGTATATCACAAAATTTAATTTGCTGCGTGAAAAAAAATTATTTTGCATTTGAAAGTGATAGATAGATCTCTTGATGATTATTCAGTCGAACATGCTCACTTCCTTCCTTTTAAAACTTTAAAATCGAGTGTTTATTGAATAAATATATGTATATACAATAAATGTATTATATGTATATTCCCTAAGGACCAACTACATGACATAAAATATTGCAATGATCAAATTAAAGTAACATACATGTATACATGTCAGACATGTGTATACAGAGTAAATGGTCATCCTGTTCCTCATATATCAAATTAGAGTAACACATATATACAGATTCAGTTGTCATGTGTCATGTCATGTCAACATTTTTACAATATACATTTCTGTAACACACTTGTGTGTAAAAACAGTGTTTATACTTAGAACTTGGAAAACGATAGTCAAAAAATAAAATAGAAATTAGAAGTTCACATGTAAAATTGTGAACGATGAAATACGCTTACTTTTACACTGTCCAATTAACTCTGATTAAGATCGAAATTATTTAATGACTATAGCAATAATTATAATATTGGCTATATAATATGATATTTAATGACTATAGCAATAATTATAATATTCGCCATATAATATGATATTTAATGACTATAGCAATAATTATAATATTCGCCATATGATATGATATTTAATGACTATAGCAATAATTATAATATTCGCCATATAATATAATATTTAATCTATACAAAGACCAAAATGGGTTCCTAAGCAAAACGGTCTAGACATGAGGAGAAGGTAATAATACCAAATAGGTTACTAAGCAAAACAGTTTAGAACTGAGGACAGGTTCTTACTCAACTAAACAGTCTTCACGATAAGCACTGGTCATGCGGCCCAAGACCAGTAAATTTTTCAGTTTTTATTTAGAACTATATAAAAATAAATTCAAGAAATTGATTCGGACCAGTAAATTTAACTTTTCATATCGAGGATTGATTAAAGACAGTTTACTTTGGTGGGTAAAGAGAATGGACGAGTACTTACGTTTAGAACATAGGGCAGTGACTCGCATTTAGGTTCAGAACAGTCAATAGATATCTGCTGTAGAGAGAATGGACGAGTACTTACATTTAGAACATAGGGCAGTGACTCGTATTTAGGTTCAGAACAATCTATAGATATCTGCTGTAGAGAGAATGGACGAGTACTTACGTTTAGAACATAGGGCAGTGACTCGTATTTAGGTTCAGAACAGTCTATAGATATCTGCTGTAGAGAGAATGGACGAGTACTTACGTTTAGAACATAGGGCAGTGACTCGTATATAGGTTCAGAACAGTCTATAGATATCTGCTGTAGAGAGAATAGACGAGTACTTACGTTTAGAACATAGGGCAGTGACTCGCATTTAGGTTCAGAACAGTCTATAGATATCTGTTGTAGAGAGAATGGACGAGTACTTACGTTTAGAACATAGGGCAGTGACTCGCATTTAGGTTCAGAACAGTCTATAGATATCTGCTGTAGAGAGAATGGACGAGTACTTACGTTTAGAACATAGGGCAGTGACTCGCATTTAGGTTCAGAACAGTCTATAGATATCTGATGTAGAGAGAATGGACGAGTACTTACGTTTAGAACATAGGGCAGTGACTCGCATTTAGGTTCAGAACAGTCTATAGATATCTGCTGTAGAGAGAATGGACGAGTACTTACGTTTAGAACATAGGGCAGTGACTCGTATTTAGGTTCAGAACAGTCTATAGATATCTGCTGTAGAGAGAATGGACGAGTACTTACGTTTAGAACATAGGGCAGTGACTCGTATTTAGGTTCAGAACAGTCAATAGATATCTGTTGTAGAGAGAATGGACGAGTACTTACGTTTAGAACATAGGGCAGTGACTCGTATTTAGGTTCAGAACAGTCTATAGATATCTGCTGTAGAGAGAATGGACGAGTACTTACAGTTAGAACATAGGGCAGTGACTCGTATTTAGGTTCAGAACAGTCTATAGATATCTGCTGTAGAGAGAATGGACGAGTACTTACGTTTAGAACATAGGGCAGTGACTCGTATTTAGGTTCAGAACAGTCTATAGATATCTGCTGTAGAGAGAATAGACGAGTACTTACGTTTAGAACATAGGGCAGTGACTCGCATTTAGGTTCAGAACAGTCAATAGATATCTGTTGTAGAGAGAATGGACGAGTACTTACATTTAGAACATAGGGCAGTGACTCGCATTTAGGTTCAGAACAGTCAATAGATATCTGCTGTAGAGAGAATGGACGAGTACCTACGTTTAGAACATAGGGCAGTGACTCGCATTTAGGTTCAGAACAGTCTATAGATATCTGATGTAGAGAGAATGGACGAGTACTTACGTTTAGAACATATGGCAGTGACTCGCATTTAGGTTCAGAACAGTCTATAGATATCTGCTGTAGAGAGAATGGACGAGTACTTACGTTTAGAACATAGGGCAGTGACTCGCATTTAGGTTCAGAACAGTCTATAGATATCTGCTGTAGAGAGAATGGACGAGTACTTACGTTTAGAACATAGGGCAGTGACTCGTATATAGGTTCAGAACAGTCTATAGATATCTGCTGTAGAGAGAATAGACGAGTACTTACGTTTAGAACATAGGGCAGTGACTCGCATTTAGGTTCAGAACAGTCTATAGATATCTGTTGTAGAGAGAATGGACGAGTACTTACGTTTAGAACATAGGGCAGTGACTCGCATTTAGGTTCAGAACAGTCTATAGATATCTGCTGTAGAGAGAATGGACGAGTACTTACGTTTAGAACATAGGGCAGTGACTCGCATTTAGGTTCAGAACAGTCTATAGATATCTGATGTAGAGAGAATGGACGAGTACTTACGTTTAGAACATAGGGCAGTGACTCGCATTTAGGTTCAGAACAGTCTATAGATATCTGCTGTAGAGAGAATGGACGAGTACTTACGTTTAGAACATAGGGCAGTGACTCGTATTTAGGTTCAGAACAGTCTATAGATATCTGTTGTAGAGAGAATGGACGAGTACTTACGTTTAGAACATAGGGCAGTGACTCGTATTTAGGTTCAGAACAGTCTATAGATATCTGCTGTAGAGAGAATGGACGAGTACTTACGTTTAGAACATAGGGCAGTGACTCGCATTTAGGTTCAGAACAGTCAATAGATATCTGCTGTAGAGAGAATGGACGAGTACTTACGTTTAGAACATAGGGCAGTGACTCGCATTTAGGTTCAGAACAGTCTATAGATATCTGATGTAGAGAGAATGGACGAGTACTTACGTTTAGAACATAGGGCAGTGACTCGCATTTAGGTTCAGAACAGTCTATAGATATCTGCTGTAGAGGGAATGGACGAGTACTTACGTTTAGAACATAGGGCAGTGACTCGCATTTAGGTTCAGAACAGTCTATAGATATCTGATGTAGAGAGAATGGACGAGTACTTACGTTTAGAACATAGGGCAGTGACTCGCATTTAGGTTCAGAACAGTCTATAGATATCTGCTGTAGAGAGAATGGACGAGTACTTACGTTTAGAACATAGGGCAGTGACTCGTATTTAGGTTCAGAACAGTCTATAGATATCTGCTGAAGAGAGAATGGACGAGTACTTACGTTTAGAACATAGGGCAGTGACTCGTATTTAGGTTCAGAACAGTCTATAGATATCTGTTGTAGAGAGAATGGACGAGTACTTACGTTTAGAACATAGGGCAGTGACTCGTATTTAGGTTCAGAACAGTCTATAGATATCTGCTGTAGAGAGAATGGACGAGTACTTACGTTTAGAACATAGGGCAGTGACTCGTATTTAGGTTCAGAACAGTCAATAGATATCTGCTGTAGAGAGAATGGACGAGTACTTACGTTTAGAACATAGGGCAGTGACTCGCATTTAGGTTCAGAACAGTCTATAGATATCTGTTGTAGAGAGAATGGACGAGTACTTACGTTTAGAACATAGGGCAGTGACTCGCATTTAGGTTCAGAACAGTCAATAGATATCTGCTGTAGAGAGAATGGACGAGTACTTACGTTTAGAACATAGGGCAGTGACTCCCATTTAGGTTCAGAACAGTCTATAGATATCTGATGTAGAGAGAATGGACGAGTACTTACGTTTAGAACATAGGGCAGTGACTCGCATTTAGGTTCAGAACAGTCTATAGATATCTGCTGTAGAGAGAATGGACGAGTACTTACGTTTAGAACATAGGGCAGTGACTCGCATTTAGGTTCAGAACAGTCTATAGATATCTGCTGTAGAGAGAATGGACGAGTACTTACGTTTAGAACATAGGGCAGTGACTCGTATTTAGGTTCAGAACAGTCTATAGATATCTGCTGTAGAGAGAATGGACGAGTACTTACGTTTAGAACATAGGGCAGTGACTCGTATTTAGGTTCAGAACAGTCTATAGATATCTGCTGTAGAGAGAATGGACGAGTACTTACGTTTAGAACATAGGGCAGTGACTCGTATTTAGGTTCAGAACAGTCTATAGATATCTGCTGTAGAGAGAATGGACGAGTACTTACATTTAGAACATAGGGCAGTGACTCGTATTTAGGTTCAGAACAGTCTATAGATATCTGCTGTAGAGAGAATGGACGAGTACTTACGTTTAGAACATAGGGCAGTGACTCGTATTTAGGTTCAGAACAGTCAATAGATATCTGCTGTAGAGAGAATGGACGAGTACTTACGTTTAGAACATAGGGCAGTGACTCGTATTTAGGTTCAGAACAGTCTATAGATATCTGATGTAGAGAGAATGGACGAGTACTTACGTTTAGAACATAGGGCAGTGACTCGTATTTAGGTTCAGAACAGTCTATAGATATCTGCTGTAGAGAGAATGGACGAGTACTTACGTTTAGAACATAGGGCAGTGACTCGTATTTAGGTTCAGAACAGTCTATAGATATCTGCTGTAGAGAGAATAGACGAGTACTTACGTTTAGAACATAGGGCAGTGACTCGCATTTAGGTTCAGAACAGTCAATAGATATCTGTTGTAGAGAGAATGGACGAGTACTTACGTTTAGAACATAGGGCAGTGACTCGCATTTAGGTTCAGAACAGTCTATAGATATCTGCTGTAGAGAGAATGGACGAGTACTTACGTTTAGAACATAGGGCAGTGACTCGCATTTAGGTTCAGAACAGTCTATAGATATCTGATGTAGAGAGAATGGACGAGTACTTACGTTTAGAACATAGGGCAGTGACTCGCATTTAGGTTCAGAACAGTCTATAGATATCTGCTGTAGAGAGAATGGACGAGTACTTACGTTTAGAACATAGGGCAGTGACTCGCATTTAGGTTCAGAACAGTCTATAGATATCTGCTGTAGAGAGAATGGACGAGTACTTACGTTTAGAACATAGGGCAGTGACTCGCATTTAGGTTCAGAACAGTCTATAGATATCTGCTGTAGAGAGAATGGACGAGTACTTACGTTTAGAACATAGGGCAGTGACTCGTATTTAGGTTCAGAACAGTCTATAGATATCTGCTGTAGAGAGAATGGACGAGTACTTACGTTTAGAACATAGGGCAGTGACTCGCATTTAGGTTCAGAACAGTCTATAGATATCTGATGTAGAGAGAATGGACGAGTACTTACGTTTAGAACATAGGGCAGTTACTCGCATTTAGGTTCAGAACAGTCTATAGATATCTGCTGTAGAGAGAATGGACGAGTACTTACGTTTAGAACATAGGGCAGTGACTCGCATTTAGGTTCAGAACAGTCTATAGATATCTGCTGTAGAGAGAATGGACGAGTACTTACGTTTAGAACATAGGGCAGTGACTCGCATTTAGGTTCAGAACAGTCTATAGATATCTGCTGTAGAGAGAATGGACGAGTACTTACGTTTAGAACATAGGGCAGTGACTCGTATTTAGGTTCAGAACAGTCTATAGATATCTGCTGTAGAGAGAATGGACGAGTACTTACGTTTAGAACATAGGGCAGTGACTCGTATTTAGGTTCAGAACAGTCTATAGATATCTGTTGTAGAGAGAATGGACGAGTACTTACGTTTAGAACATAGGGCAGTGACTCGTATTTAGGTTCAGAACAGTCTATAGATATCTGCTGTAGAGAGAATGGACGAGTACTTACGTTTAGAACATAGGGCAGTGACTCGTATTTAGGTTCAGAACAGTCTATAGATATCTGCTGTAGAGAGAATGGACGAGTACTTACGTTTAGAACATAGGGCAGTGACTCGTATTTAGGTTCAGAACAGTCAATAGATATCTGCTGTAGAGAGAATGGACGAGTACTTACGTTTAGAACATAGGGCAGTGACTCGTATTTAGGTTCAGAACAGTCTATAGATATCTGCTGTAGAGAGAATGGACGAGTACTTACGTTTAGAACATAGGGCAGTGACTCGTATTTAGGTTCAGAACAGTCAATAGATATCTGCTGTAGAGAGAATGGACGAGTACTTACGTTTAGAACATAGGGCAGTGACTCGCATTTAGGTTCAGAACAGTCTATAGATATCTGCTGTAGAGAGAATGGACGAGTACTTACGTTTAGAACATAGGGCAGTGACTCGCATTTAGGTTCAGAACAGTCTATAGATATCTGCTGTAGAGAGAATGGACGAGTACTTACGTTTAAAACATAGGGCAGTGACTCGTATTTAGGTTCAGAACAGTCTATAGATATCTGTTGTAGAGAGAATGGACGAGTACTTACGTTTAGAACATAGGGCAGTGACTCGTATTTAGGTTCAGAACAGTCTATAGATATCTGCTGTAGAGAGAATGGACGAGTACTTACGTTTAGAACATAGGGCAGTGACTCGTATTTAGGTTCAGAACAGTCTATAGATATCTGCTGTAGAGAGAATGGACGAGTACTTACGTTTAGAACATAGGGCAGTGACTCGCATTTAGGTTCAGAACAGTCTATAGATATCTGCTGGAGAGAGAATGGACGAGTACTTACGTTTAGAACATAGGGCAGTGACTCGTATTTAGGTTCAGAACAGTCTATAGATATCTGCTGTAGAGAGAATGGACGAGTACTTACGCTTAGAACATAGGGCAATGACTCGTATTTAGGTTCAGAACAGTCTATAGATATCTGCTGTAGAGAGAATGGACGAGTACTTACGTTTAGAACATAGGGCAGTGACTCGTATTTAGGTTCAGAACAGTCTATAGATATCTGCTGTAGAGAGAATGGACGAGTACTTACGTTTAGAACATAGGGCAGTGACTCGTATTTAGGTTCAGAACAGTCTATAGATATCTGCTGTAGAGAGAATAGACGAGTACTTACGTTTAGAACATAGGGCAGTGACTCGCATTTAGGTTCAGAACAGTCAATAGATATCTGTTGTAGAGAGAATGGACGAGTACTTACATTTAGAACATAGGGCAGTGACTCGCATTTAGGTTCAGAACAGTCAATAGATATCTGCTGTAGAGAGAATGGACGAGTACTTACGTTTAGAACATAGGGCAGTGACTCGCATTTAGGTTCAGAACAGTCTATAGATATCTGATGTAGAGAGAATGGACGAGTACTTACGTTTAGAACATAGGGCAGTGACTCGCATTTAGGTTCAGAACAATCTATAGATATCTGCTGTAGAGAGAATGGACGAGTACTTACGTTTAGAACATAGGGCAGTGACTCGTATTTAGGTTCAGAACAGTCTATAGATATCTGCTGTAGAGAGAATGGACGAGTACTTACGTTTAGAACATAGGGCAGTGACTCGCATTTAGGTTCAGAACAGTCTATAGATATCTGCTGTAGAGAGAATGGACGAGTACTTACGTTTAGAACATAGGGCAGTGACTCGTATTTAGGTTCAGAACAGTCTATAGATATCTGCTGTAGAGAGAATGGACGAGTACTTACGTTTAGAACATAGGGCAGTGACTCGTATTTAGGTTCAGAACAGTCTATAGATATCTGCTGTAGAGAGAATGGACGAGTACTTACGTTTAGAACATAGGGCAGTGACTCGTATTTAGGTTCAGAACAGTCTATAGATATCTGCTGTAGAGAGAATGGACGAGTACTTACATTTAGAACATAGGGCAGTGACTCGTATTTAGGTTCAGAACAGTCTATAGATATCTGCTGTAGAGAGAATGGACGAGTACTTACGTTTAGAACATAGGGCAGTGACTCGCATTTAGGTTCAGAACAGTCTATAGATATCTGCTGTAGAGAGAATGGACGAGTACTTACGTTTAGAACATAGGGCAGTGACTCGTATTTAGGTTCAGAACAGTCTATAGATATCTGCTGTAGAGAGAATGGACGAGTACTTACGTTTAGAACATAGGGCAGTGACTCGTATTTAGGTTCAGAACAGTCTATAGATATCTGCTGTAGAGAGAATGGACGAGTACTTACGTTTAGAACATAGGGCAGTGACTCGTATTTAGGTTCAGAACAGTCTATAGATATCTGCTGTAGAGAGAATGGACGAGTACTTACGTTTAGAACATAGGGCAGTGACTCGTATTTAGGTTCAGAACAGTCTATAGATATCTGCTGTAGAGAGAATGGACGAGTACTTACGTTTAGAACATAGGGCAGTGACTCGCATTTAGGTTCAGAACAGTCTATAGATATCTGCTGTAGAGAGAATGGACGAGTACTTACGTTTAGAACATAGGGCAGTGACTCGTATTTAGGTTCAGAACAGTCTATAGATATCTGCTGTAGAGAGAATGGACGAGTACTTACGTTTAGAACATAGGGCAGTGACTCGTATTTAGGTTCAGAACAGTCTATAGATATCTGCTGTAGAGAGAATGGACGAGTACTTACGTTTAGAACATAGGGCAGTGACTCGCATTTAGGTTCAGAACAGTCTATAGATATCTGCTGGAGAGAGAATGGACGAGTACTTACGTTTAGAACATAGGGCAGTGACTCGTATTTAGGTTCAGAACAGTCTATAGATATCTGCTGTAGAGAGAATGGACGAGTACTTACGCTTAGAACATAGGGCAGTGACTCGTATTTAGGTTCAGAACAGTCTATAGATATCTGCTGTAGAGAGAATGGACGAGTACTTACGTTTAGAACATAGGGCAGTGACTCGCATTTAGGTTCAGAACAGTCTATAGATATCTGCTGTAGAGAGAATGGACGAGTACTTACGTTTAGAACATAGGGCAGTGACTCGTATTTAGGTTCAGAACAGTCTATAGATATCTGCTGTAGAGAGAATGGACGAGTACTTACGTTTAGAACATAGGGCAGTGACTCGCATTTAGGTTCAGAACAGTCTATAGATATCTGCTGTAGAGAGAATGGACGAGTACTTACGTTTAGAACATAGGGCAGTGACTCGTATTTAGGTTCAGAACAGTCTATAGATATCTGCTGTAGAGAGAATGGACGAGTACTTACGTTTAGAACATAGGGCAGTGACTCGTATTTAGGTTCAGAACAGTCTATAGATATCTGCTGTAGAGAGAATGGACGAGTACTTACGTTTAGAACATAGGGCAGTGACTCGTATTTAGGTTCAGAACAGTCTATAGATATCTGCTGTAGAGAGAATGGACGAGTACTTACATTTAGAACATAGGGCAGTGACTCGTATTTAGGTTCAGAACAGTCTATAGATATCTGCTGTAGAGAGAATGGACGAGTACTTACGTTTAGAACATAGGGCAGTGACTCGCATTTAGGTTCAGAACAGTCTATAGATATCTGCTGTAGAGAGAATGGACGAGTACTTACGTTTAGAACATAGGGCAGTGACTCGTATTTAGGTTCAGAACAGTCTATAGATATCTGCTGTAGAGAGAATGGACGAGTACTTACATTTAGAACATAGGGCAGTGACTCGTATTTAGGTTCAGAACAGTCTATAGATATCTGCTGTAGAGAGAATGGACGAGTACTTACGTTTAGAACATAGGGCAGTGACTCGCATTTAGGTTCAGAACAGTCTATAGATATCTGCTGTAGAGAGAATGGAAGAGTACTTACGTTTAGAACATAGGGCAGTGACTCGTATTTAGGTTCAGAACAGTCTATAGATATCTGCTGTAGAGAGAATGGACGAGTACTTACGTTTAGAACATAGGGCAGTGACTCGTATTTAGGTTCAGAACAGTCTATAGATATCTGCTGTAGAGAGAATGGACGAGTACTTACGTTTAGAACATAGGGCAGTGACTCGCATTTAGGTTCAGAACAGTCTATAGATATCTGCTGTAGAGAGAATGGACGAGTACTTACGTTTAGAACATAGGGCAGTGACTCGTATTTAGGTTCAGAACAGTCTATAGATATCTGCTGTAGAGAGAATGGACGAGTACTTACGTTTAGAACATAGGGCAGTGACTCGTATTTAGGTTCAGAACAGTCTATAGATATCTGCTGTAGAGAGAATGGACGAGTACTTACGTTTAGAACATAGGGCAGTGACTCGCATTTAGGTTCAGAACAGTCTATAGATATCTGCTGGAGAGAGAATGGACGAGTACTTACGTTTAGAACATAGGGCAGTGACTCGTATTTAGGTTCAGAACAGTCTATAGATATCTGCTGTAGAGAGAATGGACGAGTACTTACGCTTAGAACATAGGGCAGTGACTCGTATTTAGGTTCAGAACAGTCTATAGATATCTGCTGTAGAGAGAATGGACGAGTACTTACGTTTAGAACATAGGGCAGTGACTCGCATTTAGGTTCAGAACAGTCTATAGATATCTGCTGTAGAGAGAATGGACGAGTACTTACGTTTAGAACATAGGGCAGTGACTCGTATTTAGGTTCAGAACAGTCTATAGATATCTGCTGTAGAGAGAATGGACGAGTACTTACGTTTAGAACATAGGGCAGTGACTCGCATTTAGGTTCAGAACAGTCTATAGATATCTGCTGTAGAGAGAATGGACGAGTACTTACGTTTAGAACATAGGGCAGTGACTCGTATTTAGGTTCAGAACAGTCTATAGATATCTGCTGTAGAGAGAATGGACGAGTACTTACGTTTAGAACATAGGGCAGTGACTCGTATTTAGGTTCAGAACAGTCTATAGATATCTGCTGTAGAGAGAATGGACGAGTACTTACGTTTAGAACATAGGGCAGTGACTCGTATTTAGGTTCAGAACAGTCTATAGATATCTGCTGTAGAGAGAATGGACGAGTACTTACATTTAGAACATAGGGCAGTGACTCGTATTTAGGTTCAGAACAGTCTATAGATATCTGCTGTAGAGAGAATGGACGAGTACTTACGTTTAGAACATAGGGCAGTGACTCGCATTTAGGTTCAGAACAGTCTATAGATATCTGCTGTAGAGAGAATGGACGAGTACTTACGTTTAGAACATAGGGCAGTGACTCGTATTTAGGTTCAGAACAGTCTATAGATATCTGCTGTAGAGAGAATGGACGAGTACTTACGTTTAGAACATAGGGCAGTGACTCGTATTTAGGTTCAGAACAGTCTATAGATATCTGCTGTAGAGAGAATGGACGAGTACTTACGTTTAGAACATAGGGCAGTGACTCGTATTTAGGTTCAGAACAGTCTATAGATATCTGCTGTAGAGAGAATGGACGAGTACTTACGTTTAGAACATAGGGCAGTGACTCGTATTTAGGTTCAGAACAGTCTATAGATATCTGCTGTAGAGAGAATGGACGAGTACTTACGTTTAGAACATAGGGCAGTGACTCGTATTTAGGTTCAGAACAGTCTATAGATATCTGCTGTAGAGAGAATGGACGAGTACTTACGTTTACAACATAGGGCAGTGACTCGCATTTAGGTTCAGAACAGTCTATAGATATCTGCTGTAGAGAGAATGGACGAGTACTTACGTTTAGAACATAGGGCAGTGACTCGTATTTAGGTTCAGAACAGTCTATAGATATCTGCTGTAGAGAGAATGGACGAGTACTTACGTTTAGAACATAGGGCAGTGACTCGTATTTAGGTTCAGAACAGTCTATAGATATCTGCTGTAGAGAGAATGGACGAGTACTTACGTTTAGAACATAGGGCAGTGACTCGTATTTAGGTTCAGAACAGTCTATAGATATCTGCTGTAGAGAGAATGGACGAGTACTTACATTTAGAACATAGGGCAGTGACTCGTATTTAGGTTCAGAACAGTCTATAGATATCTGCTGTAGAGAGAATGGACGAGTACTTACGTTTAGAACATAGGGCAGTGACTCGCATTTAGGTTCAGAACAGTCTATAGATATCTGCTGTAGAGAGAATGGAAGAGTACTTACGTTTAGAACATAGGGCAGTGACTCGTATTTAGGTTCAGAACAGTCTATAGATATCTGCTGTAGAGAGAATGGACGAGTACTTACGTTTAGAACATAGGGCAGTGACTCGTATTTAGGTTCAGAACAGTCTATAGATATCTGCTGTAGAGAGAATGGACGAGTACTTACGTTTAGAACATAGGGCAGTGACTCGTATTTAGGTTCAGAACAGTCTATAGATATCTGCTGTAGAGAGAATGGACGAGTACTTACGTTTAGAACATAGGGCAGTGACTCGTATTTAGGTTCAGAACAGTCTATAGATATCTGCTGTAGAGAGAATGGACGAGTACTTACGTTTAGAACATAGGGCAGTGACTCGTATTTAGGTTCAGAACAGTCTATAGATATCTGCTGTAGAGAGAATGGACGAGTACTTACGTTTAGAACATAGGGCAGTGACTCGTATTTAGGTTCAGAACAGTCTATAGATATCTGCTGTAGAGAGAATGGACGAGTACTTACGTTTAGAACATAGGGCAGTGACTCGTATTTAGGTTCAGAACAGTCTATAGATATCTGCTGTAGAGAGAATGGACGAGTACTTACGTTTAGAACATAGGGCAGTGACTCGTATTTAGGTTCAGAACAGTCTATAGATATCTGCTGTAGAGAGAATAGACGAGTACTTACGTTTAGAACATAGGGCAGTGACTCGCATTTAGGTTCAGAACAGTCTATAGATATCTGTTGTAGAGAGAATGGACGAGTACTTACGTTTAGAACATAGGGCAGTGACTCGCATTTAGGTTCAGAACAGTCAATAGATATCTGCTGTAGAGAGAATGGACGAGTACTTACGTTTAGAACATAGGGCAGTGACTCGCATTTAGGTTCAGAACAGTCTATAGATATCTGATGTAGAGAGAATGGACGAGTACTTACGTTTAGAACATAGGGCAGTGACTCGCATTTAGGTTCAGAACAGTCTATAGATATCTGCTGTAGAGAGAATGGACGAGTACTTACGTTTAGAACATAGGGCAGTGACTCGCATTTAGGTTCAGAACAGTCTATAGATATCTGCTGTAGAGAGAATGGACGAGTACTTACGTTTAGAACATAGGGCAGTGACTCGCATTTAGGTTCAGAACAGTCTATAGATATCTGCTGTAGAGAGAATGGACGAGTACTTACGTTTAGAACATAGGGCAGTGACTCGTATTTAGGTTCAGAACAGTCTATAGATATCTGCTGTAGAGAGAATGGACGAGTACTTACGTTTAGAACATAGGGCAGTGACTCGTATTTAGGTTCAGAACAGTCTATAGATATCTGCTGTAGAGAGAATGGACGAGTACTTACGTTTAGAACATAGGGCAGTGACTCGTATTTAGGTTCAGAACAGTCTATAGATATCTGCTGTAGAGAGAATGGACGAGTACTTACGTTTAGAACATAGGGCAGTGACTCGTATTTAGGTTCAGAACAGTCTATAGATATCTGCTGTAGAGAGAATGGACGAGTACTTACGTTTAGAACATAGGGCAGTGACTCGCATTTAGGTTCAGAACAGTCTATAGATATCTGCTGTAGAGAGAATGGACGAGTACTTACGTTTAGAACATAGGGCAGTGACTCGTATTTAGGTTCAGAACAGTCTATAGATATCTGCTGTAGAGAGAATGGACGAGTACTTACGTTTAGAACATAGGGCAGTGACTCGTATTTAGGTTCAGAACAGTCTATAGATATCTGCTGTAGAGAGAATGGACGAGTACTTACGTTTAGAACATAGGGCAGTGACTCGCATTTAGGTTCAGAACAGTCTATAGATATCTGCTGGAGAGAGAATGGACGAGTACTTACGTTTAGAACATAGGGCAGTGACTCGTATTTAGGTTCAGAACAGTCTATAGATATCTGCTGTAGAGAGAATGGACGAGTACTTACGCTTAGAACATAGGGCAGTGACTCGTATTTAGGTTCAGAACAGTCTATAGATATCTGCTGTAGAGAGAATGGACGAGTACTTACGTTTAGAACATAGGGCAGTGACTCGCATTTAGGTTCAGAACAGTCTATAGATATCTGCTGTAGAGAGAATGGACGAGTACTTACGTTTAGAACATAGGGCAGTGACTCGTATTTAGGTTCAGAACAGTCTATAGATATCTGCTGTAGAGAGAATGGACGAGTACTTACGTTTAGAACATAGGGCAGTGACTCGCATTTAGGTTCAGAACAGTCTATAGATATCTGCTGTAGAGAGAATGGACGAGTACTTACGTTTAGAACATAGGGCAGTGACTCGTATTTAGGTTCAGAACAGTCTATAGATATCTGCTGTAGAGAGAATGGACGAGTACTTACGTTTAGAACATAGGGCAGTGACTCGTATTTAGGTTCAGAACAGTCTATAGATATCTGCTGTAGAGAGAATGGACGAGTACTTACGTTTAGAACATAGGGCAGTGACTCGTATTTAGGTTCAGAACAGTCTATAGATATCTGATGTAGAGAGAATGGACGAGTACTTACATTTAGAACATAGGGCAGTGACTCGTATTTAGGTTCAGAACAGTCTATAGATATCTGCTGTAGAGAGAATGGACGAGTACTTACGTTTAGAACATAGGGCAGTGACTCGTATTTAGGTTCAGAACAGTCTATAGATATCTGCTGTAGAGAGAATGGACGAGTACTTACGTTTAGAACATAGGGCAATGACTCGTATTTAGGTTCAGAACAGTCTATAGATATCTGCTGTAGAGAGAATGGACGAGTACTTACGTTTAGAACATAGGGCAGTGACTCGCATTTAGGTTCAGAACAGTCTATAGATATCTGCTGTAGAGAGAATGGACGAGTACTTACGTTTAGAACATAGGGCAGTGACTCGTATTTAGGTTCAGAACAGTCTATAGATATCTGCTGTAGAGAGAATAGACGAGTACTTACGTTTAGAACATAGGGCAGTGACTCGCATTTAGGTTCAGAACAGTCTATAGATATCTGTTGTAGAGAGAATGGACGAGTACTTACGTTTAGAACATAGGGCAGTGACTCGCATTTAGGTTCAGAACAGTCTATAGATATCTGCTGTAGAGAGAATGGACGAGTACTTACGTTTAGAACATAGGGCAGTGACTCGCATTTAGGTTCAGAACAGTCTATAGATATCTGATGTAGAGAGAATGGACGAGTACTTACGTTTAGAACATAGGGCAGTGACTCGCATTTAGGTTCAGAACAGTCTATAGATATCTGCTGTAGAGAGAATGGACGAGTACTTACGTTTAGAACATAGGGCAGTGACTCGTATTTAGGTTCAGAACAGTCTATAGATATCTGCTGTAGAGAGAATAGACGAGTACTTACGTTTAGAACATAGGGCAGTGACTCGTATTTAGGTTCAGAACAGTCTATAGATATCTGCTGTAGAGAGAATGGACGAGTACTTACGTTTAGAACATAGGGCAGTGACTCGTATTTAGGTTCAGAACAGTCTATAGATATCTGCTGTAGAGAGAATGGACGAGTACTTACGTTTAGAACATAGGGCAGTGACTCGTATTTAGGTTCAGAACAGTCTATAGATATCTGTTGTAGAGAGAATAGACGAGTACTTACGTTTAGAACATAGGGCAGTGACTCGCATTTAGGTTCAGAACAGTCTATAGATATCTGTTGTAGAGAGAATGGACGAGTACTTACGTTTAGAACATAGGGCAGTGACTCGCATTTAGGTTCAGAACAGTCAATAGATATCTGCTGTAGAGAGAATGGACGAGTACTTACGTTTAGAACATAGGGCAGTGACTCGCATTTAGGTTCAGAACAGTCAATAGATATCTGATGTAGAGAGAATGGACGAGTACTTACGTTTAGAACATAGGGCAGTGACTCGTATTTAGGTTCAGAACAGTCTATAGATATCTGCTGTAGAGAGAATGGACGAGTACTTACGTTTAGAACATAGGGCAGTGACTCGTATTTAGGTTCAGAACAGTCTATAGATATCTGCTGTAGAGAGAATGGACGAGTACTTACGTTTAGAACATAGGGCAGTGACTCGCATTTAGGTTCAGAACAGTCTATAGATATCTGCTGTAGAGAGAATGGACGAGTACTTACGTTTAGAACATAGGGCAGTGACTCGTATTTAGGTTCAGAACAGTCTATAGATATCTGCTGTAGAGAGAATGGACGAGTACTTACGTTTAGAACATAGGGCAGTGACTCGTATTTAGGTTCAGAACAGTCTATAGATATCTGCTCCGCTAAGCATACACCATTAAGAAGTAGAAGCAAAGACTGGTTGGCTGCGAATCAGGATTATAGTGTAAGATTTGAAGCTGCATATATATACAAAATGTATATATATAGACTATTGTTTCAGCGTTTTGGTCTAGTACATTTAAATCGGGCACCATCTGCAATCATCTCAAGGGCCCGGGTCGCTCAATAAGTTAGGTAGTTGTAGGGCACGGGTCGCTCAATAAGTTAGGTAGTTGTAGGGCCCGGGTCGCTCAATGAGTTAGGTAGTTGTAGGGCACGGGTCGCTCAATGAGTTAGGTAGTTTTAGGGCACGGGTTGCTCAATGAGTTAGGTAGTTGTAGGGCACGGGTCGCTCAATGAGTTAGGTAGTTGTAGGGCACGGGTCGCTCAATGAGTTAGGTAGTTGTCGGGCCCGGGTCGCTCAGTGAGTTAGGTAGTTGTCGGGCCCGGGTCGCTCAATGAGTTAGGTAGTTGTAGGGCCCGGGTCGCTCAATGAGTTAGGTAGTTGGATTAACTAAAACCTCATACAAGCCTATCACCAATACGGCGTGGGTTCGCGTCCGGCTTTGTAAATTACAAAAAGGGTGCACTCGACTTGCAGCCGCAAGTGATCAAGCTTACCAGTTGCTTGCGCATGGTCGGTGGTTCTCTCCGGGTACTCCGGCTTCTCCCACCACTAAAACTGGTCGCCATGATTTAGCTGAAATATTGCTGAAAGTGGCGTTAAAACACCAAACATCAATCAATCAATCATTCTCTCCATGATATACATAGGGTAGCTGAAAAATTGCTAATTTGGTGTTAAACAACAAACACTCATCCATTATTACTTGGATAGCCGTTACGGAATATCTGTTCTAATAGATCTAGAGGATCTCTGAAATCTTCCGTTTGTCGTAGTCAGTGACACCTCCGTCCTTCTTTCCTCTTTCATGATTTGTCATCTTATAATTAACCAGGATAACACGAGGGACACGGCTAGATGAGCAGGAACTACTTATCCGTCCGATATGTGAGACATATTTTTGAAAACTCGAATTTCTGCAATTTTGTTCTCTCAAATAGGCATAATTGATATAAATCGATAGAAAATAAGGGTAATAACAAAATTACCGAACTCCGAACAATCTTACAAAGGGAAAGTCAAAACTCATAAGTATATAAACAGACAAAATCAGTCAACAACCGGAAAACTGTGAAGAAATGGTGGGTTGAATCAGATTTTAAAGCGCCAAACCTCCCCCTTTCATTACGGCTCAAAGTCTCCGGCTGTCACTATAACAGTATTTATAACAATACTTGAACAAAACAGGTAAAATAGTTGTCATAACAGCACCAAACTCAGTGAAGTAAATGTCAAAAACACTTTTACGTCACACATTGATAAAAAAATATTTTTGACATTTTTGTTGACACCTTATCTTTATACATTTTCATTATATGAAAATCCATCGTTTATATGAATATAACTACTCATGGCTATGTAATTACAATTTGCGCTCATTTTAACTAATAAATACATTTTGTAAAACAGCAATAGAAAATTAAAGAAATCTCAATTTTTAGTAAAGCCTGCGATCTTAAATGGAGGGTCTGACACAATTTTGAAAGGGGACCACCGCGGCCAAATTTGATTGAATTTGGCTTAGCGGTTTCTGAGGAGAATATTTAAATGTGATCTTTTAAAACAAAATATTAATAAATGATTAAAGAAATTTCTATTTTAGTAACGATAGCCATCTTGAATGGATGGCGCAGTAGTCGAGCACCATTTTGAAAATGGACCGTCCCAGCCAAATTTGGTTAAATTTGGTCTTTTGATAATAAAGCAGCAATAGACAATTAAAGAAATTTCTATTTTAATACTGGCAGCCATCTTGAATGGAGGCAGTGGCTGTCGGACACTATATTGCAAGGGGACCATCCCAGCCAAGTTTGGTTTAATTTGGTTCAGTGATTTCAGATGATAAGATTTAATGTTAAAGTTTATGAAGGACGCCACGTGATGGCAAAAGCTCACTTGGCCTTTGGCCAGGTGAGCAGCTGAAAAGAGAAGGTTTCCTATGCAAAATGTGAACAAATCGGAACGGCTTCCACTTCAACATTGCAATGTTTATGGACACAAGACTACCTAATGATTTTTCCTACCCATGATTTATTGGATATTAATTCAGACAACTACCCATTACTATGATGTTAATGGATTTGATTTTGATTTTTGGTGTTTAACGCCACTTTCAGCAATATTTCAACTATATCATGACAACCAGTTTTCGTGGTGGAAGAAGCCGGAGTACCCGGAGAGAACCACCGACCATGGGCAAGCAACTGATAAACTTTATCACTTGCGGCTGCGAGTAGAGTGCACCCTTTTTTGTAATTTACAAAGCTGGGCGCGAACCCACGCCGTATTGGTGATAGGCTTATACGAGTTGTTAGGTAATCCAACTACCTAACTCATTGAGCCACTCGGGCCCTTGATGGAGTAAAGAGTATTTAGCATATGATTGTAATCAGATTGGTGTGGGGTACTGGTGAAGGTTCCATGGGGTCAAACCCACAGAGCTGCTCAGTATATACTCTTGTGGTGGATAGGGAGTTGTAGGGTGATAGTGAGTGATTGTTGTTTAACGCCAACTCAGCAATTTTTCAGCTAAATCAGTATTAATGCCGACATCCTGACTGGATAATAGTAACATATATGTCACGCTCCCTGTATGTAAATGACCTAGTTTGTATATTTCGAAAGAGTCGACACAAACAACCTAAACTTCTCGTCCCTACTTATTCAGTGGCAGCTCAATGTTGTTGACATGGTTGACTCATCCCTGCCCTCATTTCTATAGCTTGTCCTCGTCCTGAATATGTTGTTGACATGGTTGACTCATCCCTGCCCTCATTTCTATAGCTTGTCCTCGTCCTGAATATGTTGTTGACATGGTTGACTCATCCCTGCCCTCATTTCTATAGCTTGTCCTCGTCCTGAATATGTTGTTGACATGGTTGACTCATCCCTGCCCTCATTTCTATAGCTTGTCCTCGTCCTGAATATGTTGTTGACATGGTTGACCCATCCCTGCCCTCATTTCTATAGCTTGTCCTCGTCCTGAATATGTTGTTGACATGGTTGACTCATCCCTGCCCTCATTTCTATAGCTTGTCCTTGTCCTGAATATGTTGTTGACATGGTTGACTCTTCCCTGCCCTCATTTCTATAGCTTGTCCTCGTCCTGAATATGTTGTTGACATGGTTGACTCATCCCTGCCCTCATTTCTATAGCTTGTCCTCGTCCTGAATATGTTGTTGACATGGTTGACCCATCCCTTCCCTCATTTCTATAGTTTGTCCTCGTCCTGAATATGTTGTTGACATGGTTGACTCATCCCTGCCCTCATTTCTATAGCTTGTCCTCGTCCTGAATATGTTGTTGACATGGTTGACTCATCCCTGCCCTCATTTCTATAGCTTGTCCTCGTCCTGAATATGTTGTTGACATGGTTGACTCATCCCTGCCCTGATTTCTATAGCTTGTCCTCGTCCTGAATATGTTGTTGACATGGTTGACTCATCCCTGCCCTCATTTCTATAGCTTGTCCTCGTCCTGAATATGTTGTTGACATGGTTGACCCATCCCTGCCCTCATTTCTATAGCTTGTCCTCGTTCTGAATATGTTGTTGACATGGTTGACTCATCCCTGCCCTCATTTCTATAGCTTGTCCTCGTCCTGAATATGTTGTTGACATGGTTGACCCATCCCTGCCCTGATTTCTATAGCTTGTCCTCGTCCTGAATATGTTGTTGACATGGTTGACTCATCCCTGCCCTCATTTCTATAGCTTGTCCTCGTCCTGAATATGTTGTTGACATGGTTGACTCATCCCTGCCCTCATTTCTATAGCTTGTCCTCGTCCTGAATATGTTGTTGACATGGTTGACTCATCCCTGCCCTCATTTCTATAGCTTGTCCTCGTCCTGAATATGTTGTTGACATGGTTGACTCATCCCTGCCCTCATTTCTATAGCTTGTCCTCGTCCTGAATATGTTGTTGACATGGTTGACTCATCCCTGCCCTCATTTCTATAGCTTTTCCTCGTCCTGAATATGTTGTTGACATGGTTGACCCATCCCTGCCCTCATTTCTATAGCTTGTCCTCGTCCTGAATATGTTGTTGACATGGTTGACCCATCCCTGCCCTCATTTCTATAGCTTGTCCTCGTCCTGAATATGTTGTTGACATGGTTGACTCATCCCTGCCCTCATTTCTATAGCTTGTCCTCGTCCTGAATATGTTGTTGACATGGTTGACTCATCCCTGCCCTCATTTCTATAGCTTGTCCTCGTCCTGAATATGTTGTTGACATGGTTGACTCATCCCTGCCCTCATTTCTATAGCTTGTCCTCGTCCTGAATATGTTGTTGACATGGTTGACCCATCCCTGCCCTCATTTCTATAGCTTGTCCTCGTCCTGAATATGTTGTTGACATGGTTGACTCATCCCTGCCCTCATTTCTATAGCTTGTCCTCGTCCTGAATATGTTGTTGACATGGTTGACTCATCCCTGCCCTCATTTCTATAGCTTGTCCTCGTCCTGAATATGTTGTTGACATGGTTGACCCATCCCTGCCCTCATTTCTATAGCTTGTCCTCGTCCTGAATATGTTGTTGACATGGTTGACCCATCCCTGCCCTCATTTCTATAGCTTGTCCTCGTCCTGAATATGTTGTTGACATGGTTGACCCATCCCTGCCCTCATTTCTATAGCTTGTCCTCGTCCTGAATATGTTGTTGACATGGTTGACTCATCCCTGCCCTCATTTCTATAGCTTTTCCTCGTCCTGAATATGTTGTTGACATGGTTGACCCATCCCTGCCCTCATTTTTATAGCTTGTCCTCGTCCTGAATATGTTGTTGACATGGTTGACTCATCCCTGCCCTCATTTCTATAGTTTGTCCTCGTCCTGAATATGTTGTTGACATGGTTGACCCATCCCTGCCCTCATTTCTATAGCTTGTCCTCGTCCTGAATATGTTGTTGACATGGTTGACTCATCCCTGCCCTCATTTCTATAGCTTGTCCTCGTCCTGAATATGTTGTTGACATGGTTGACTCATCCCTGCCCTGATTTCTATAGCTTGTCCTCGTCCTGAATATGTTGTTGACATGGTTGACCCATCCCTGCCCTCATTTCTATAGCTTGTCCTCGTCCTGAATATGTTGTTGACATGGTTGATTCATCCCTGCCTTCATTTCTATAGCTTGTCCTCGTCCTGAATATGTTGTTGACATGGTTGACTCATCCCTGCCCTCATTTCTATAGCTTGTCCTCGTCCTGAATATGTTGTTGACATGGTTGACTCATCCCTGCCCTCATTTCTATAGTTTGTCCTCGTCCTGAATATGTTGTTGACATGGTTGACTCATCCCTGCCCTCATTTCTATAGCTTGTCCTCGTCCTGAATATGTTGTTGACATGGTTGACCCATCCCTGCCCTCATTTCTATAGCTTGTCCTCGTCCTGAATATGTTGTTGACATGGTTGACCCATCCCTGCCCTCATTTCTATAGCTTGTCCTCGTCCTGAATATGTTGTTGACATGGTTGACCCATCCCTGCCCTCATTTCTATAGCTTGTCCTCGTCCTGAATATGTTGTTGACATGGTTGACTCATCCCTGCCCTCATTTCTATAGCTTGTCCTCGTCCTGAATATGTTGTTGACATGGTTGACTCATCCCTGCCCTCATTTCTATAGCTTGTCCTCGTCCTGAATATGTTGTTGACATGGTTGACTCATCCCTGCCCTCATTTCTATAGCTTGTCCTCGTCCTGAATATGTTGTTGACATGGTTGACTCATCCCTGCCCTCATTTCTATAGCTTTTCCTCGTCCTGAATATGTTGTTGACATGGTTGACCCATCCCTGCCCTCATTTCTATAGCTTGTCCTCGTCCTGAATATGTTGTTGACATGGTTGACTCATCCCTGCCCTCATTTCTATAGCTTGTCCTCGTCCTGAATATGTTGTTGACATGGTTGACCCATCCCTGCCCTCATTTCTATAGCTTGTCCTCGTCCTGAATATGTTGTTGACATGGTTGACTCATCCCTGCCCTCATTTCTATAGCTTGTCCTCGTCCTGAATATGTTGTTGACATGGTTGACTCATCCCTGCCCTCATTTCTATAGCTTGTCCTCGTCCTGAATATGTTGTTGACATGGTTGACCCATCCCTGCCCTCATTTCTATAGCTTGTCCTCGTCCTGAATATGTTGTTGACATGGTTGACCCATCCCTGCCCTCATTTCTATAGCTTGTCCTCGTCCTGAATATGTTGTTGACATGGTTGACCATCCCTGCCCTCATTTCTATAGCTTGTCCTCGTCCTGAATATGTTGTTGACATGGTTGACTCATCCCTGCCCTCATTTCTATAGCTTGTCCTCGACCTGAATATGTTGTTGACATGGTTGACCCATCCCTGCCCTCATTTTTATAGCTTGTCCTCGTCCTGAATATGTTGTTGACATGGTTGACTCATCCCTGCCCTCATTTCTATAGTTTGTCCTCGTCCTGAATATGTTGTTGACATGGTTGACCCATCCCTGCCCTCATTTCTATAGCTTGTCCTCGTCCTGAATATATTGTTGACATGGTTGACTCATCCCTGCCCTCATTTCTATAGCTTGTCCTCGTCCTGAATATGTTGTTGACATGGTTGACTCATCCCTGCCCTGATTTCTATAGCTTGTCCTCGTCCTGAATATGTTGTTGACATGGTTGACTCATCCCTGCCCTCATTTCTATAGCTTGTCCTCGTCCTGAATATGTTGTTGACATGGTTGACTCATCCCTGCCCTCATTTCTATAGCTTGTCCTCGTCCTGAATATGTTGTTGACATGGTTGACCCATCCCTGCCCTCATTTCTATAGCTTGTCCTCGTCCTGAATATGTTGTTGACATGGTTGATCCATCCCTGCCCTCATTTCTATAGCTTGTCCTCGTCCTGAATATGTTGTTGACATGGTTGACTCATCCCTGCCCTCATTTCTATAGCTTGTCCTCGTCCTGAATATGTTGTTGACATGGTTGACCCATCCCTGCCCTCATTTCTATAGCTTGTCCTCGTCCTGAATATGTTGTTGACATGGTTGACCCATCCCTGCCCTCATTTCTATAGCTTGTCCTCGTCCTGAATATGTTGTTGACATGGTTGACCCATCCCTGCCCTCATTTCTATAGCTTGTCCTCGTCCTGAATATGTTGTTGACATGGTTGACTCATCCCTGCCCTCATTTCTATAGCTTGTCCTCGTCCTGAATATGTTGTTGACATGATTGACCCATCCCTGCCCTCATTTCTATAGCTTGTCCTCGTCCTGAATATGTTGTTGACATGGTTGACTCATCCCTGCCCTCATTTCTATAGTTTGTCCTCGTCCTGAATATGTTGTTGACATGGTTGACCCATCCCTGCCCTCATTTCTATAGCTTGTCCTCGTCCTGAATATGTTGTTGACATGGTTGACTCATCCCTGCCCTCATTTCTATAGCTTGTCCTCGTCCTGAATATGTTGTTGACATGGTTGACTCATCCCTGCCCTGCTTTCTATAGCTTGTCCTCGTCCTGAATATGTTGTTGACATGGTTGACTCATCCCTGCCCTCATTTCTATAGCTTGTCCTCGTCCTGAATATGTTGTTGACATGGTTGACTCATCCCTGCCCTCATTTCTATAGCTTGTCCTCGTCCTGAATATGTTGTTGACATGGTTGACTCATCCCTGCCCTCATTTCTATAGCTTGTCCTCGTCCTGAATATGTTGTTGACATGGTTGACCCATCCCTGCCCTCATTTCTATAGCTTGTCCTCGTCCTGAATATGTTGTTGACATGGTTGATTCATCCCTGCCCTCATTTCTATAGCTTGTCCTCGTCCTGAATATGTTGTTGACATGGTTGACTCATCCCTGCCCTCATTTCTATAGCTTGTCCTCGTCCTGAATATGTTGTTGACATGGTTGACTCATCCCTGCCCTCATTTCTATAGCTTGTCCTCGTCCTGAATATGTTGTTGACATGGTTGACTCATCCCTGCCCTCATTTCTATAGCTTGCCCTCGTCCTGAATATGTTGTTGACATGGTTGACTCATCCCTGCCCTCATTTCTATAGCTTGTCCTCGTCCTGAATATGTTGTTGACATGGTTGACTCATCCCTGCCCTCATTTTTTTAGCTTGTCCTCGTCCTGAATATGTTGTTGACATGGTTGACTCATCCCTGCCCTCATTTCTATAGCTTGTCCTCGTCCTGAATATGTTGTTGACATGGTTGACCCATCCCTGCCCTCATTTCTATAGCTTGTCCTCGTCCTGAATATGTTGTTGACATGGTTGATTCATCCCTGCCCTCATTTCTATAGCTTGTCCTCGTCCTGAATATGTTGTTGACATGGTTGACTCATCCCTGCCCTCATTTCTATAGCTTGTCCTCGTCCTGAATATGTTGTTGACATGGTTGACTCATCCCTGCCCTCATTTCTATAGCTTGTCCTCGTCCTGAATATGTTGTTGACATGGTTGACTCATCCCTGCCCTCATTTCTATAGCTTGTCCTCGTCCTGAATATGTTGTTGACATGGTTGACTCATCCCTGCCCTCATTTCTATAGCTTGTCCTCGTCCTGAATATGTTGTTGACATGGTTGACTCATCCCTGCCCTCATTTCTATAGCTTGTCCTCGTCCTGAATATGTTGTTGACATGGTTGACCCATCCCTGCCCTCATTTCTATAGCTTGTCCTCGTCCTGAATATGTTGTTGACATGGTTGACTCATCCCTGCCCTCATTTCTATAGTCTGTCCTCGTCCTGAATATGTTGTTGACATGGTTGACTCATCCCTGCCCTCATTTCTATAGCTTGTCCTCGTCCTGAATATGTTGTTGACATGGTTGACCCATCCCTGCCCTCATTTCTATAGCTTGTCCTCGTCCTGAATATGTTGTTGACATGGTTGATCCATCCCTGCCCTCATTTCTATAGCTTGTCCTCGTCCTGAATATGTTGTTGACATGGTTGATCCATCCCTGCCCTCATTTCTATAGCTTGTCCTCGTCCTGAATATGTTGTTGACATGGTTGACCCATCCCTGCCCTCATTTCTATAGCTTGTCCTCGTCCTGAATATGTTGTTGACATGGTTGACTCATCCCTGCCCTCATTTCTATAGCTTGTCCTCGTCCTGAATATGTTGTTGACATGGTTGACCCATCCCTGCCCTCATTTCTATAGCTTGTCCTCGTCCTGAATATGTTGTTGACATGGTTGACTCATCCCTGCCCTCATTTCTATAGCTTGTCCTCGTCTTGAATATGTTGTTGACATGGTTGACCCATCCCTGCCCTCATTTCTATAGCTTGTCCTCGTCCTGAATATGTTGTTGACATGGTTGCCCATCCCTGCCCTCATTTCTATAGCTTGTCCTCGTCCTGAATATGTTGTTGACATGGTTGACTCATCCCTGCCCTCATTTCTATAGCTTGTCCTCGTCCTGAATATGTTGTTGACATGGTTGACCCATCCCTGCCCTCATTTCTATAGCTTGTCCTCGTCCTGAATATGTTGTTGACATGGTTGACCCATCCCTGCCCTCATTTCTATAGCTTGTCCTCGTCCTGAATATGTTGTTGACATGGTTGACTCATCCCTGCCCTCATTTCTATAGTTTGTCCTCGTCCTGAATATGTTGTTGACATGGTTGATCCATCCCTGCCCTCATTTCTATAGCTTGTCCTCGTCCTGAATATGTTGTTGACATGGTTGACTCATCCCTGCCCTCATTTCTATAGCTTGTCCTCGTTCTGAATATGTTGTTGACATGGTTGACCCATCCCTGCCCTCATTTCTATAGCTTGTCCTCGTCCTGAATATGTTGTTGACATGGTTGATCCATCCCTGCCCTCATTTCTATAGCTTGTCCTCGTCCTGAATATGTTGTTGACATGGTTGACCCATCCCTGCCCTCATTTCTATAGCTTGTCCTCGTCCTGAATATGTTGTTGACATGGTTGTCTCATCCCTACCCTCATTTCTATAGCTTGTCCTCGTCCTGAATATGTTGTTGACATGGTTGACCCATCCCTGCCCTCATTTCTATAGCTTGTCCTCGTCCTGAATATGTTGTTGACATGGTTGACTCATCCCTGCCCTCATTTCTATAGCTTGTCCTCGTCCTGAATATGTTGTTGACATGGTTGACCCATCCCTGCCCTCATTTCTATAGCTTGTCCTCGTCCTGAATATGTTGTTGACATGGTTGATTCATCCCTGCCCTCATTTCTATAGCTTGTCCTCGGCCTGAATATGTTGTTGACATGGTTGACTCATCCCTGCCCTCATTTCTATAGCTTTTCCTCGTCCTGAATATGTTGTTGACATGGTTGACCCATCCCTGCCCTCATTTCTATAGCTTGTCCTCGTCCTGAATATGTTGTTGACATGGTTGACCCATCCCTGCCCTCATTTCTATAGCTTGTCCTCGTCCTGAATATGTTGTTGACATGGTTGACCCATCCCTGCCCTCATTTCTATAGCTTGTCCTCGTCCTGAATATGTTGTTGACATGGTTGACCCATCCCTGCCCTCATTTCTATAGCTTGTCCTCGTCCTGAATATGTTGTTGACATGGTTGACCCATCCCTGCCCTCATTTCTATAGCTTGTCCTCGTCCTGAATATGTTGTTGACATGGTTGACTCATCCCTGCCCTCATTTCTATAGCTTGTCCTCGTCCTGAATATGTTGTTGACATGGTTGACCCATACCTGCCCTCATTTCTATAGCTTGTCCTCGTCCTGAATATGTTGTTGACATGGTTGACCCATCCCTGCCCTCATTTCTATAGCTTGTCCTCGTCCTGAATATGTTGTTGACATGGTTGACCCATCCCTGCCCTCATTTCTATAGCTTGTCCTCGTCCTGAATATGTTGTTGACATGGTTGACCCATCCCTGCCCTCATTTCTATAGCTTGTCCTCGTCCTGAATATGTTGTTGACATGGTTGACCCATCCCTGCCCTCATTTCTATAGCTTGTCCTCGTCCTGAATATGTTGTTGACATGGTTGACCCATCCCTGCCCTCATTTCTATAGCTTGTCCTCGTCCTGAAAATGTTTTTGACATGGTTGACCCATCCCTGCCCTCATTTCTATAGCTTGTCCTCGTCCTGAATATGTTGTTGACATGGTTGACCCATCCCTGCCCTCATTTCTATAGCTTGTCCTCGTCCTGAATATGTTGTTGACATGGTTGACTCATCCCTGCCCTCATTTCTATAGCTTGTCCTCGTCCTGAATATGTTGTTGACATGGTTGACCCATCCCTGCTTTCATTTCTATAGCTTGTCCTCGTCCTGAATATGTTGTTGACATGGTTGACTCATCCCTGCCCTCATTTCTATAGCTTGTCCTCGTTCTGAATATGTTGTTGACATGGTTGACCCATCCCTGCCCTCATTTCTAGCTTGTCCTCGTCCTGAATATGTTGTTGACATGGTTGACCCATACCTGCCCTCATTTCTATAGCTTGTCCTCGTCCTGAATATGTTGTTGACATGGTTGACCCATCCCTGCCCTCATTTCTATAGTTTGTCCTCGTCCTGAATATGTTGTTGACATGGTTGACTCATCCCTGCCCTCATTTCTATAGCTTGTCCTCGTCCTGAATATGTTGTTGACATGGTTGACTCATCCCTGCCCTCATTTCTATAGCTTGTCCTCGTCCTGAATATGTTGTTGACATGGTTGACTCATCCCTGCCCTCATTTCTATAGCTTGTCCTCGTCCTGAATATGTTGTTGACATGGTTGACTCATCCCTGCCCTCATTTCTATAGCTTGTCCTCGTCCTGAATATGTTGTTGACATGGTTGACTCTTCCCTGCCCTCATTTCTATAGCTTGTCCTCGTCCTGAATATAGCAGATGGAATGTCGCTTGCTGAACGTTTAGCAATGATCAATCATTCAGATTGGAGACCTTTTGTAAGAATGGTCGACCATTCCATACCTAGATTGGGTTGTAAACAGTTTTCCGTTGGTTTATGTTTTTCGCGTCGTGCTGTTGTTCAAACGGGACCATCATGGCCGTGATCGTATGGTAGTTGAATTTACAACTACCAATGCAATCAGTGCCTATCACCACTGATGTTGTGAGTTCGAATCTCGATCAGGGCGAGGTGTACAACATTATGAGATAAAGTTTGTCACTGACTTGGGACAGGTCGGTGGTTTTCACCGGGTCTTCGGGTTTCCTCCACAAATAAAACTGATCGCCACGATATAACTGAAATATTGTTGGAAGTGGCATTAAACACCATCAAACAAACAAATTATATATACAACTCTCCACTAATTCTGCTAGTGGAGTTCTCCTTTATCTATCTAAGTACAACTCTACACTAATTCTGCTAGTGGAGATCTCTTTTACCTATCTAAGTACAACTCTCCACTAATTCTGCTAGTGGAGATCTCCTTTTTCTCACTAATGAGACAGCACAGTTCCTATTTTTAGCCGTGTGAGATATCCTTTTCTCACTTTTAAGACAGACCAGTTCCTATTTTTAGCGATGTGAGATTTTCTTATCTTGCACTAGTGCAAGACAAAAAAATCACGTGCGTTTTACCGGCAAATGCATGCTGTACAGTTTATGTCAACTGCCCCCCAATATTCTCCATGCTTTTCCTTTTTAAAATAAACAATTAACCACGATTCTACTACATAAGTATTTCTAAATTCATTTATGTATTATATTCTGCTAGCTAACGTGCACCTTTCACGGTGTTTGATTCTTTTTTCAGGCTCTCTTACTGTCAATGTTTGTTTACTTTGAGTAAATAATAGAGTGCTCTCCCTTGTTAATAACTAACGTAAAGAAAGAAATTATCTCCCTTTGATCAAATTCAAATATTTGTTTACAGGTATTTATCTCTGTTGTAGTAACATTTATAATATATTTATTAAATACATTGTACTTTATGATGAAATACATTTGAAATACTGCCGAGATACGGTTGCATATGGATAAATAAAATATTTACTTCAGCAATGGAAAAATAAATTGCGGGAAAACGCTCGATGGAATGTAAACAAAAACAATTAGGTGTTTAGTGAGAAATAAAATCCAACACCGGAAAAAGTACAAGATAGGGAAATCTCCGACACCCATGGGTAAGATTACAATCGTTCTCTAACTTGGCAAGCCTCGTAAAGAGAACGATTGAAATCTTACCCTCGGGTGTCGGAGATTTCCTTATCTTGTACTCTCCCCGCTGTTAGATTCTATGTCTCAACCCGTGGGTGAGATAAGAATTTCACGCTACTTTTCCTGTAAAAATGTTACGTTTCTCAAAATGTCATTGTATCAATAAAATCGTTTAAATATTTACGTTTTGTGTATTTATCTAGTCAGCCACTTTCCCTTGTCTTGAGATTTTTCCGTCTAGCCCTCTTACCGGTGTTAAGATTCTTTATATCTATCTAAGTACAACTCTCCACTAATAGTAATTCTGCTAGTGGAGATCTCCTTTATTTATCTAAGTATAACTCTCCACTAATTCTGTTAGTGGAGTTTTCTTTTATGTAAAGAGGGTCGTCGTGGCCGTGATCATATGGTAGTTGGATTTTTAACTATCTATGCAATCAGTGCCTATCACCACTATCGTTGTGAGTTCTAATCCCACTCAGACCAGGTGTACTCCATACAACATTATGTGATTAAGTTTATCAGTGACTTGCGACAGATCTGTAGTTTCCTCCACCACTAGAACTGAAATATTGTTGAAAGTGGCATTAAACACAATGACCTCCTTTATCTAAGTACAGCTCTCCACTTATTCTACTTTATCTAAGTACAACTCTCCACTTATTCTACTTTATCTAAGTACAGCTCTCCACTTATTCTACTTTATTCTACTATAAGTCAAGTTTTAATAGTTTTATTTATCTTTATTACACATGGTTTATATCACATCTGCTGAAATAGTACAGAAAAAAAACATTGCAATTAGTCTATTGTCATCATTTTTGTGTACCTTTTTCTGTGGAATCTGTAACAAACAAATTTATTGGCTAATTTGAAATTTTAAGCAACCAATCAAATCACCAAAATAAGAGACTTCAACAAGCAATCAACCACTCAAATCTTAAGATACAAGAGACTGTAGCAGGGGGTTATGGTGCTTAATGCCACTTTCAACAATATTTCACTGGCATAGACTGTAGCATAAAAATGTATTAATTTAAATATTTAAGAAAATTATCAAATAATGTAATCTATTGAAAAAGTGAGCTGTAGTGGATAAATTCATTGATTAATTTTAAACAAGAACAACCAATCAATTTCTTTAGATATGTTTTTTCTCAAAGGTTTTCACTGAATTTAAAATCTACCTGTAAAGTACATAATAAATGAGAATACATCATGCTTACAGGTAAATCTATTTAGAGGGGTTAGAGTATGGTGTTTAAACACCACTTTCAACAATATTTCAGTTATATCAGTGGTCAGTTTTATTGGTGTAGGAAACCGAAGTGAGCGGAGAAAACCGACGACCTGCAGTAAGTCACTGACAAACTTCATCACAAAATGCTGTATCGAGTACACCTCGCCTGAACAAGATTAAAACTCACAACATTATTGGTAACAGGTACTGATTGCATAGGTAGTTGTAAATCCAACTACCATACGATCACGACCACGACTCTATTTAGATATATGCTTAACGTTTTTTGTGAATAAAGAAATAAAGTGTACAGTTTAAATATTTAAGCTACAAATGCAAGAGGAACTAACTCCAATGCAATCTACATGTCTTATCTCATTTGGCATTTGAACATTTCACTGGAGTTATGTCCCTTAGACTATAAACATATCCCTTGTATCTCAATAGGGTCAACTTTTTTTTAATTGATTCCACATAAAAAAGTTTACATATAAAATAATTTTCTCACAATTTTTTTTATATAATCGACAACAAACAACACAAGCTTTTCAAGTAACCATGGTAGCAAGTATTCTGAAAATGACAGATACAATATATGTCTTACATACATTTTATTGTGTGCAATAAGGCAAAATTTATTCCATGATATAATTTTCTAATTCTTGAATTTATTAACCTCTGATATGACATTATAAAATATTGCTTGTTAATACGTTTTAACTTGAAAAAAACTTACAGGGATAAAACTCAACAGTGGCCCAGCAGCCCAAGATCACTAAAATTTTGTCTGGACTCATCAAAATTTTCAGAAAATGGCCCAGCTGGCTACTGAAATTTTGAACATTTCATGAGTAAAGTCATTTGCTGGATTACTAACATTTTTATATTAAGGAGCCCTCCAGCTGGTAACTGCAGTCCTCAAAATGATAATTTGAATTTGCTGGTCCGAATCAGTCACGAATTTATTTTTATACAACTCTAAATAAAAACTGAAAAATTTACTGGTATGAACAAAGTTTTACTGGTCTTGGGCCGGAGGACCTGTGCTCATCATTAGGACTGTAACTGCAGCAAAAATGCTGTTTTGTCCCTGGCTTACTAATGTAGAGAAAACAGACATCCAGACATGGTAAACATGACATGGTCATTATAATAATTTATACAGTTTTAGTGGAGAAGATTTTACATATGTAATTATACAGTACAATAAGGAGCAGTACCAGGTACTTTTACCTGCCTAATATAGTCTTAGGTACCTCCTGATTTTAAAGAGCGTTGTATAAAATAATCATGACAATTGTTCAAATTTTAATAAAAAGTACCACCTGTAAAAAGTGAATTACTGGTAGACTTTGAAAATATTGAAAGCCCTGATTATGTGTTTACTCTGTTGACAAAATTTATGAGGTTACATTATGTAATACAGTGATACCTGTACTTAAGAGACCAGGAAAAAATATGGTCTGTAAAGACAGGTGGTCTTTCTCAAGAGGTTTCTTATATATATATAGATAATAAATAATTATGACATTCTCAATCAGTCTGACCCAAGAGGAGCTTCTAACAAGGGATGTCTCTGAAGAAATTCTGGAAATTTAAGTCAGTAAAACACATGCATGAATTAGAGAAGACATTCTTTTTCATATTTGTAAGTTACCAACGTCAATCTTCAATTTTACTGATGCAAATAACATTCGTACACAATTTACAATAAAATAATTAATTAATTAGAATTTCCCAAGATTCAAAATTGCCAAATTAATTTATTCACTAAAATGTGACAGAAAAAAATGGTGACCTTGAACAACAGTAACCTGAAAAGCTTACCTCACACAAGATTCATTCACTTTATCATATACACTTTGTTCAAAGGGACAAAAACAAATAATATATTAACTCTAAAAGATCTTTTAATATATACAGCAGAGTTATCTAACTTTGTAATGTCAGAGTAGTCTCCCTTATATTGGTAACATCAAAGTAATCTACCTTATATTTGTAATGTAGGAGTAATCTCCCTTATATTCATAATGTAGGAGTGATCTCCCTTATATTTGTAATGTAGGAGTTATCTCCCTTGTATTGGTAATGTAGGAGTAACCTCCCTTATATTTGTAATGTAGGAGTAATCTCCCTTATATTGGTAATATAGGAGTAATCTCCCCTTATATTCATAATGTAGGAGTTATCTCCCATATATTGGTAATGTAGGAGTAATCTCACCTTATATTCATAATGTAGGAGTAATCTCCCTTTTATTTGCAATGTAGGAGTGTTCTCCCTTGCAATGAAGAAAAGGCTTCCACAATTTTTGCAATGTAGGAGTGTTCTCCCTTGCAATGAAGAAAAGGCTTCCACAATTTTTCAGGTACACACTACACATTATATTTAAACAATTTGGTTTCAAGAGTTTTGTAACATTGACAGTGATGATTCATAGAATAAAAATATACAACAAAACTTGTAAATAGAGGTAAGCATAAGTAAACTATGACTTTAACTGGTAATCTATGAATTTTTCTGGAATATATTGTTTAATCTCTTCCTGTGAAAATGTAATGGACATTCTTCCCACATAATTTGATGTTTAATATGTGCCTTTGTTAATTTAATGAAAATTTCTCTCTATAGAATTTGCTTTTGAATGTTATAATTTAATGGACATTTCTTCCCACAGAATATGATGTTTAATATCTTCATCTTTCATATTTTAATGAGCATTTCTTACTTTATTAATTTGATGCTGAATGTTATAATTTAATGCACATTAATATTGAACTTCTTGACATTTAATTACGCTTTCAATGAAATAGGCTGTGAAGTTAGTGAGATGTGGTGATAAAATTTATAAATAATAATTATATAAACAACAGAATCATAGAGTAGCAATACAAAAAATAAGGGGGAAACAACTCTTTCTGATAATAAAAAGATCTGTACAGTATTAAATGTTATTATACATGTTTAACAAGCTTACAGTAACTTATTATCTTCTGGAAAACTCTGTACATAAATATATAAACTTGGGTTGTCTCCCTTTTTTACAAGAGTTATCTGCCCATAATTTTGAAAACAATTGTAGATATACAATTATGGAAGTTAACTGAGACATGGTTCGTGTTTGTATTTACTATTAACATGTGGTAGTGTTTATATACGCTATGATTTGCTAAGATATACGGCAATGCGGACAGTGCATTCTGTACGAGTAAACTGGTGTGAAATTCATGCAGTTCATGAATTGTTGGGTATTTAAGAAGTTTCTTGTTTTAGTTAGGGTATTCGAAGTTTGCCATTGAAAGTGTAGCAGTCTATATGTTTGACATGTAACACATATATTTCTCTTTTGTAGATAGGTTGCTATGATGCTTTGATTTATCATGAAAAGGTGTTACTTTGATGAATCATTATATGGTGAAAAGGATTGTTTTTGTATAGTATGTCTACAGAGTTACAGGTCAATTCAGATAAGTTTACATTTGACAAGAGCTAAAAAGATAACAATAAATAAATATAATTTGTAATCTCTATTTGTTGTATGGTTAACGTTTATGTGAGTTGGACGCAGGGAGATCTTTCACCTTTTCACTGTATATTGATCTACAAGTCTCATGATGGGATAGGACAGGATCAATCAAACACAGGTTTTGATTGGCTTAAAAATCTATTTTAATTGTGACATCATTCATTCATAGGAATCATCAGTTTTTTTACATTTTTGTATAAAATTCCAGCTCACTATATTGTGAGTTATCTCCCCTATCATCAAAGAAAGTAAGATATCTACGTTTTTATTCTTACCTAAATTTGTGAAATAAGACCACCTTAAAATGTTAGAAATTTCTAGTGAAGGTGAAAGTGTAATGAAAATGTGGCTATGTACGTTACGAAAATATTTTCAACTGAAGCATAAAATTATCAACTGTCATTTTCTTCACCCAGAGAAAGGTTGTTTCTCAGTTGTTACATAAAATCTTCTGGTTATGTCTTTGTTTACATATAAAATATAACAAAAAATGCTAAAATGTATGCAGGTGTTACAAAATAAATGAAGTCTCCCCAACAGGAAGTTCACTCTATAAATTAATAAACGAAGTATTCCCAACAGGAAATTTATTCCAGAAATTTCCAGAATGAACCAGATTAAAACATATCTAGATATTCCTAGAATTAACTTGGTTAAATCAGAATATATCCAGATGTTTCTAGAATGATCCGGAATATACAAGATCGATCCAGATGTTCCTAAAATGAACTAGATTAAACCAGATTTCTTTCAATGGCTATTCTTATCCATTTCTGTCTGTGTGTCATACCTGGCCTATGTTGGGAAAATAAAAATGAGTGAACTTGTCGTATGAATCACATTTTCTAAAACAACCAGTCAATTTCTTTGTTATTTGCAACAACCACCTTCGTGCGTTTGATCATGTGATCCGTTTAAGTTTATATTTCCTCCAACTCTTTGTGGTCCTGATCCCACTCCTTCATTTTTAGGTAATTTCTTAGCTACAAAATAAAATATTTTCAGTACATTACAAACTGACACTATGAATAGTCAAACCTGCCGTAACGGTCACCTGCCCATAACGGTCACCTTTATATAATGATCACCTGCCCATAACGGTCACTTTCGTGCTCTACCGGTGCATTTCACTATATATTTTAATTTGATATAGCAGTCACCTGTTCAATGTGGTCAGCGGTCATCATTTATTAGTAATTTTCAGCGCAAAACCTTTGTATAATGAATGGTAAATTTGTTTTTAAAATAAAAACGGAAGTGAATTCAGAAGATCGGTATTTTTCTCAAATGTACAAAAAATCCTGAGGTGTTACAAAATATATTGATTAATTTAATTAACTAAATAAACAAACACTATGCATTTTGTGAATATTAAATTACATAAAGGACAGTTTATACCCACAGGTTATTTGAGATTTTTATTCATTGCAATGAGAGTAGAAATTCACTCGCCAAGAATATTTTGTTTAAAAACATCGTATTATGTATCTAGTGCATCAAAATCATCAACATCTGTAGCTAGGACAAAGTGAAAGCGATAAATCTTTGTGATGGTGGGAAAAGTTGTCGGACTGTGGCCAAAGAAATGGGTGTTGGTCGTACTCAGATAATGAACATTCTTAAAATAAAACGTGAGATTCTAGACAAGTTTGAAAACAATGCTTCCAGTTCAACGTCGTATTACTAGAAATTGTACTTTGTTTATTAAATATCTTTATTTATTTATTTGTATGTTTTATTCAAATTTTATCATATTGAGATAATTTCATCAACAATAAACGTAAACAAGAGTAACATTATGACAGGAACAAAATAACAAACAAAACATAACATGTAATTAATGTTTATTTACGACTAATGTGCAATATTTGGTCGAAAAAACAAAACCCTTCATATAAAGGTCACCTGTATATAGTGGTCATTTTGTCAATCTCCCCCAGTTGACCACTATAGACAGGTTTGACTGTATATAAAATTAGGCCAATGAAGATATGAGTGAGTGATTGTTGTTTAATGACAACTCAGCAATTTTTCAGCTATATCTTTTATAGTTAATTTTCAATGAAATTATGATGAAGTCCACTTTGTACTGGATCAACACACTTAGTTGGACTTTTATAGTGATTAGCTCACTGAAGCAACAATCCGTGGATAGACATGTCACCCCACTCGGACACATTATCTGGATTCCGAGCCAAACAGTCTTGGCTCTTTCTCCTTAATGCTGCGTGCTTAGCGGAGAAGCAACAAATACCAATTTTATAGCTCGAACCCACGATCTACCACACTGAAGGCGAGCACACTACCCAATACACCACTGATGCGGTTTGAAAATGTTGCAACTAGAATGGTGATAGGTAACCTTTGATACAGTTTTAGATCTTTTCTTGATAAAGTCAAAATCTACAACAGATATTTTGACACTGGTTATGAACTACTAAAATTACCTAAGAATTACTCAGAAATCAAACTAGCCAAACGGAAGTGAAATCAGTTGGAGAAACATGGCCACTATAACCATGGAAAAAAACTAAAAATTGAACTTTTAGCTGTTTCATTCTCAAACTCAGAAAATATAGCAGATAATACACTGAAACTATGATAGAAATGTTACTTTATTGATGGAGAAAACCAGAGTAGAAACTAGTTATGATAGAAATGTTACTTTATTGATAGAGAAAACCAGAGTAGAAACTAGTTATGATAGAAATGTTACTTTATTGATAGAGAAAACCAGAGTAGAAATTAGTTATGATAGAAATGTTACTTTATTGATGGAAAAAACCAGAGTAGAAACTAGTTATGATAGAAATGTTCCTTTATTGATGGAGAAAACCAGAGTAGAAACTAGTTATGATAGAAATGTTACTTTATTGATGGAGAAAACCAGAGTAGAAACTAGTTATGATAGAAATGTTCCTTTATTGATGGAGAAAACCAGAGTAGAAACTAGTTATGATAGAAATGTTACTTTATTGATGGAGAAAACCAGAGTAGAAACTAGTTATGATAGAAATGTTACTTTATTGATGGAGAAAACCAGAGTAGAAACTAGTTATGATAGAAATGTTACTTTATTGATGGAGAAAACCAGAGTAGAAACTAGTTATGATAGAAATGTTACTTTATTGATGGAGAAATCCAGAGTAGAAACTAGTTATGATAGAAATGTTCCTTTATTGATGGAGAAAACCAGAGTAGAAACTAGTTATGATAGAAATGTTACTTTATTGATGGAGAAAACCAGAGTAGAAACTAGTTATGATAGAAATGTTACTTTATTGATGGAGAAAACCAGAGTAGAAACTAGTTATGATAGAAATGTTACTTTATTGATAGAGAAAACCAGAGTAGAAACTAGTTATGATAGAAATGTTACTTTATTGATGGAGAAAACCAGAGTAGAAACTAGTTATGATAGAAATGTTACTTTATTGATGGAGAAAACCAGAGTAGAAACTAGTTATGATAGAAATGTTACTTTATTGATAGAGAAAACCAGAGTAGAAACTAGTTATGATAGAAATGTTACTTTATTGATGGAGAAAACCAGAGTAGAAACTAGTTATGATAGAAATGTTACTTTATTGATAGAGAAAACCAGAGTAGAAACTAGTTATGATAGAAATGTTACTTTATTGATGGAGAAAACCAGAGTAGAAACTAGTTATGATAGAAATGTTCCTTTATTGATGGAGAAAACCAGAGTAGAAACTAGTTATGATAGAAATGTTACTTTATTGATGGAGAAAACCAGAGTAGAAACTAGTTATGATAGAAATGTTACTTTATTGATGGAGAAAACCAGAGTAGAAACTAGTTATGATAGAAATGTTACTTTATTGATGGAGAAAACCAGAGTAGAAATTAGTTATGATAGAAATGTTACTTTATTGATAGAGAAAACCAGAGTAGAAACTAGTTATGATAGAAATGTTACTTTATTGATGGAGAAAACCAGAGTAGAAATTAGTTATGATAGAAATGTTACTTTATTGATAGAGAAAACCAGAGTAGAAACTAGTTATGATAGAAATGTTACTTTATTAATGGAGAAAACCAGAGTAGAAATTAGTTATGATAGAAATGTTACTTTATTGATAGAGAAAACCAGAGTAGAAACTAGTTATGATAGAAATGTTACTTTATTGATGGAGAAAACCAGAGTAGAAACTAGTTATGATAGAAATGTTACTTTATTGATGGAGAAAACCAGAGTAGAAATTAGTTATGATAGAAATGTTACTTTATTGATAGAGAAAACCAGAGTAGAAACTAGTTATGATAGAAATGTTACTTTATTGATGGAGAAAACCAGAGTAGAAATTAGTTATGATAGAAATGTTACTTTATTGATGGAGAAAACCAGAGTAGAAACTAGTTATGATAGAAATGTTACTTTATTGATAGAGAAAACCAGAGTAGAAACTAGTTATGATAGAAATGTTACTTTATTGATGGAGAAAACCAGAGTAGAAATTAGTTATGATAGAAATGTTACTTTATTGATAGAGAAAACCAGAGTAGAAACTAGTTATGATAGAAATGTTACTTTATTGATGGAGAAAACCAGAGTAGAAATTAGTTATGATAGAAATGTTACTTTATTGATGGAGAAAACCAGAGTAGAAACTAGTTATGATAGAAATGTTACTTTATTGATAGAGAAAACCAGAGTAGAAACTAGTTATGATAGAAATGTTACTTTATTGATGGAGAAAACCAGAGTAGAAACTAGTTATGATAGAAATGTTACTTTATTGATGGAGAAAACCAGAGTAGAAATTAGTTATGATAGAAATGTTACTTTATTGATAGAGAAAACCAGAGTAGAAACTAGTTATGATAGAAATGTTACTTTATTGATGGAGAAAACCAGAGTAGAAATTAGTTATGATAGAAATGTTACTTTATTGATGGAGAAAACCAGAGTAGAAACTAGTTATGATAGAAATGTTACTTTATTGATAGAGAAAACCAGAGTAGAAACTAGTTATGATAGAAATGTTACTTTATTGATGGAGAAAACCAGAGTAGAAATTAGTTATGATAGAAATGTTACTTTATTGATAGAGAAAACCAGAGTAGAAACTAGTTATGATAGAAATGTTACTTTATTGATGGAGAAAACCAGAGTAGAAATTAGTTATGATAGAAATGTTACTTTATTGATGGAGAAAACCAGAGTAGAAACTAGTTATGATAGAAATGTTACTTTATTGATGGAGAAAACCAGAGTAGAAACTAGTTATGATAGAAATGTTACTTTATTGATGGAGAAAACCAGAGTAGAAATTAGTTATGATAGAAATGTTACTTTATTGATGGAGAAAACCAGAGTAGAAATTAGTTATGATAGAAATGTTACTTTATTGATAGAGAAAACCAGAGTAGAAACTAGTTATGATAGAAATGTTACTTTATTGATGGAGAAAACCAGAGTAGAAATTAGTTATGATAGAAATGTTACTTTATTGATGGAGAAAACCAGAGTAGAAACTAGTTATGATAGAAATGTTACTTTATTGATAGAGAAAACCAGAGTAGAAACTAGTTATGATAGAAATGTTACTTTATTGATAGAGAAAACCAGAGTACCAAGAAATAACCACAGGTCACAAACAATATTTATCATATAAAGTTGTATCTAGTACACATTGTCACAGGTAGGACTCAAATATAGTACTTTAATGATGAAATCTATATCTCTTACCTATTGCTAAAAATATATCATTTACATTCATGGCTGTCTTGGCTGATGTTTCCATGAATAATAAACTGTTTTCTTCAGCATATGACTGTGCTTCCTACGTAATAAAAAAAACAGTGAATGATTGTTGTTTAACACCATAAAAACAAAAATACAGCAGTGAATGATTGTTGTTTAACACCATAAAAACAAAAATACAGCAGTAAATGATTGTTGTTTAACACCATATGCAGTATTCACACTAACACATTTGCCTGAAGCCCAGGACAAGTAAAAATAATGAAAGAATTGTTTGAATAAATAGATTTTTTTTCTAAATTTGGCTTTCTGCCAAGTAGGTGAAAAACATTAAGGCAAAGACTGCAAATGAACAATTTTTTCAGCCATATCATGGCGATAATAAGTTTCACTAGGATTAGATGATGATGATGATGTCTGCTTTGTACTAGACCAACATGACGAATTGGATTTTCATATTTTCTCACTGAAACAACAGTCCACCGGTAGACATGTCACTCAACTCTGGACACATTATCCTGATTCCGAGCCAACCAGTCCTTGTTCATACTTGAAGCGTGCACAATGCATCTTATTATCATATAAGACAATAATAATTCACTGCACAGTATACTGTAGAGGCTATAAATATGATGATCAATAATTGGTTTGTTTGTTTGATGGTGTTTAACGCCACTTTCAACAATATTTCAGTTATATTGTGGCAGTCAGTTTTATTGGTGGAGGAGTAATAATTGGCTATGCATAAGAGTGTACTGCACAACGTAGGGGGTTTGGATTATGAAGTTTAACGCCACTTTCAACAATATTTCAGTTATATCGTGGCGGTCAGTTTTATTGATGGAGGAAACCCGAGTACCAGGAGAGAACCACCGACCTGCCGCAAGTCATTGACAAACTTTATCACATAATGTTGTACCGAGTACACTTTGCCTGAGCGGGATGCGAACTCACAACATTAGTGGTGATAGGCACTGATTGCAAAGGTAATTGTAAATCCAACTACCTTAACTTCACGACCATGACGACCCCCACAAGATGTGCAATAATAAATGAATAAGCAAAGTTTTAATGCCCAGTCAGTTTTTGGATGCCTGTCTTTTTTAACCGATAATCATACTTTTTTTTGTATATCACAAATACTGAGCTCTTATGTAACTGAAATTGAAAATGGAGTAAAATAGGACAGGTGGTTACTAAATACAGGTTGAACTTGTATGAAATGCAGTGTAAAGGAAATTAAAATTAAGGTCTCATAATACAATACAAGTAACTGCATAATAGAGGTGGTCATTACCTCACTTCACTTTGAGTCCTCTGAAAGAGATGCTTAGTCACCGTTTTTAAAGTGTAGCAAGTCCTGCATCAAATACTAATGACAATTATAAAATGTTTAATTAGAAGATTTTTGATTAACCCCAGGTTTCTACTCACTAAAGTTACTAAAGTCACAAAATAGTAGAAGACAGACATTGTAAAGGAATGGGTGTTGCTATGAAAGGGAGAAAGAAAAGGTGAAAGAATGAATGTGTCTCAACTGATTTATTTTTTTCATGTCAAAACATATATTTTGCTTAATAATTGACTTTAAAAAATGCAAGTCACATAATAATTATGTTGTAACCCTTGTACATCCATGTCAGGTGGTAATGTATGGACTTTTTTATGAATGTAAATTCCTGACTATTGGAAAAAAAAAAAAAAAATTAAAAAATGTTTCTACTCACATCATATTCTACCATCCTTTTATTAGCCAGATCTGACTTGTTACCAGCGAGTGCTATAACAATATTTGGGCTGGCTTGTCTTTGTAATTCTTTCACCCACGTCTTTGCTCGACCAAATGTGTCCTAAAAATAGATCATAACACATCTTATTCCTGTGATTGATACTAACTATCTTTGAATTTGAATGTTTGGTGCTTAACGCCACTTTCAGCAATATTTCAGCTAGATATCATGGCGACCAGTTTTAGTGGTGGAGAAAGCCAGAGTAACCGGAGATAACCACCGACCCTGGGCAAGCAACTGGTAAACTTTATCACTTGCGGCTGCGAGTCGAGTGCGCCCTTTTTTGTAATTTACAAAGCCGGGTGCAAACCCACTCCGTATTGGCGATAGGCTTGTATGAGCTGTTAGATCCAACGACCTAACTCATTGAGCCACCCTGGCCCCTCACCTATCTTTGTAGACACAGGTCAAGATACATGTACTAAACATACACATCAGGGCATTCCACAGCAGCCGGGAACAGGGCAAATTGTCCGTCTAATTGCATTTTTTTCCTGGATACTTTGTTTTCAAAAATGAAAATGTCAAAGTGAAAGAAAAATACGGCATGTTTTGCAGGATCCCCCTTCTACTTTAGGATTATCATTCTCCTACTTGAAAGTGAGTGGAATGCCCTGACACATTATCACATTCAATATAAATAAATACTGGGCTGACAATCGATTGTACTTAAATGCTGATCAATAGCAGCAGTACCATAATTGTTTAACGAATAAATAAAAATTAATAGAAAATTTTTCAAAATAAATAAGTTAGTGAGTGATTGTTGTTTTAACACCAAATGAGCAATTTATCAGCCATATCATGGCGAGAACAAGTTACATTTCAATGATGATTCCAACCAGTCTTTGTTCTTACTCCTAAATACTGTGTGCTTTAAGGAGAGGCAACAAATACCTATTTTCTAAGTTTTTGGTTTGACCCGACCAGAACTTGAACCCACGACCTACCACACTCGAGGTGAGCACGCTAACCATTACATCACTGATGCGGTTCATAATAAACAACAAAATATAAGTTTGACTTTGTGAAATACTAATGAACAGTCAGAACAGATATCAAATCATGCGTCCTTCAAGTACAATATTATGATCTTTTAAAATATATCAAGACACATTTTTGTATTAAAAACATGCACAAAATATTAAAACAAACATTTTTTTCAGGAAAAACCCTAATAAAATGTTATGTGTAAGGGTGATTTTCATAGGTCCATCTGGTAACAGCAAACAGACAATTTTCATAGATGACTAGCAGCAACAATCCCATCATGCACTATCACAGCCACTTCAATGACAACGCATGGCTGTCAATTGTCAGCGATAATTAAGATTTTAGCGGCAAGAGCAATGTCCTCTCTTTTGAGTATATGTAGTGTATACAGTAAAGCCTTATTAAGAGGTCACCTTTGGGAGAAGAAAAAGTGATCTTTTAAGACAGGTGTCCTCATAAAAGAGGTTCAATTAAAACGAAAATTTTAAAGAAAGGACAAGAAAAGGTGACATTTTAATACATGTGATGGCTTAATAGAAGTGACCACATGGACAGGTTTGTCTGGTTTTATGGTGTTTTAACGCCACTTTCAACAATATATCAGTTACATGTATATCGTAGCAGTCAGTTTTATTAGATTAGGAAACCCGAGTACCCTGAGAAAACCACAGACTTGTCACAAGTCACTGACAACCTTAATAATTATCACATAATGTTGTACCGAGTACACCTCGAACTCAAAATCCGACCATGACTGTCCCCAGGTTTATCTGTATATAACTTAATTAAGGTAAATTACTTGATTTGTGATGTCATATACTACAATAGCAGCTTGTGCTCCTCTGTAGTACATAGGGGCCAAACTGTGGTATCGTTCCTGTCCTGCAGTGTCCCAGATTTCGAACTTTACTGTGGTGTCATCTAGACATACTGTCTGTGTTAGAAATGCAGCTGTAATAAAAAAAAAAAAATTCTCATTAACTCATAAGGAGTGACTTTCATATATTTGAATTTATTCTTTAAACCGAAATGGATTACTTTTCAAGAAAATCACTATCAATTAGGAGTGTAACGATATACCGAATGACGATACATCACGGTTATTTATTGACCACATGGTACATGGTACAATGGGTGCTCCTTACGATATTGACGCCACGGTACGACTGGGTGCTCCTTACGATATTGGCGATATTGTTTCAACAGATTATTTCTTTAGTACCAAAAACTGCTAAAATCAATGAAATAAAATAACTTTTTTATTCCTAAATCAAAATTTGTTTAGCTACATAAATATTGTGGTTTTTTTTTCAAATATTAGTTTTAATTTTCATGGACATATAATGGCAAATCCTTAAAGAGAAAAAAATGGTGACGCACACAAAGGTACAAAATGTCACAATACGTATCGTCACTTGTCTAAAATATCGTGATACAATGTACGTATCGTGATAAAAATTCTGTATCGTTACACTCCTACATGTACTATCAACATATTTAATGGATACGATAGATTTCACTAAACACGATTTCAAATTTTCATAAATGACACTTGGCAAAAATATGCAGGCGACATAGAGTGACTCTTCAAAATTACAAGGCAACTTTTGACCAAGGAGAAAATGAAGTCAACCTCCACAAGACTACTTCTTCGCCCGAATCGCCCATAAACGTGAGCCCTGAATTTACATGACTACATGAATTTAAAAAATTGTTGAAATTTGTATGCATTTGGATTGCAGGTACAGTAGTGTGGTAGCAATGTCTTTCTTATTTGTTTAAGAGCACTGAATGACATGATATTCATCACCAATTTCATTTTAGCCACAGTTGTGACGAAATAGTCATACAGACAAGGCTAGTTATCTTTATCCATTATTTCAAGTGTTTAACATGAGATTCACATGAGACTGTATTGCTCACCAGGTTTACTTAATACAAGCATCTTACATCCTTTACTAGCCCTTTGCCAAGTACATGTACCTGTATACCGGTATGTATAATCAACTTCAATTGTAAAACAATTGTAGACAGGTCTATGTCTTGTCTGCTCCTGCAAATCTCTTGTGTGAAATATTATTCAGAAAAACAAACTAAATTAATGTAGTCCTCCAGCCCAAGACAAGTATAACTTTTTTCAGACCAGTAAATATTTCATTTTTTATTTCGATATACAGCTGTACATATAAGGTACATAAAATACATTCAATTTGATTTGGACCAGTAAATTCAAATTTTCATTTCAAGGATTGTTAATGTTCCATGAAATGTGAAATTAAGTTCAGCTGACATAATATGCATGAATATGCACATGTACCCTCTATCATCAATGTGTGGATCAAATTTGATGAGTCTAAGCTGTATGGTATATTTGTAAATTGTTATACAGAAAACGACCTATAAAAGCTCTTTTCCTTTACTTTAATTAGTCTAAGTGTACATTAATGTTGGATAGTTTCTCAAGTTCATTTACATCCAGAGTTTCAGATTGCCATCGGTCATTGGCCACTGGCCAAAAATAAATCAAAATGACCAAATATTTTTTGGTCAAGCTGACATTATGATCGATTATTTTTGCTGACTTGTGACAAATTGACCGATGGCATTTTAATACAATCAGACCAGTAGCGATGTTTTTAGTCTGGATAGTGTTTACGGCGGCAGCTAAAGTTATTACTTCACGTGGTAAATGTATTTTGTCTGTTTTTAGTCCGGTTATTCCCAATACTATAAATAAAATTTCCTTCTGTTTTCAACAATTACGTCCAATTTCATTGGTTACAGTACAAAGCGCAAGGCCAATCGTAGCACGTGTTAAAACGTATGTTGACTGGTTCCGCGGGAACCCAGCGGTATAGAAATGGGACTGAGAGCTTCTTCGGCTTTTGTCGGTTGTGCGGGATGCATAAATTCACAACCAACCAGTCCTGCGGATGAGACGTAAATAAAACCGAGGTCCCGTGTTGAGAGATTGCCACGTTAAAGAACCCAGTGCAACAGCTCATTATGAGCATTATGCTCATGATGAGTGCTCCATAAGAGACCTGTTGCACTGGCAAAATCATCCGTCCCTACCCATCACCTTTCCTTGTTTCGAGTCTCATGGCGTTTAAATTTTTAAATGTTCTCGTCCTGAATATAGCCGATTAATTGCTCGCTGGACGTTAAACACCAATCAATCAATCAATCCCTAAATAAATTCTTAATGCGTGTTAGCAATGTACCGAAATTGAAGGGAACAAGTTGTATTTGAAGGTCAGCGGTCATGTCCGTAAACAAAAAAAGAAAACTCTTCGGAGGACAGAAAACGCTCACAGACATCGGTTTTAAAGTGAACAAGGTGACATATGCTGATATTTCTGATAAAGAACAGGGAAATGACTAGAGGCTCAGTGGGCTGAGCCTGTGTCGCTCACCTTTCATTCTGCTTTGAGGAAATTTAATACAGAACCTTCCATAGGTGCTTCCCACCAAATATCGGTTCATTTTGGCAAAGCAGTTTCAGATAAGAAGATTTTTTGAAATTTACCAATCTAAAACAGGAATTGCCTGTGGCAGCCATGTTTTTAAATGAAACGAGTAATCTCTATAGAGGATCTTCCATAGATGCTTCTTACCAAGTTTCATATCATTTGGCCAAGCGGCTTCAGAGGAAAAGCGGTTTCAGAAATTGACCAATAAGAAACAAGACTTGCCTGTGGCAGCCATATTTATTAATTGATAGGGACGAAATGAGCAATCTTTATAGAGAACCTCCATAGATGCATCCTACCAAGTTTCGGTTCATTTGGCCACGCGGTTTCAGAGAAGATTTTTAGAAATCGACCAATCAGAAACAAGAATTACCTGTGGTGGCCATGTTTGTTAATGGATCGGGACGAAATGAGTAATCGTCATAAAGGACCCCCCATAGATGCATCCTACAAAGTTTCGGTACATTTGGCTAAGCAGTTTCAGAGGAGAAGATTTTTTAAAAATAGGCCAATCACAAACAAGAATTGCCTGTGGCGGCCATGTTTGTTAACGGATCAGAACGACATAAGCAATCGCAACAGAAGACTTTCCATAGATGCTTCCTACCAAGTTTCGGTACATTTGGCCAAACAGTTTCAGAGGAGAAGAATTTTTAAAATCAGCCAATCAGAAACAAGAGTCGCCTATGGTGGCCATGTTTGTTAACGGATCGGGACGAAAAGAGCAATGAGGGCCTTCCATAGATGCTTCCTACCAAGTTTCAGTTCATTTGGCTGAGGGGTTTTAGAGGCATATTTATCTGTAATTCAATTCATAGCTAACTGTATTTTTACTAATATCTATATTTAAATTAGAGTTATCTCCCTTTCCACAGAAAAACTGTTTTTTTTAGAAAGCATACAATCATAAACATGAATTGCCTGTGGCGGCCATGTTTGTTAATGGATCGGGACGAAATGAGCAATATTTATAGAGGACCTCCCATAGATGCTTCCTACCAAGTTTCAGTTCATTTGGCCCAGTGGTTTCAGAGGAGAAGATTTTTAAAAATAGGCCAATCAGAAACAAGAATTGCCTGTGGCAGTCATGTTTGTTAATGGATCGGGACAAATTTAGCAATCTTTATAGAGGACCTTCTATAGATGCTTCCTACCAAGTTTCAGTTCATTTGGCTGAGGGGTTTCAGAGCAGAAGATTAAAATGTGAAAAGTTAATGGACGACGGACGCCAAGTGATGGCAAAAGCTCACATTGCCTTTGGCAAGGTGAGCTAAAAATGAGATTGGGTCTGACGAACCTAAAGAAAAGGTTACGAGAAGGTTTCAAGAAAAGTGGTTATCCCTGTGAGTCGGTATACAAATTAATTTCTTTGAAATTTACAACTTTTTTGTTTGACCTGGTAAAAAAACTTGGTTTTTTGAAAAGATTTGAGCACTGGCAGAGACGTTCAGAATGCAGGATTTGGGGTCTAATTTTTCAAAATTTTCTAGGAGGGGCTAACCCCCTCCCCCCCCCCCCCCCCTTAGGTTCGGATCACTTCATGATCATCAATTTGTCTGTCCGATAACACAAAATTACTTAGGACAAATTGTCCGATAGAAATTTTCTCATATTGGACAGTTGTCCTGTGCTTGTAAAATTGTAGCAGAAACCCTGACATCCATATCTTTTCTTACTAACTAATCATGAAAACTTGACATAAAATTAAGTCAGTAGACCAGGAAAATGAGATTAACGTCAGATGACACGTGCCCAACTGATGATCAATATGTGGACAGAAAAAATTGCTCTTGTTAATGCTGTCAATGACGGAAAGCAATACCTATATCTTGCCTTCATTGACTATCATTACATGATCAATCATTGGTGACAATTACCTACTAAATGTATAAACTGACTATAATTAGTGATTATCTCGACAAAAATAAAGAGATGAATAAGATTGTATCATATAAGAACACAAGAATATTTTTTTTTCTGTGGTTGCTGGTGATTTTAAAATATACTGACTGGAACACTACAAATCTTAGACAATGTAGTTGTTGAGACATGTCTGTTAAACTTTACATCTTTTAATCAAGAATATTGAGATTTTATTACTGGTGAATTTCATCAGAAATATATTTATGTATATCGTGCGTAGTAATTTCTTACTGTATTAGTAAGAACCGGTTTTCAGAATACGGGGGTATTTAAAGAACTGAGAGAAGAATTCAGTATCGAGACTAGGCAGTGACCGTATTGAGCAGACCTACGAGCTTATTGTGAAGTCAAATTTTTATCGCCATATTGAATATTGAAGAATGTCTGATTCGGATGAAAGAATGCTGGAAGGAGGAGACTCTCCAGAAGTAATTACTAAGACATGGAATACGACAATTAAAAAGATTAAAACACACAAGAAAGACCCAGGAAGACAAAAATAGAAAAAGACCAGCGGAGGCAGCAGGATCATTTACACAAGTTGCGCATGACGGTTAGTGGTGTACCGATCATCAGAAACATCGACTAATCAGTCGGACGTCATCATATGATCCGATGATCGATTCTTAAACCTTGTGGTCGATTCTGATTCTATAGTGTCTAAAATATATATGCTTAACTTTGTTCTTTGGTTGGTTTTTTTTTCTGTCTCCATACTGACAAAAATATTGCAGTTTTATCCCAGCTGGTTTTTTTTGCCCTCATACTGACAAACATCTGGCAATTTTGTCCAAGCGTACTTTTGACACTCATTCAATACACATATTTGGACTAGTCTATTATTTATCTACTTCCCGGAATAGTCCATTTTATATCAGGTGTTACACATATGGAAAACGATCTTTTGTTTTGTTCTAAGTTAATGTTTACAAATGGAAATATTGTAGTTTGTAAATATATTATTTGATTTTATTCAAATCTTTACTTTTGTCAAACACATATTTGGACTAGTCTATTATTTATCTATCTATATCAGGTGTTACACTTATGGAAAACGATCTTTTGTTTTGTTCTATTTTAAAGTTAATGTTTACTAATGAAAAAATTATAGTTTATAAATGTATGATACAATTATATTCATATCTTTACTTTTGTCAATCATACTCTTGAAATAAAGGCTATTTGATTAATTATAGTCAGTAAATACATTTAGCAGGCAATTGTCACTGATGATCGATCATCGGTCGATGTTGATATAACGATCATCGATCTTGAAAATGTTACCGATTCCCATCACTAATGACGGTGGGAATGCAGTTAATTACAATGTCACACAGCCCTTTGCTAAGAATTCCAAGGCAAACGACAAGTGATACAAATGCGGAGGTTATGGACATTGGGCCCAAGAGTGCAGAAAGACCTACAACGGCAGTAAATTCGGAGTTGGCAGGGGACTTTTGCAAAAAGACAAACAGAGATTTTTTTTTGAGGTAGACAATGTAGACATGTTAGATACTTTTTACGAATATGAGTTCGGTATATCTGATATTAATGTAAAAGGGCGATTAAAAAAGTCTGTTGAATTTTGGAAACAAATTGGCACATCTAAATTCATCTTAGACGTTATAAAAGATGGTAATAAAATCGTGTTATTACACAAACCCGAGAAAACATTCTTGAAAAATAACAAATCTTCTATTGAACATAAACATTTTGTAGATACAACTATTGTTGAGTTGTTAAAGGGCGGTTTAGTAAAATAGCTGTCGAACAGACCGCACGTGGCTAATCCTTTAACTGTATCGATTAACGGTAAAGGAAAAGAACGGTTAATACTAGATTTGAGACACGTAAACAAACAGGTAGTTCTTAACAAAATTAAGTTTGAAAACTGGATAACATTAAAGCAATACGGTACAAAGGGAGGTTTTGGATTCGTTTTTTTTTTTTTTTTTTATCTCAAATCGGGTTACCAGAGATGTTCAAAATCATGAGACTTTTGGTGGACAACAGGTCCAGCACAATGTTCAGTTCCGGTGGACCTGACTACTTTTTGCCAGACCTAAAGTTCTTGTCTTGAAAACCAACAAACAAAATATATACAGGGAAAATTAGGATTTCCGGTAAACAGTTAGCAATTTGACAAAAAATACTTTTTCATGTTGATATACGCTTTTAATTTGAAAATAAAACGGCTATCAATCTAAATGAGAAATTTATTTCATGTTTATGAATAGTGAACGGACACGATAAATCAATTTTCCATTGCCAGATCAGTTCCGAACCGTAACCGATCCCGATATTATGTTTGCGTTGTCATGTCTGGTGCAAATCAAACGAAATCAGACCTTTTTGTTGGAAAATTTCTGTCAGACATCAGGTCCACCGGTGATTAACAAATAGCCGGACCTTGTTAAAATCAGCCCCCTCGGTTCGACGGTTTTGAACATCTCTGGGTTACCACCACATAGATATTTTTCAAGAAAATCAAACTTTTTTAGGGTTTTCCTGGATATTCAATAATATAGAAAGATATTTTGTTTTTACAGTATTACCATTTGGGCTTGGTTTAAACAATATTTATTATCAAAAACATATATGGTCAAATACAACATAAATACTAAACATGAAAGGGATTCGGAAACAAGATTTCCTTATATCAATCCGTCTCCCTGTAATAAAGAATATTGGATCAGACGTGTTTACATTAAACAAGACAGTCTATCAGCTATAGTAGCAAAATTCAACCATTTTTTGTGTACAATTTACAATCACTTAGACTGCGGGTGTTTCTTTACCGGTCACCTCTCAGTATATAAATATACAAATATATATATATATATAAATGCAATATGTAATTTTCCAATGCTCATAGTTTGACGAATAAGCATTATTATAAAATGGCAATAGTACGTAGAATTGAATTAATTGAAACGCTTTGATTCTAAGATGAAAGTCAGGGCTTGTTGATTCATCAAAATGTTTTCCTCATCACTTAACAATTCTCCTCCATATACATGTAGGAGTATGTCAATATTAATTTGGAAAGTCATTTGGGCTTAAATCAAGTGCATACATTTTTACAAAATCATTACGACCTTTAGTTGCATATTGGAGACGTCAGAGCATTAAAGTTGTATTATATTTAGATGACAGCTTCGGGTTCGCAGAAAATAATGAGTTATGTTATGAACACGCACAGGTTGTTAAAAACGATATCGTGAGGTCAGGTTTGGTCCCTAATAAAGATAAAGAGTATTTGGAAATCTAGTCAGACAATAGAGTGGTTAGGATTTCTTTGGGATTTGAAACTGTATATTACGCGTACATTTTTGTTTGTTTGAAGGTCACTGGACCACAAGGAATGGATATATAAAAGTAAGGTATTTAATTTCGTTTAATTACTTATATTAGTAAGTAATTCATTGCTATTTGTATTGTAGAAACTTTTCACAACCGGTCTTTGGAAAGACAAGTTAAACATCAGGATCTTAAGACACTTTTCAACAATTTACATATAACACTATCATAAACTCCAGAGCCAAAAATACAGTTTCAAAATATATATGTCTTGGGCAGAAAATTATAAAGAAATAGATTCAGTACTTCGGAGTAGAGAGTTACACATAACTCTTTATCTACAGTATCTTATGGGGACTGTCAAGCATCACAGCACTATAGAAAGTGCTTATTATGGCATCAAATGGGCTCGTAATACTGCAGGTTTATCAGACCCATGTGAAGCAGATATCGTCAGAAGCAGAGTTGAGGCTTCAAAACAGGAGTTAAACAGACCGATTAAGAAAAAAGAACCGCTTACGGCAGATTTAATGAAATTACTGTTTCTAAAATTTAATAGTTAACCGCACCTTAAAGAAGTTAAGGCTATCAGTTATATGTGCCTTATCGTATACCGGATTTTTACGGTATGATGAGTTGAGTAATATCAAAGCGAATACTATTACTTTTCATGAAGAATACGTAAATATTTTTATTGAGAAAAGTAAGACGGATTGCTACAGAAACGGCAAAAATGTTTTAATTACAAAGTTGAATACTCCACAATGTCTGGTTACTATTTTACAATGTTATATACGAGAAGCTAAAATAGATTTAAGCACAGACAAGTACATTTTTAGACCTCTTATTTACTTTAAAAGAAATAAAAATTAGATGATGAGGATCAGCAACATCAAACTTTCTTACACCCGTGCAAGAGAAACCATAAGAGAAGCTTTATCATCAATTGGTATAAACATGAACAATTATGGCTTACATAGCTTAAGGTCAGGTGGGGCAAGTGCTGCTTACAAATGCGACATGTTAGACAGACTCTTTTAAGGTCCACGGTAGATGGAAGTCAGAAAATGTGAAAGACGGATACGTCTGTGAAGATTTAGAAAAACCATTTTCTGTATCTAAAATCCTGGGCATTTAATCTGCTTTCTTTGTACGTCGAAATGGTCAATGTGCCAGTAAATCTTCAATTGTGTTTGTGTTTTATTTATTAACAAGTATAGGTACATAACGCAAATACTTGGTTTTTCGTCGCATATAGAATATTACAGCTAACAGTACATAAATACTTTATGTTCGTTTGAACAACGTGAATTAGAACATAAATATATATATGTATATCGTGCGTAGTAATTTCTTACTGTATTAGTAAGAACCGGTTTTCAGAATACGGGGGTATTTAAAGAACTGCGAGAAGAATTCAGTATCGAGACTAGGCAGTGAACGTATCGAGCAGACCCACGAGCTTATTGTGAAGTCAAATTTTCAGTTACATCAATAACTTTATAGTATAAAGAATATATCAGTATTATACGTAGCATGTTTGTACATATACCTATTTATTTCCTCGTCATTATATTGTATGTATATGTACGAATCAGTTTGTAATTTATAAAATGTCTTTTTTAGATTGATAAGAGACTTTCCAGTGACTTTTGACTGTTAAATATTAGTGAAACATAAAGTTGTGTAAAATGAACTTATTTATAATATGATGTTGTGTTTTAATACAATCGAAATGGTCACTGCGCCAGTAAATCTTCAATTGTGTTTGTGTTTTATTTATTAACAAGTATAGGTACATAACGCAAATACTTGATTTTTTCGTCGTATATAGAATATTACAGCTAACAGTACATAAATACTTTATGTTCGTTTGAACAACGTGAATTAGAACATATTGGACTGTTACAATTTATACACATTGACTTAGAACAAACCAAAACATCAGTTTATTGTGTAAAAACTGACATAAAATGGACAAGTCCAGGAATTAGACTAGTCCAAATACATGTATGTGTAATGAGTGTAAAAAAAGTACGGTGGGATGAATTGCAAGATTTTTGTCAGTATGAAGACAAAAACAAAGAATAAAATTAAACATATATCTTTTTTTCAACACTAGGAATCAGAATCGACCATAAGGTGTAAGAATCGATCATAGGATCGGACGCCGACATCCCACTGATTTGTCGATGTTTCCGATGATCGGTGCACCAAGTGAGATAAAAGCTGAACTTAATCTGGCAGGTAAAGCTATGAATACACATGCAAGAATTGTACCGCTCGAGTCATCAAGACTACCTTAGATTCATTTTGAAATATGAGTACGTTCATCAGTGATTATGTCACAAAAAAGCATTAAAATCGCTATTCCTGAAGATACATTTCTGAATTTCAAATTGCTGTGAAAAGTAACATTCTTCTTTAGAACACCACAGCTAATATTTCTGGCAAGTCTGACAACTCAAATGCAGTCCAGGAAAGGAAGTCGAAAATATCTGGTAAAATCAGAGGCCAGGGCGACCATCTTGGATTTAGAAATACTATAAAACTTAATGACACTTGCTCACAATGCTTGGAGGAACATTTCTGGTAATTATGGTTACTTCTAGAGAAGTCGAAAATGTCTCTACCAATTACAGGCAATCTTGGATTTCGGTTTGGAAGAAAAGAGACAAAGTATCTCCCCTTCCATTACAGTCAAACCTGCTTTAGTGATCACCTCTATTTAATATTAAACAATAACATGTATTATGTGACCATAATTTGAAATTCCCTTTACAGTGCATTTCATATTAATCAAACCTGTATTTAGTGACCACCTGTCTTATGTGACCCTATTTCCATTGAAAGGTCACATTAGACAGGTTAGACTGTATATTCCTTACCTCCAATTGTACTTTCCTGATACTCATGAAACTGTCCTTTAACAAATCGTAGAACCAAGCTAGATTTTCCAACTGCAGATTCTCCTAAGAGGACTAGCTTAAACTGACAAATCTTTCCCTGGGCTTGTCCATTAGGTCTTTGGGCGCCTGTACGGCCGGCCATAACTATGGCTGATTTTTAACTATGTACTTCTGTACGATGACAACTCCAATTATCTGTAAGACATAAAACTTAACATGTCACTCAGCAAAAGAATGTCAGATTATAAAAACAATAGGTTTTTTTTATTCTAAGGACGACCTTTCTACACATACAGTCCTCACAATGAGCACCAGTCCTCCAACCAAAGACCAGTAAAACTTTGTTCAGACCAGTCAATTTTTCAGTTTTTATTTAGATATATATTCTAGAATTTGATATTCAGACCAGTAAATTCAAATGTTCATTTGGACGACTGTACATATATCATTTAAAATCATAAAAAATATATCATGATATATGGGGTGAATGCAGCCAAGGCAAATGAATCTGGATTCCTTTCTGTAGAATCGTAGCTCTTATGGTTCTATTTATCTTTGCAAAAATAAAGCTACAATGAGATTTTTTTTAACACAAATGAAATAAGTATAATCTTGTAAAGGTAATAACATATTTAATGAAACTATTTATATCCATGAGTATGGCCAAAAAAATAAATATGTGTGTTTCAGACCGACCGACCAACCCTCACATTTGTTATGCCAAAAAAAATATATATATCGGCAAAATCCGGAAATTTGTCTCCGTTTCCGTGTTTGTTTCCGACTTTCAACAATTTTCTTCATTTCCTTGTACATTTGATCGATGTTTGGAACCAAAAACATTGTACTGCATGTCAAATAATTAATAAGCTGTAGTAAGAAAGAAACAAACAAGTTTGTGTGATTTTAGAGGAAGGAGCATACTTGTAGGTTTCAATAAAAAAAAAAAAATAAAAAATCCCAACCTACCGACCCTGATTTTGAAGACCATCCAATCGGAAGCACACATATATTTTTTTTTGACCTAAGCTTTATATAAAGTCAGCAAATACATAAAAGAACTTAGATCACATGAGCTCTTACAACCTACATACTACAAATAATAATGTCATTTACACCAGTTCACCAAGATCATTGAAAATTGGATTTGAGCCCCTGAAAATTTTCAAACAATATATTCTATGTGCAAGTTATTTGCTGGACTGTAAGAGTTTTTTTCTGGGCTACCAAGATTGTTATTTTAGGAATCCCAGCAGCCAACTGCAAATTGTGTCCCTATACAAATTACATGATTCATTCCTAATCACATACTTACAATGTAGCTAATGCAATGATTAAATTTTGTTGCTAAACTCTTTTTTAATCAATGTATTAACTAATCATATCTAATCATTGAATTAGCTAATTATGTGATTAGTTATGAATCATGTAATAATGGCTAATCATATGATTAGCTTAATCACAAGTTCAACAAGGACCCCTTGTGTTAATCTTGTAATCAAGTGTGTCGTTTTACAGGTAAACTACAAAAAAATGTAGTCAGATAAGATGTACAGGTGAAATTACGTTTTTATATCGCCTATTTTTTTTTTCAGGTACTGATTAGATTCCCTACAGAATTTAAAAAAAACCTTATTATTTCTTTCCTCAAAATGTTAAACATCCTTGAACGTAATCCCGGTAATGAAATCCCGAGATCTAGAAAATAGGACGAGAACAGAGTTTATTTGAATTGATGAATAAAATGTAAATAATAAATGATTATTCAACTTCAATTCAGTGAAATCATGGGTTGTGCAAATTTGTTTCAAAGATTTTTAACCTTGGCTGTGTATTACGTATCTACACCTAGTATTTTATGGACACGCGTACACAACGTGACCTGGCTTGTGCACAAATGAAATTTCATAAACACATGCGTGATTTGTACGTTTTAAAGCGTATTTCCAGTTCAATGTTACATTTTAGTTCAATAATATTTGTTATACGTTCAGTAATTTTTTTTATTTTAATCTTCATAGAAAACCCAGTTAAAAACTTTTTCGTTGTAGAAGCGTATTTTCAGTACGATGTACAAAATAATGCAAGTTAAATAGCATATAATAGTGATATGTATTAAATAATTTTTATACAGTCATTGAGGAATTTGATTAAAAAAAAACGAAACAAATATTTATAAACAGATCTGTGTACATGTATTGATGGTGATCTTCTGTATTCTGGTAATATTTATAAACAGATCTGTGTACATGTATTGATGGTGATCTTCTGTATTCTGGTAATATTTATAAACAGATCTGTGTACATGTATTGATGGTGATCTTCTGTATTCTGGTAATATTTATAAACAGATCTGTGTACATGTATTGATGGTGATCTTCTGTATTCTGGTAATATTTATAAACAGATATGTGTACATGTATTGATGGTGATCTTCTGTATTCTGGTAATATTTCAGCTATATCATGATATGGTAAAAACAGGGGAAAAAATCACAAACAAACAGAAAAAAACATGAATAAATGAAATAAAGAATACAAAACAAAAAAAAATGCCACAAGCTCCAAGGAATAATTTAAGTGACATTTCAGCCAAAAAACTTTACATTAAAAAAAATATAATGTATTGGAACATCGACAGAAGAATATCAAAGGAACAAGTTAGAGAGAATAACACAATGAATATTTGAAAATTACTTTAACAAAGTACATCTATCATGATAAGAAATAATATGACAAAAACAACACCCAGGTGACTCTTCAGTGTCAATAGCCTGAAAAAGAAATTATCGACATGATGTATTAAATATTGATTCTAAAAATAGAACTTGGTTTCATAACGTGTCAATCATTAAATGGACAATAACAGAAAAAGCTTTGCAGTCCTGTGGAATACGAGAGTTAAAAGTCCAAAACACAAAATAAACCAATATTCAATTTTACGTCTGCTCTTTAGTAGACTTTACCAACTAAACACTACAAAACCTGCGATTTCAAAGTCCGTGCTTCAAAAACCTGCGCCTGCGATTTAACTTATAAACAAAAAATACATTTATGAAGTAGCCCGTATTTACGAATAATTCAATACATACTGAATTCAACCCAACAGAAAAAAAAAAAAATGAGAAATTATTTAGTACGTATTTCTACAACGAAAAGGGTTTTAACTGGGTTTTCTACGAAGATTAAAATTTAAAAAATTACTGAACGTATAAAAAACATTATTGAACTAAAATGTAACAAATCAGGCATATGTTTATGAAACTTCATTTGTGCACAAGCCAGGTCTAGTGTACGTGTTTCAATAAAATACTAGGTGTAGATACGCAATACACAGCCAAGGTTAAAAATCTTTGAAACAAATTTGCACAACCCATGATTTCAATGAATTGAAGTTGAATAATCATTTATTATTTACATTTTATTCAACAATTTAAATGAACTCTCCGTTCTCGTGCTATATTTTCGATCTCAGAATTTCATTCCCGTATGCTAAGACAACTGGGACAGTAGAAGTATTATTGATATATATCCTCAATATGGTCAGAGTTGTCTTAACATACAGTCCGAGTAGTCTTGCACTACGGTCCGACTAGTCCTTTACTACTGGCTGAGTTGTCTGGCATTCGTCTCTCCTGCCACTAAAATACAAGAGTCAATCTCAGGGGTTTCAAAGTTTTTTATAATAGGAGGTACTTTTTAAATTTTAGGAGGTACCTAAAAAATTATGCTGAGGGCCGTAAGGGGTCCAGGGGACGGAAGCTCCTGAAATCTAGCATTTTGTGGACCAAAAAATGTACTTCAGAGACTGCAAAACATTAAGTGTTTTTGAAAGAAAAATCCCATTAACTTTAGAGTTCAGATTTCACCAAGAGTGAAGACCATGCATAATGCCTGGATTTCCCCCCCAATTTCTTCATTGAATATTTCAGTTTACAGACTTCAGCCAAGATTATTCATAGATAGTCCGCCATATCTTAAAAAAAACCAAAAGGACCAAAAAGAGCTACGGTTCCGCAGCTATGCTTGACCAAGCCATTGTTATCAAAGCTTAAACTTCTCAAAATTCTTTTGTTGGCTTTGCCCTTTTCTTTTTCACAATACCTTGGCTTGTGTTTTTTTTTACTTTATTACCGGTAATTAAACTCATCAAAGACCATTGGCACAGATCAAGACATATAAGTGTCATAATTAATGAAACATATTTATAAATTTAATTTGCAATCATCAATCTTTAATAAAAAATTTAATTTTAATAGATCAATACAAATATAATTAAACAAAAACAATATATATTGTTACTTTCACGACTTATGTGCAAAAAAAATGTTCTATCCCTTATCTCCTCGTACCCCCTTTTAAAAATGTTTTTCTGAACACTTTCATTTCTGTGAACAACCGTGGTAGGGCCCCGTCAAAATATGTAAATAAATTAGCCATAGGTTTTTATTTTTTTATACCGGAAGTTAAACAATATGGACCGAGTTAAGCAACAAGACAGTACGCCCCAGAATGATTCAACCCTGGGTTTTAAATGAATAAAAAAAATGAGGATGAAAAGATATTGGGGCGAAAATATATCTATTTACCGCATGCGCAAACTGCTATTTACGATTCTAAGGTAAAGTTATTTATAAAACAGGGAATATCCCATCAACTTGGTCGTGACGCAGTTGTTCGATTTGAATGCGAGAATTCAGCAATTGACGTGATCATTAATTTTTTATGAAAAATATTCCACAAGCCTATCGTACTTGTGGTTTTGACCACCGCTAATTTTGGGGGGTTCAGTAATTTCTGCTGGTACTATACACGATCTCAGACGGGTAAAGTACTGGCCCACTTTGAAACCCCTGCAATCTGATTGTGGTTGAAATATTTATGAATGGATCCCATTAATTTTATATTGTAAATGAAGCGAAGAGAAATGAAAATGGATATAGGGGAGTCTCCAGGGATATTTTAAGTCCAGTGCAGGGCTAGAGTTGAAGAATAATCCTTCATGAATAGGCCGGTAGGTGTTTGCATTACACAAAACTCGAGAAATCCCAGAATTTCCAGTGCATACAAAATGTATGCGTTCTAGTACTTTTACATAGTAATACCTTCTGTCTCTGTGTGCAACAGTAAAATCGAAAAAAATCAAATAAACGTCCAAATAATGAAAATAGAACATGGAATAGTGAATATATGCACACAGCGGACAGAAGTTTCGGTCTACTCTTGATACGGTTTGAAACGAGATTAGGATGAAGATACAGACAGAAAATGTCTTCGGAAACCTAATCTCAACGAGATTAATGATCGGAATGTAAATGTCGATGACATAAAGAAGACACTTGCCCTGACTTGGCGTTAACTTAAACAATATTCACTCAACAATGACAATAAGGAATCATCATAATATTTCTTAACGTCAATAAACTAGAAAAACGCAACCCGAGAATGAAAGCTGTCAATGAACAGAAAATAGGGTACAGTAATAAAATCAAGATGTAAACACGGAAGAGAGCCGTATTATTTTTAACATTGATGACAGATTATTGATTTTGACAAACTGTTGTCAAACTTCCTCTTTTTAGAACCACAGAATGAAGTTAATGACGTGTTCTTACCAAAAATATATAAATTCAGTAATGAGGTCTTGTAATTTCGCTGAAATGCAAGCTTAATTTGCTAATATATTCACGTAATACCCCCTTTTCTACGTAGAAACACCCTCCTTTGCGATGCAGCCGAATTACCTTATAACGGAAACGGCTCCGATGAAACTTTGATATTTGTCAAAAAATATTTTACGAGGCAGAAATAATACCTAACAAAGCATAAAGCATATTTTTATAAATTTTTATGTCAAACTACAAATAAATCCGCCCGTTGTCAGCATATCAATTGTTTTTCTTAGTTGTGAACTTTCGCGGAGTGATATTATCATATGATGGACACCTTGCTATATTATATCTAAACCCCGTATTCATGACATCATACAGGAAATTAGGTTTGCTTCTGCTCTAGAGCTAAAAATAATTTGTTGTAAATAAAAATCGTTTTCAAAAAGTAAAATAGTTGATAACTCAACCGATATTATATACAAAGGATAATTTTTTTTTTCTTCAAAATTAGGGACCTGTCATTATTTATCTCCAGGGGGGGTGAGATAAAATTTTAATATTTTATTTCTTCAAAATTAGGAACCGGTCATTATTTATCTCCAGGGGGGGGGGGGGAGATAAAATTTAAATATTTTTTTTCTTCAAAATTAGGGACCGGTCATTATTTATCTCCAGGGGGTGAGATAAAATTTTAATATTTTTTTTCTTCAAAATTAGGGACCGGTCATTATTTATCTCCAGGGGGGGACAGTGATAGAAAATGTTTACCACCCCCCCCCCCCCACCAAATCGAGCCATCGGCATTGCCGTGATTTTCCCAGGTCGATGTTGTACACTCATATGGTATTCGGACAGCTAGTTCCTCCGTTGCGTTGAAAACTGACAAGCAGAATATTGTTTACTTTTTTTCCTGCTTGTCAGTTTTCAAAGCGTTCAACAAACTTTCCGACCCTCTCATGAAGCAATTTAAAGCTACACCCCCCCCAGACACACACACACACACATTTTCCGGTCCATTCCAACGTCTCTTGATTTTTTACACCGTCAAAGCACAGGATTCCAAAGCTTCCTTGCTTTACACTACCTGTTATCTCTGAAGTGTAATATATAGATATGAAGTTGCGAACTTTGACCCTCAGTGAACTCTCAACTCGATATCATTCTCATAGTGCCATAAATTATCTTATCTCCACATTCGAGCTGATGTTTTGTTTGATTTAAAGGTTTGTACCTTTTAATTTATTTTATCAATTTTAGTTACAAATGGTTTGTTCTAAAGCGATCTAAACGAAATAGGGGGGAAAGAGGGGGGGGGGGGGGGAACGGAGGGGCAGTGTTCAGTTGTATTTAACGTATGCTGTATTATACCGTGGGGGCGCATTTAAAACCTTCTCTGAAGATGATCATCAAAATTGTTTGTTGTCTTTAGTAGATTTGTTTGTCAATGGACAGTCGACATTCTAATGGGTACCAACTGTGCTCCTCTTCTCGCCGACTTGTTCCTTTATTTATACGAAGCAGATTTCATGCAGATTTTCTCAAGAAAAACGAAAAGAAACTAGTCTGGTCCTTTATTATCGCGGCATGTCCCGCCTTATAGAGGATTTCCTTTAATATCGTGGCATGTCCCGCCTTATAGAGGATTTCCTTTAATATCGCGGCATGTCCCGCCTTATAGAGGATTTCCTTTGAAATCGCGGTATGTCCCATCTTATAGAGGATTTCCTTTAATATCGCGGCATGTCCCACCTTATAGAGGATTTCCTTTGATATCGCGGCATGTCCCGCCTTATAGAGGATTTCCTTTGAAATCGCGGTATGTCCCACCTTATAGAGGATTTCCTTTAATATCGCGGCATGTCCCGCTTTATAGAGGATTTCCTTTAATATCGCGGCACGTCCCACCTTATAGAGGATTTCCTTTAATATCGTGGCATGTCCCGCCTTATAGAGGATTTCCTTTAATATCGCGGCACGTCCCACCTTATAGAGGATTTCCTTTAATATCGCGGCATGTCCCGCCTTATAGAGGATTTCCTTTAATATTGCGGCACGTCCCACCTTATAGAGGATTTCCTTTAATATCGCGGCATGTCCCGCTTTATAGAGGATTTCCTTTAATATCGCGGCACGTCCCGCCTTATAGAGGATTTCCTTTAATATCGCGGCATGTCCCACCTTATAGAGGATTTCCTTTAATATCGCGGCACGTCCCACCTTATAGAGGATTTCCTTTAATATCGTGGCATGTCCCGCCTTATAGAGGATTTCCTTTAATATCGCGGCACGTCCCACCTTATAGAGGATTTCTTTTAATATCGCGGCATGTCCCGCTTTATAGAGGATTTCCTTTAATATTGCGGTATGTCCCGCTTTATAGAGGATTTCCTTTAATATCGCGGCATGTCCCACCTTATAGAGGATTTCCTTTAATATCGCGGCATGTCCCGCCTTATAGAGGATTTCCTTTAATATCGCGGCATGTCCCGCCTTATTGAGGATTTCCTTTAATATCGCGGCATGTCCCGCCTTATAGAGGATTTCCTTTCATTGATAAAATGAAGAACAAAACAAAAATACCACACCGTCGGTACAGTTCCAAACTCCAATCGAAAAATAATCAGGGTTGATTAAACCAAACCTCTATAGAAAATTATATTTAAAAAAAAAGAAATAAAAACATAAAACGCAACAACAACAACAAAAAAAAAACAACAAAAAAATGTTGTGTACAACCACAGGACATGCATATTTTAACATTACTCTATTGGAAATGTTCTCCGTTCTCAGAAACTGCATACTTTATGAATTTTAAACTGAATCTACATGTCCATTATTATAAGATATGGTACTTTACAAAATTAATATTGGCGGACATTGTTTGACAATATGGATAAAATGAATTAAATTGATTCCTCTCAGATTTTACAAATTCTACCCAAACTGTAAATAGGGTGTTCCTTTACAACCTTTACGGTTTTAAATATAGACCGGTGATCCAAGATGGCCATCACTACGTACAATGAGGACACAGTTTTACATACAATGTATATTTAAAGATGTTCTAAATATCTTCTATGAAACAACCTGACAGTTTGAGAACAAATTTGACTGGTAAAGGTATGTGGATGGTCAGTGCCGGATTTACCATTGTGCTTAGGTGTGCTTAAGCACAGGGCACCGTTGCCCAGGGGGGCTCATCTTCTTGCCAAAATTGTTTTTTACAATGGATTTTTGCTTATGTGGTGCAATTTTAAATTTTAACTATTCCTAAATTTCCTGAGCATGTAATTATGCCTGACTGCCTGTGTAGGACTGCCGGGTCTACCTCATACAGGGCCCAAGTAAGGGCCCCCATAACTTAACTAGCTCAGGGCCTCATTTGTCCCAAATCCTGCTCTGTGGATGGCCCCGTACAATGTTTGTGTTTTTTTGTTTTTTTTTGACGACTACGTGTATACAGGAAAGTGTTGAATGGGAAAGTCTTAAATTATGTTCTACTCAGAAAATACAAAGCTGAATTAATTTTTAACCAAATGAGCGATACAGGACTCGGACAGGTCACAGGTGAGTTTTAGGTTATATCTGTCCATTAACGAAATTAGCCAGATAACGACAATTAAAAATAATTTTCCAACAGAGATAATAAAAATACCACACCGTCAGATGCTGTTCTCAGAAGAGTTCCAAAATCTGACTTAAAAAAGCCATAGAAGCATAGGATACATCTCTACCCCTATAACACATATGACCTCTCACTATTTTATTTCCTGTAAATGTACTTTAATTCATACGACTGGATCAACTGTTTTCATAAATTAAACTGAATTAATAAAAAAAACAGCTTCATGACCAAAAAAAATAAATAATAAAATTAACAACAACAAAAAAAGAACAAAAATAAACAAACAAACAAACAAACAAAAACACACACCTACATTATGTAATTGTTTACCTCTCATCTCGAATTATCGAAAACAAAAACAAAAATACCAAGATATATGCATAAATAATGTATTGTCCTACAAGAGTGGCGCTGGCCTCAAGCGCGGTAGATCGTTGAGTCCCAGTGGAGTCAAACTTAAGACTATACAATTGGTGTTTAATGCTGCTCTGCTTTGAGGAGTAATACCACAGACTGTTTGTCTATGAATCAGGATAATGTGTCCGACCTGTAGCACTATAAAGATACAACACAAATCATCGGACATCATCCTCATTTTATTGAATGTCATCTGTTCTCGCCATGATATAGCTGAAAAATTGCTCACTTGGCGTTAAACAACACTCCATCACTCTTTACAAGAGTTGTCTATACATTAAAATGCATTATATTTTACTAAAACAATTCGCTTATCATTGTTATATTGTCTGCTATTTTTTAATAATCATAAATCAAAGGACTGAAAGTACTGAAAGATAGAATGATGTCATATCACTAATTGTTTTTCAGATGTCAAAGCACACGAAATTCTTGCCATGAAAAATGAAACGGATAAAAAGATTCTCCCTCGGAAGAAAGTACCATAGACTATCCGTTAAATTTGTAGTGATCAGCTTTTCTGTTACTTTAATAATGGTTTTATGTCTGCATGGAAGTTACGACCAAGTTGAACCGAAGTCATATACTTATTTTGGTGGATGGCAGGAGAGTAATATTTGCAACAGCTCTGACAAAATCCCAGCATCGTTCTTGACGACTATACGTGATAAAAACTTTGAGATGAATTTGTTTATTCACGATCCCACAAAAGACACCGTGTCAAAACAGTTGTTTGAAGCTTCAGTTCTGAAAGATTTGGATTTCGCTAAAGTTGTAAAATCATTTCTTGACGTGTTCACAGATATTGATTACGTCATAGACATTGGTGCACATGTTGGAGCTATAACTATCCTTTCAACTTTGATGGGAAAAAAGGTAATAACAATCGATGGAGAGAAAGATAACTTGAAACTTATGTGTTCAACTCTTTCATATTTAGGCTTGCAGCAAAATGTTGTCATAATTCACGAAATTGCCGGGATCAGCCACACGCCTGTGACGTGGATACACCAAACCAACGGAAATTATTCCGGAAGTTACGTCGATTTGGAAGATGAAACATGGATTAAAACGAATGGGAACCCCAACTTCAAAATAGAAGGGAGGTCACCCATTTTAATAGACAAACTGATAGAAATTCTACCGAACTTAACTTCAAGTAATGTTTTCATGAATATAGACGTAAACGGATATGAAAATATGGTTCTAATGGGGTCGAATTTATTTATGAAAAGGACAAACATACGTGGAATCTTGATAAATTTCAAATATCATAAAAAAAAATCCTCTGGCCTTGATATCGTTCAGATGATGAAGAAAGTTGGTCTTCATCCCTACCGCTACATTGACAATACTCTGATTAATTTAGAAAAGGTGAAGATCAGGGAATGGCCAGACCAAATAATGTGGATATAAATAAATAAATTATTATATATATTTTGATTTCTTTTTATTCTTTGGTGATACACTCGGAAAAGTTTGAAGATACCAAAAGCCGTAAATCGAAGGACAAACAGCATAATGGCCAAAAGAAAAAGGACAAAGGGACAAACAATGATCTATAAAACACTACACAGAAAACAAAAGATCGGGTAAGACGAACCTATCAAACATCTAAGCATACCGTTTTGTTGAAATGCTATGTAACCTTTCATTCATCTTTGGCGGCACAATCATATGCAATACAGTTAAATATATTGACATATCAGACAACAGCTCTTGACCCTGTACTCTGTTTTGACATATCAGACAACAGCTCTTATCTCTGTACTCGGTATTGACATATCAGACAACAACTTTTGGCCCTGTACTCGGTATTGACATATCAGACAACAGCTCTTGACCCTGTACTCGGTTTTGACATATCAGACAACAGCTCTTGACCCTGTACTCGGTATTGACATATCAGACAACAGCTCTTGACCTTCTACTCGGTATTGATATATCAGACACCAGCTCTTGATCCTTGACCATATACTCGGTTTTGATAACAAAAGATTTAGTAGGTTCATCACTGATTGGTCGGTAAAAAATATGAAACAAGACATGACGACCTCAATCGCGATGTCGACCATTACTGTTTGATGTGTGCCAGAGGAGTGGTTGTTTTGTGGTTGGTTATATATTGACGACTAGTTTTAATACGGTGTATAGGTGTGATATGCGAATGGTTCAAGTTGTGGTTGGTTATATTGTCTACCATTACTGTTTAAGGTTTGACAGAGGAGTGGTTCATGTTGTTGTTATATTGTCTACCATTACTGTTTAAGGTTTGACAGAGGAGTGGTTCATGTTGTTGTTATATTGTCTACCATTACTGTTTAAGGTTTGACAGAGGAGTGGTACATGTTGTGGTTGTTATATTGTCTACCATTACTGTTTTAGATTTGACAGAGGAATGGTTCATGTTGTTGTTATATTGTCTACCATTACTGTTTAAGGTTTGACAGAGGAATGGTTCATGTTGTTGTTATATTGTCTACCATTACTGTTTTAGGTTTGACAGAGGAGTGGTTCATGTTGTTGTTATATTGTCTACCATTACTGTTTAAGGTTTGACAGAGGAGTGGTTCATGTTGTGGTTGTTATATTGTTTACCATTACTGTTTAAGGTTTGACAGAGGAGTGGTTCGTGTTGTGGTTGTTATATTGTCTACCATTACTGTTTAAGATTTGACAGAGGAATGGTTCATGTTGTTGTTATATTGTCTACCATTACTGTTTAAGGTTTGACAGTGGAGTGGTTCATGTTGTGGTTGCTATATTGTCTACCATTACTGTTTAAGGTTTGACAGAGGAGTGGTTCGTGTTGTGGTTTTTATATTGTCTACCATTACTGTTTAAGGTTTGACAGAGGAGTGGTTCGTGTTGTTGTTGTTATATTGTCTACCATTACTATTTAAGGTTTGACAGAGGAATGGTTCATGTTGCGGTTGTTATATTGTCTACCATTACTGTTTAAGGTTTGACAGAGGAATGTTTCGTGTCTTTGTGGTGACTATTATATTGTATACCATTACTGTTTAAGGTTTGACAGAGGAATGGTTCATGTTGTGGTTGTTATATTGTCTATTATTACTGTTTAAGGTTTGACAGTGGAGTGGTTCATGTTGTGGTTGTTATATTGTCTATTATTACTGTTTAAGGTTTACAGAGGAGTGGTTCATGTTGTGGTTGTTATATTGTCTACCATTACTGTTTAAGGTTTGACAGAGGAGTGGTTCATGTTGTTGTTGTTATATTGTCTACCATTACTGTTTAAGGTTTGACAGAGGAATGGTTCATGTTGTTGTAGTTATATTGTCTACCATTACTGTTTAAGATTTGACAGAGGAATGGTTCATGTTGTTGTTATATTGTCTACCATTACTGTTTAAGGTTTACAGAGGAGTGGTTCATGTTGTGGTTGTTATATTGTCTATTATTACTGTTTAAGGTTTACAGAGGAGTGGTTCATGTTGTGGTTGCTATATTGTCTACCATTACTGTTTAAGGTTTGACAGAGGAGTGGTTCATGTTGTGGTTGTTATATTGTCTACCATTACTGTTTAAGATTTGACAGAGGAATGGTTCATGTTGTTGTAGTTATATTGTCTACCATTACTGTTTAAGATTTGACAGAGGAATGGTTCATGTTGTTGTTATATTGTCTACCATTACTGTTTAAGGTTTACAGAGGAGTGGTTCATGTTGTGGTTGTTATATTGTCTATTATTACTGTTTAAGGTTTGACAGTGGAGTGGTTCATGTTGTGGTTGTTATATTGTCTATTATTACTGTTTAAGGTTTACAGAGGAGTGGTTCATGTTGTGGTTGCTATATTGTCTACCATTACTGTTTAAGGTTTGACAGAGGAGTGGTTCATGTTGTTGTAGTTATATTGTCTATTATTACTGTTTAAGGTTTGACAGAGGAATGTTTCGTGTCTTTGTGGTGACTATTATATTGTCTACCATTACTGTTTAAGGTTTACAGAGGAATGGTTCATGTTGTGATTGTTATATTGTCTACCATTACTGTTTAAGGTTTGACAGAGGAGTGGTTCATGTTGTGGTTGTTATATTGTCTACCATTACTGTTTAAGATTTGACAGAGGAATGGTTCATGTTGTTGTTATATTGTCTACCATTACTGTTTAAGGTTTGACAGAGGAGTGGTTCATGTTGTGGTTGTTATATTGTCTATTATTACTGTTTAAGGTTTACAGAGGAGTGGTTCATGTTGTGGTTGCTATATTGTCTACCATTACTGTTTAAGGTTTGACAGAGGAGTGGTTCATGTTGTTGTAGTTATATTGTCTATTATTACTGTTTAAGGTTTGACAGAGGAATGTTTCGTGTCTTTGTGGTGACTATTATATTGTATACCATTACTGTTTAAGGTTTGACAGAGGAATGGTTCATGTTGTGGTTGTTATATTGTCTATTATTACTGTTTAAGGTTTGACAGTGGAGTGGTTCATGTTGTTGTTGTTATATTGTCTACCATTACTGTTTAAGGTTTGACAGAGGAGTGGTTCATGTTGTTGTTGTTATATTGTCTACCATTACTGTTTAAGGTTTGACAGAGGAATGGTTCATGTTGTGGTTGTTATATTGTCTATTATTACTGTTTAAGGTTTACAGAGGAGTGGTTCATGTTGTGGTTGTTATATTGTCTACCATTACTGTTTAAGGTTTGACAGAGGAGTGGTTGATGTTGTTGTTGTTATATTGTCTACCATTACTGTTTAAGGTTTGACAGAGGAATGGTTCATGTTGTTGTAGTTATATTGTCTACCATTACTGTTTAAGATTTGACAGAGGAATGGTTCATGTTGTTGTTATATTGTCTACCATTACTGTTTAAGGTTTACAGAGGAGTGGTTCATGTTGTGGTTGTTATATTGTCTACCATTACTGTTTAAGATTTGACAGAGGGGAGGTTCATGTTGTGGTTGTTATATTGTCTATTATTACTGTTTAAGGTTTGACAGAGGGGAGGTTCGTGTTGTTGTTGTTATATTGTCTATCATTACTGTTTAAGATTTGACAGAGGAATGGTTCATGTTGTTGTTGTTATATTGTATACCATTACTGTTTAAGGTTTGACAGAGGAGTGGTTCATGTTGTTGTTGTTATATTGTCTACCATTACTGTTTAAGGTTTGACAGAGGAGTGGTTCAACCGAGTTGTGGCTGGTTATAGTGTCGATCATTACTGTTTAAGATTTGACAGAGGAATGGTTCATGTTGTTGTTGTTATATTGTCTATTATTACTGTTTAAGGTTTACAGAGGAGTGGTTCATGTTGTGGTTGTTATATTGTCTATTATTACTGTTTAAGGTTTGACAGAGGGGAGGTTCGTGTTGTTGTTGTTATATTGTCTATCATTACTGTTTAAGATTTGACAGAGGAATGGTTCATGTTGTTGTTGTTATATTGTCTACCATTACTGTTTAAGGTTTGACAGAGGAGTGGTTCATGTTGTGGTTGTTATATTGTCTACCATTACTGTTTAAGGTTTGACAGAGGGGAGGTTCATGTTGTGATTGTTATATTGTCTATTATTACTGTTTAAGGTTTGACAGAGGGGAGGTTCGTGTTGTTGTTGTTATATTGTCTATCATTACTGTTTAAGATTTGACAGAGGAATGGTTCATGTTGTTGTTGTTATATTGTATACCATTACTGTTTAAGGTTTGACAGAGGAGTGGTTCATGTTGTTGTTGTTATATTGTCTACCATTACTGTTTAAGGTTTGACAGAGGAGTGGTTCAACCGAGTTGTGGCTGGTTATAGTGTCGATCATTACTGTTTAAGATTTGACAGAGGAATGGTTCATGTTGTTGTTGTTATATTGTCTATTATTACTGTTTAAGGTTTACAGAGGAGTGGTTCATGTTGTGGTTGTTATATTGTCTATTATTACTGTTTAAGGTTTGACAGAGGGGAGGTTCGTGTTGTTGTTGTTATATTGTCTATCATTACTGTTTAAGATTTGACAGAGGAATGGTTCATGTTGTTGTTGTTATATTGTCTACCATTACTGTTTAAGATTTGACAGAGGAATGGTTCATGTTGTGGTTGTTATATTGTCTACCATTACTGTTTAAGGTTTGACAGAGGAGTGGTTCAACCGAGTTGTGGCTGGTTATAGTGTCGATCATTACTGTTTTATAAGTGCCAGAGTGGTTCATGTCGTGGTTGGTTATATTATTGTCCATTAGTGGACGACCATTTATTTTCAGGGAGTGGTTGTCTTTTCATAAAATTCTGTCACCAAATTGTCTAAACAATCGTTCACATTGTGGTACAAGCACCAAAATTGACATGGAGAATCCTTAGGGACTACTTATTTGAAAAATCCCGTTAACCACGTGAAATTCAACATGGCTGCCACATTTTCAAGATGGCCGCCATTCCAAGTAATCATGACTGTTTTTATTATATAACTTGTCGTGCATGACCAAACTAAACGGTTTTTGGTAGGAAATTATATATATTTGTTCTATATTATATTTACAATAATAAAAAAAACCTTTTGTTTTTGTTTTTCCTAGATATATTGGGGGGAGGAGGGGGTATTAATTTTTGTTTGTTTGTTATTTTTTTGTTTTTTTGTTTTTTTTGTTTATGTTTATTTTTAAACAAACATTCTTGTTGTTTTATCCCTAAAATTTACCATTTGAGATGCAGTTTAATTGAACATTTCATCCTCACTGCCTTTATAGACCTTAAAGTGAGAAATCATTGTTTTGGATTTCGATAATTTACCTATTTTTTACCGAGTAAAGCAAAAATCATGAATAGATTGTAGCCGCCGCAATTGCAGCTACACAAAGCTATGCAAGGAAGACTAAAACAATAGCACTTGCACCTGCCACGGAATTCAGTCTTGCAGCCACTCTTCGTAAGCTGTTGGCAACTCTGAGCAATTGGCGGAAGTACTGTCCAAGACATTTGCCACATGTCATCTTCCTTCTTCCAACCCCAGTACGCAAGGCTTTTGGTTTCCATTTGACATATAGTAGTTTCTTGTCCCCATATGCAAACTACTTGGTATGCAGCACGCTTAATATGTTGAATGAGAGCTGCTTGTGTTGTGGGTGGGGAGGGGGGCGAGTCATATGACCTGTTTTCGGAGGCACTAGAAATATCATACATAATGAATACAAACCTCTCCAGAATACTTTGATCGTCTTTGCCAAGTACTGGTGGGTATTGACTGAGTTTTCTAAAAACAGTAGACGCCTCAGGCCATGCATTCCATGTGTGCCATGCAGTCTTTTCCCCTTTACCATGGTATATAGATACGACATCACAGCCATTAAACGCATGAATAAATAAAAGGCAAATTTACTTTTCTAGGCCAATTGAAGGACTTCTATCATTTACGAGAATCCACTTTTTTTGTTCTTGACCAAATGCGACCCACAGTTTTTCTACACCAAGGTCCTGCAGAATTAACAGAACACTGACCGAAATGACAAGAACATCTGTGTCGCTGGCTTTATTCATTATAGTGTTGTTACCGTCTGCTGCAGTGTGTTTTGAATGCAGGAATATGTGTGTGTCTGCTCTCTCATGATTGAAGTGAGTTAGTCCTTCAAGGCTTATTGAATGATTGCAGACAACACCATCTTCTTGAGTGACTATAACTGTATTACTAGTATTAGGACACATCTTTACAATTTTATCTGCCAGAAAGTTATATAGCTCAGTCTTGTTGCTATTGTCTCTCAAGAAGATGTGCCAATTTTCCCTTTATCAGTCCCTCTGCGTCTAGCGCCTATGCCTCGCTTTGATCGTGTCTCAGCTTTTAAACTAGAAGACCAGTATACGTCAAACACAATATCTTCTCATGTAAGTACAACTGTATCCTTGAACTTTTGGGACTATCTCTAGTACTGCATATTCTTCAAACGTCTTCGATATCCTTGAAGGCAATGCATTTATTAAAGCCGATCCGTCCAAAATGATGAAGCTAGCTTCTGGCTCAGTATCAGGAGGAGTAACGTGACTGTGTCTCCAGAATTGTTGCACGCTGCGATTTCTGACAGCTCTGGAGATTACCATTGTCACTGATTCTAATACTGAAAAAATTCCATCAGGTCATCTTCTCTAGACTGGCAGGATATGCAAATCGTAGAGATCAAACGACAGTCGTCCTCTAATGTTTTTTGCATTGAATCACCCACGTTTGGTTCTGGCTTTTGCTGAAAGAAATCTGCCTTGTTTTTCTTGATTGGTTCACAGACGCTCTTGGCACGGACCACCCCCCTTTTTTCTAACTTTCTGATTACAAATTTATTTTCAATAAAATTTCTTTATTTCTTCATTATTTCATCTCTTTTTCCTTATTTTAACTTGTTCGTGTCAATATTCATATAATCTTATGTTAACATCAAATTGCATGTGTCGACCCTATATAGATACTAATAATATTTATCGACACATGCAATTTGATGTTAACATAAGATTGTATGAATATTGACACGAACAATTTAAAATAAGGAAAAAGAGATGAAATAATAAAGAAATAAAGAAATTTTATTGAAAATAAATTTGTAAACAGAAAGTTAGAAAAAAGGGGGGTGGTCCGTGCCACGAGCGCCTGTGGATTGGTTAATAAAATTAATACTCATCTGTATCTAGCCCTTTCAAGAACTCATTGAATCGAGTTTTACCATCATCATATTGAGAAGCAACCATTTCAGCAACACTAGGATGGGCAATAATTTTTGTATCTAGTGTTAAAAGATCTCCAGTCTCTTCCATAAACGGATTGCCCATATCTTTCATTGTGTACAGCTTCTGTACTTTATCGAAGAAAGCCTTGACATCATGAGTTTTCATTCCTAGCTGTTCAAATCGCTGTTTGGAGAGACTGACTAGATCTGCCAGGAGGAATACAACAGGATTATCATTACTTGTTTTTGTCCCCAATACATGTATATAGGTGAGGAGCTCAGAAAACACGAGTGAATACACTTCCCTTTCTTGAGACAGTTCGCTGTCATCCTGATTTTCAATTGATTGTCAATAAGTAAGCCCTCTCCTTATTATACAGAACTGTCAGGCAGAAATAATGATACTGTGCAACCACATCACCTCCATTAAGTACAGCCAGAATCTTTCCATCATTTAGCTTTCGGGCACATTCAATTAACCATTTATCAAGCTGCTTTGTCATGGCTTGCCGAAATTCAGATGTTGCATTTTCTTTCTTGCATAAAAACACATATGACCTTCAATGCTAGTTCTTCTAATCTTGCTTTTTCCATCGTCTGAAGAGATATTACTACAAGCTGCTGTCTTCATTGTCCTTTTTAGCATGGTGTTATTGAACAATAACCGACAGTTCTGATGATATTTGGCATTGTTCCGTCTCAATGTTTCTTCAATGCCACCACCTTCATCTAATATGATGGGATCTATAATAATTGGAAGTTGGTTGATTCCTTGAAAGAGGGGACTATTTGTTGCAATCATGTAGTAGCCATCATTGTTCTTGATAAATGAATAGTGAGTTGGTGGAGATTTTAAATCTTCACCTTTCTTTTCTGTTCGACAAAGGAAACATTTGTTCCAATCAGTTTGAGATTTAGATTTCAATGGGGATACACCTGACATCTTGATAGTACACAATTTCAATAGATTACTATAAATATTTTCAATGATTTAAGGTCGAGGGAATATCCATTTACCACCTTAAACTATAAATAAAGCACATTCAAATATGGAATACAACTACGTTCGAGAATAAACTAACTGCTCTACACCTAGCCCGATCGTTCATCCAATGTCATGTATGTCCCATGCGATCTGTACACCATCCAGATAACTAATGCCCCACTATCCTTGACTCGGCTCTTCAGCGTTGCCTCATCCTGTAAATTCAGGTGTGGCTGTCTAATTGGTCCTGCATTTAACAAGACTGCAGGTAAGTATTATAGAGCTTGTTAGATAGCATCTGAGACACTATTATAAACAATACTAAGATGAATATTTAGCTGACACTGAACCCTATGTTGAGCTTCACAGCAGTGCTGTCACCAGTGTGCCCTGCTTGTGCTCCGACACCCACTCTATTTCTCCGGTAAATGAGCTTAAATTTGTTTATACATTTTGTATTTTATATACATTTATTTATTTCGTTTCTTTGTTAAAGGAAATGTTTTATTTGACATTTAGATGGAACTACTAAGTCAATTTCAACCGTGATTTAGCTGCAATAATGTAGCTCCTGTGACAAACTTGTGTCTCGGCAGAGCTACAACGCGGTCCCATTCGTCACAATGGAGCAAAAAAAAAAGTTGCAGTTGAAACATAAAAACTCACTATTTACGCTTCAAACATTTCATTATAACTATTACTGATTATCCCAATCCTTGTTAAATCGGTTTGGCTGAGAAATATATGCTTTTCAAAGGTAGCAACAACCTTGTTCAAATTTATCGATCGTTTTCCATAACCGGAAACTACGGAAGGCGGAGCTTTTCTAAATATGGTATTTCTTACTACACGATGATGTAAACATTCACGCCTCAAATCGCCAAATATGGTATCGACATCCAAATAGTGAGGCCGGAAATGACGAAATTCAAAATGTTCAGAGATGGATTTTTATTTTGTGGGAATTGCATTCTAAAATACTGGTAGGTGATAAAAACTTGTTATAATAATGGACAAAAGGAAAGGTTATGTCTTATTATTGATAAATGCAGGCGTCAGAAACTCTGTAAGCGAGCGCAAAGAAATCTCGGCGGCTGCTCCATTACGTGTAATGGCATCCCGTTATAACCCTTGCGAGTACGCGAGCATTTAGGGTTTTATTATTAGAACTACCGTGATTGGCAGCCATCTTGAAAATAGCCGTCATTTTGAAGAAAAAAAACAGATGGCTAACGGGTTTTTATCAAACAAGTACCCTAAGAGGAGTACCCATGCCAACTTTTATGCTTGTACCACAAAGTGAACGATTTTGTCTAAATAGTGACTTAATCTGCCGGGCTAATATACACAACTCTATAGTTTGTTTAATATTTAACTAGTTTTTGTTAACTATTTCCGGAACTATATTGTCCGGAAAATGTTTGATTTTATAATCTCATCCTTGACGTCATATTTTAGGATACAGATACAGAATGAATATCATTCAGCGTGTAAAACATCCAAGTTAGGCTTGTATGCTGTAATGTCTGTGTATATCTGTAATTATTTGAGATATTCTATGACAACAATAAGAATAATTTATTGACAAGGCCCACACTGCCAAACTCAAGTCATTGCAGTGTCACTGTCAGTGTGACACGACCGTCGCGTCACCAGAGAGAGAAAGACGGAGATAAAATAATGCCGAGTCGATCATAATGGGCGCATGGGCTTAAACTTCTAAGCAAAAATTAATGAAATAGTACACCAAGCACACTGATTGATTGATTTGATACAAATAAACTCGCACATGATTCATGAAACGGATATTTTTAGAAAAGCTGTTTAAACAAAGGGAGATAATTCAGATAGGATAAAAACAAGGGAGGTAATCATGTGTCACAGCAACAAAGGTTAAAGAACCCTTGTCCAAATTTATATAATAAGAATGCTAATTAAATTTTGCTGAAACTGTAACCTAATACAGCTTTTTTAACTAATTGTCTAAAAACTTGATATTTATACTGAGTAGAGCAAAAACTATGCACAATTTAAAGGCTTAGCAGCACATACCATTGTGTTATCGGTTTTCGTGCTATTATCGATTTTCAGATATAGCGATTAACAGTGTTAACCCTCCATTCATATGACGATTGGAATTTTCAAAGAATGGCTAGTTAAATATTTCTTTGTGCATAAGATTGTTTTTAAAGCCATTCTTGTATTTTAATATACTCTCGATTACCTGGCAACTTTTGTTGTCAGTAAAATGGCGTCATCTGTTTCCGTGGCAAATAAAAACAAGGCCGATATATGGGATGGAAACGAATATAAAATCCGGAAATGGCTGGTTTTAAAATTTCATGGTTCTGGCCATCTACCAAATCATACTACATCTAAATAAAATAACAGAATGTTTGAAAATGACCACTTTCAAAATTGTGTTTACTTTTGATGTTTTTTTGAGTGCTGAAACCACAATGCACTGCAAAGTGACATGTATTTTATATAAGAAACAGGCACATTTCAGTCGGCTCTTTTGTTTACAAATACAATAAGTGACCCCATGATAGTTACATGACAGGAAGAGCGGGTGTCTGAGAGGCAGACGACATAGTTAAATTTTATATAGCCCTTCTGGATTTTTTTTCAGCTACTTTATAAATGAAGTACATTTTTGGCATTACAAAAAGTATGGTTCAGTAGGTAGGTTCACTGTTTTTGGTACTTACGTCTTTAAAAGTAAACTTTCATTTTTTACAGATGTCAGCTTTCGTATTGTTTATGTTCCATAAATAGAAACTGGAAGACACGTCAAAAATAATGCTTGCGCTGTGGAAATCAAAATAAAATGGATACCACAAAAACAGATGACGCACGAAAACACATACCGTTACGATAGATATGTATTTTAAAATATGTTTCAATAAATTTTTTTTAAGAAACCTGACTTTGTATTTGCCATTCATTTTTTTCCCTTTTCCAAAACCATGGGAAATTTACTATATGGGCAGGCAGAATTCCATATATCCAAATTAGTCTTTCTAATAAAATTTCAGAAATAAGTCAGAATCGGGACGGAATTTCATGCAAAATATATACATTAGACTACCTAATCTAAACCAGTTTATCCTCCGAGGAAATTTTAGAAATCAGACAGAAAAGTAAAGTGGACTATTTATCTCGTCTATTAAAGGCAGACAGTCTTTGCCTTAATGTTTTTCACCTACTTGCCCGAAAGCCAAATTTAGAAAATTTTTCTATTTATTCAAACAAATTCTTTCATAATTTTCACTTCACACTTGTCCGAATCCAGTTTTGCTTGTCCCAGGCTTCGGGCAAGTGTGTTAGCGTGAAGACTGGGAAAATATTAATTTTTAATTCACAATATAGTCTATATGGTGGTGGAGCTAAATATTTATTAAAGCACCACATTTTTCATGCCATCCAGTCAAAGGTCAATAAATGGGATAAGAATCTATTTTTTTTCAGGTTTTGGTTAAAAAATGAATGTACAAATGTAATTTGCATAATTATTATAACATATTATACTTAAAACCAGTTGGGCAATTTTATGTTAGTTTTAATATTTAAGCACCTGTGATCGAGTACATTAAAATTAAAAACTTAATTATTATTTCCTCTAATTTATTCTAAATCTTCTTTGCGTTTCATTATTAAAAATAAAAATAAATTTGGGTTAGTATACCTAGCTGTTAATATCAAAATTTCAGGATTAAAATTCCTAATCTTTTAATCTTGTTAATCCATTATACATTTAACAAAACAAGGACAAATCATTTCAATTTTTGAAAGTTACAAAATAAACAGTTTTGATGTAATAATTATCTTTATTTATAGATAAAATGATTGGACTAGCTGTTGAAAGATGTGGATTCTGAATGGACTTTAATTTAAGCAGGTCAGTTAAATATTGATTTCTCTTACAAGAGTCCCATATTAAGGTCACCAATAACATATAAAATATTTCAGAAGGTCAATTTTAAAACAACCATTAGTCAGGGCTTTCAATATTTTTCAAGTCTACCAGTACTACACTATTTACAGGTGGTACTTTTTATTACAATTTAAACAATTTTCATGAATATCTTATACAAAACTCTTTAAAATCAGGAGGTACCAAAGACCATTTAAGGTGGGTAAAAGTACCTGGTGCAGCCTCTTATTGAAAGGCCTTATTAGTAAGAGATTGTTCATATTTTTTGTGATTTAAAAAAACAACAAATATCTGTCATTTATTCTGAAGTGTTAATCGTAATAACAAAGTTCAAAGGTCAGAAAAAAGATTCCTTTATGGAGCCTAATGATATTAGAATTAGTAATTAGCTTCGTCCTGCCTTAATATAGAATATGTATATTGTACCAGTAACTTATACATTGTGTATACATGTACATGTAGCGTGCAGAGTGTCGATCTTTTTTTAATTTTAGGTTTGGTTGCTTATTAAGCAGTTGGATTAATTAAATTAATTAACATGACTTAATTAAGAGATTCAAACTTGAAAGAAAAGAAAAGGTAAGTAAAACACAGTTTTTTTAATGAGTTATAAAATGTATCTTGTAGAGATTACCTTTGATGATATTTATACTCTAGTGCAGGTCAACATCAAAACTTGGCAAAAGGTCAAAAACATGTTAACGTCAAAATACATTTTATCGAACACAGTCCTCATGATGAGCACTGGTCCTACGTCCCAAGACCAGTAAGGCTTTGTTCGGACCAGTAAATTTGTTTCTGTTTTTATTTAGAACTATATAAAAAAAAATCAAGAATTTGATTCTGATCAGTAAATTCAAATTTTCATTTCGAGGACTACAAACATCTCAGTCCCTCTTTTTGCAGTAGTTTTAAATTACATGTTTGTTTTATCTTTTTTAAATTTATTTTTCTTTGATGATACATTAACATTTAACAACATCCTTTTTGGGGTCATGTCATGTAACCTTTTTCATTGACCTTTGACCAGCCAATTATATACAAGACAGTTAAATCTATTGACCAATCGGACAACAAAATCCCCTAAAGATTTAGTATGAAATTTGGCAAAACAATTACTGGTATTAATAAGTTAATGATGACTCCCATTATTTAAAAAATATAAAAATGTCAAAGTTATGGTAAATGTATGTAAAAAAAAAGGAAAAAATGTTTATTTCTTTTTAATGGGAAAGAATTTAGAAGTGGAGATAGAAAAAAAATCATTCTTCCGTCAACACAATTTTTCTATGGGAAACAGCTCTAGAGTTTGTTAGCTGTCTCTCATGTATACATGTACAGAAGTTGTCTCCCATGGGTAGATGTCAAATTAAACACACTGATATTTTATATGTCACCGTTGTAACCACAATAAAAACATCATGAATGATTTGACGTCACAATGACAATCATCCCAAAGAATGACAAGTTTTACTTTCAATCCTTAGGACTGGTGAATTTCACAGTCACATTCTTACATTTGTGTTAGATATTCTTAGTTTTTAGCACTTGTTAGGCTGTGCTCCACTCGGGGAAAGTCAGTATCTCACAGTCTCAGAAGACATCCCTAAATCTTCAATATAGACACATTTAAGAACCTTTTATTCTGTTATTTATTTCTTAACATTGTATTACAGTCCCATGGAAGACATCATATCATGTGACAGTATACACTTATTGATTGGGTATGAGGGTAATAGCACTTTAATTGTCCCCAAGACAACGCCGAGGACAATAGTTGGCACAGAGGGGACAACAAAAGTGCTATTACCTGAATATCAAGTCTATAAGTGTTTTATTATACTGAACAACTGTGTAATTCAAAATTCTAAATTGTAGGTCCTTTTTTGATGGATTTCTAGTCTACTTTATTAGTGCTTTTTAAAACTAATACATTTTCATGTGTTTGCATTTGAAGAAGAAATTAATAAAGAAAAAACATTTTTTATTTAATTCGTTCTTTTTTGTATGGATATTAACTTTGTCCTCCAATAGAGAGTGATAGGATCATTCCAATATATACAAATTCTTTAACCCTTCAGCGCCAAAGCAACATTTTTGTCGTTTATCGTTAGAACGCCAAAGCGACATTTTTGTCGTTTTTGACAAACCTTTATAAAAGAGTTATATATGCAAAAACACAATTCGCAATTGATACAGTAAATATATACTCCAATAGAGACGTCGTGAAAACACGCAACGCTACATGCTGTTTTATTGTTATGTTCTGGAATATATGGCAACGTAGCGTTGTATATAATCAACGTCTTGGCGTTCAAAGGGTTAAAGCAGTTTTTTATGACGTCATTTAATGTAAGCCGTCTCGGTAGTTTAGCTCTCGCAATGAAAAAGTTCGAGGACTTGCATGACGTCATTTAATTTAAATCAATGAGATGAATGACTTAGGAAAGTCTGGGAAATATGATTGCTGAAATTACCACAGAGGGAAATAGTCCTAAAATTTTTGACCGGCACCACCGGGGGAATAGTCATGCAGTTGATTTTAGGATGCAATAGCAAAATTACTGTCATGTTTTTATAAAGGAAAAAAGATAGTGAAGTATAATAATGTCTTCTGTCAGGCTGCTTTACATAATGTTTAAATAATTTATGTTTTTTTTTAGAAGAAAGATGAGGGAAGAAGCACCTGATTTAGAGGTCGAAAAATGGGACAAGTTGAAGTCCTGGACCAAAGTACAGGAAGAAATTGAGGAACGATTGAAAAATACAGAGAAATATGATGATAGTATGACACTGTACTATGGTCCACAGGTTAGTAGTAGGAAATACAGCCCATGAAGATTTAGTGTAGATTTTTATGATCCACAGGTTAGTAGTAGGAAATACAACCCATGAAGATTTAGTGTAGATTTTTATGATTCACAGGTTAGTAGTAGGAAATACAACCCATGAAGATTTAGTGTAGATTTTTATGATCCACGGGTTAGTAGTAGGAAATACAACCCATGAAGATTTAGTGTAGATTTTTATGATCCACAGGTTAGTAGTAGGAAATACAACCCATGAAGATTTAGTGTAGATTTTTATGATCCACAGGTTAATAGTAGGAAATACAACCCATGAAGATTTAGTGTAGATTTTTATGATCCACGGGTTAGTAGTAGGAAATACAACCCATGAAGATTTAGTGTAGATTTTTATGATCCACAGGTTAGTAGTAGGAAATACAACCCATGAAGATTTAGTGTAGATTTTTATGATCCACAGGTTAGTAGTAGGAAATACAACCCATGAAGATTTAGTGTAGATTTTTATGATCCACAGGTTAGTAGTAGGAAATACAACCCATAAAGATTTAGTGTAGATTTTTATGATCCACAGGTTGGAACAGGACATTCCACTCATTTTCAAGTAGGAGGTGATAATCCTAAAGTAGAAGGGCAGGAATTGTTTTAGCCTTCCCCAGAGTCCGATAAAAGGACCCTTTCCCAATGAAACATATTCTAAAATCATGCAAAATTCACACAAACTTTTTTCATTCTTAGCCTCTTATTTTGATTCCCTATTTGAGTAATTTAGAGTGCAAAAGATAAACCAGTATGCAAAACAAAGCCATATTTTACTTTCACTTTGACATTTTCATTTTTGAAAACAAAGTAACCTTTGAATTATATGGACAATTTGCGGTGTTCCCGGCTGCTGTGGAATGTCCTGTTGGAAGTAAGAAATACAACCCATGAAGATTTAGTGTAGATTTTTGTGCAACATTAATGCAATATTGAAATTAAAAATAAAGCTTTCAGCCCCTCAAAGTGTTTACCTTCAAATTATGGATCCTAATTAATCCTATTAGTCCATCTGCAAATGTAAGCTCAGAAGCTGCAGTAAAAATTTGAATAATCATTTCTTCCCTGAACTTACAAACTACCTATAACGTGGCGGTCAGTTTTTTTGGTGGAGGAAACCAGAGTACCCGGAGAAAACCACCAACCTGTCGCAAGTCACTGACAGACTTTATCACATAATGTTGTATCGATTACACCTTGCAATAAACGGGGTTCGAACTCACAACTTTAGTGGTGATAGGCACTGATTGCACAGGTAGTTGTAAATCCAACTACCATATGATCACGACCACAACGGCCCCCATTACAGTTTAAAATGTGATTGTAATGAGATTGTATGGTAACAAAGAGTTGTCTCCCCCTTTTTCCAATAACAATATAATTTATTCATTGACGTAATTATGTCAGTTGTTTTAACATATGTTTTTCAGCTCTACCATACTTTTCAAAATCCTGTTAATATCAAATGCATGACCCATTTTTCTTCTAATGCTGGAGAGGTGTTTGTGTCGCATTACAGACAAGGAAAACATGATCAGCTGAGTGTTTGGTCACTGAGTTCAATGGAGCGTGGAGCTAAGTCTGATAACCAAAGGTAAATACCATCTCCTGGTAGTAGTTAACAGCATCGGTGGTGTAATGGTTGGCATGCTGTCTCGAGTACAGTAGATTGTGGGTTCAAACCCCGATCGGGTCAAACCAAAGACTATAAAATTGGTATTTGTTACTTCTCCACTAAGCATGTAGCATTAAGGAGATAGAATAAAGAGTGGTTGGCTCTGAATCAGGATAATGTGGCCGAGTGGGACGGCATGTCTATTCGGGGACTGTTAAGCATGTTGGTCTAGTACAAAGCAGACTTCAACATCATCTCATTCATTTTAGGGAGGCCAGCCGGTAACTGCAGCAAAAATGCGGAACTTTGTCACTGTATACTATTACAGGGAAATCTGCAAATTTACATACATTATTCTCCTATTCTTAGCGTGTTTGATCAGCGGGTTCAGTTTTCGTTATTATTTTTAATCACCACAGTTGTTTATTTTCTGCATGATATTTCCCGCTAAATTCCTTTTATCAATGGAAATTAACAATTTAAAAATATTGTTGACATTTTCTCTTTCTGCTACCATTGGATTGCAATATTTCTACACTCTAAAAAGTAAAATTTTCAAATTATTAGCTCTTGGTAAAACAAGATTGGAGAAATATCATGATCGACTGGTAGCAGATGGAGTATCTATGCAGCTGTATTTGCTTTGAAAATAATTTATATGTGAGCTTAAGCGAGCTCTTTATGGTATAAAATATGTACTTAGGATTTTTTAACAAACATGGCTGAACAAATTGTCGAAGAAAAAAAAATTCTACGTTTTGTATTTGTTATTCGAGTTATCGTTCCTTACGTTTTGTAAAAACCGGTTTCCGGGTAACACACTAACACACTCAACTAATGAAGATCTTCTTAACATAAAGCGCAAAGGTGATCCTGAAGTCTCGTACCCTCTCTCGTAAGGAACGACAGCTCGATTGAATGAGACTAGATTCGGCCCTAAAAAAAAGTCGTCCCCAATATATCTCGGCCCAAAAAATCTCGACACTTTTTGATGAAATTGCCAGATAATTTTCAGATGCGCGAGCATTCAAGGCCGTGCCGGTTTCATATTATTTTTTTTTATTTATAGTTTCAACATCAATGGTGAAGTGAAGGTTTTCTTGTTTGTTCCTGAACATAAGGTAAGAGTTATCTTCTCTTGAACTACCTCTCCTATTTTTTCCTGAATATAAGGTGAGAATGGTACTTTAACATAGCTGACACTAGCTTTTGTTCTTTTCAATAAAATTTGGCAGTTGTTTTGTACTTTTTGACATTGCAGGAAATACACAATATATGTACAATGTCGGTAAATATATAATTGTAAATCAATGGCTATCCTGTTAATGCTTTAGCATGTCATAATAGTTTTCTGTTTATTTAATATCAACATTGAAGTTGTCGGTACGTTTTCCTGTTTATACCTAAGCACATTTGTAAGAAAGTTATCTACCTTGCTTATAGATTTAAATTAATTTTGGGAATAAGAGTTTTCTGCTTAAGAATTATCTCCCCTGTTTATATAATATCAAAAGTGAAGTTGTCGGTACGTTTTCCTGTTTATACATAAGCACATTGTAAGAGAGTTGTCTACCTTGCTTATAGATTTGAATTAATTGTGCTCTTTTAGAATTATCTCCCCTATTTGTACTGAAGCACATATTGTGTTATCTCCCCTGTATATATAATATATATAATAACAATAGTAAAGTATCTGAGAAGGCTTCCCTTTTCTGTTTATTCTGAAGCACATGTTGTGTTATCTCCCCTATTTATAGATATTAAGCTAATAGAAATGATATGTGTGTTTGGGGTTTCATGTAAAAAAAAAATATGGTAGGTTTGTCAGAATTTTTTTTAAACTTTGATTTTATTTTGAAATCCAATGTTATAAAATTTTACAAAGAATAATATTGCCCATATTAAACTAAACAAACTATGGCTTCCATGATTTATTTCATAGTTAGATTTCCTTGACATCAAAGAGAAACTAAGAAACACAGATTATTATGACTTTTGATCTTTTCTGGTGAAATAGATTACATTATTGTTTGAAGTTTAAAAAAAAACCAGGTAAAAATACAACGAGTGTTTTATCATAATCTTCAACTTTCTTGATTTAGTTTGGTTTTGGAGTTGAACACCACTTTCAACAATATTTCAGTTATATCGACAGCCCTTCAACCTTCAGAGTTACAGACTTGGCTAAATAATTTTCAGATCTGTCTGACCGAATAGCATAATTTGACCTTTTCCCCTATATGTTCGGACCGAATGAAATTTTGACGGACATTTCGTTCGGTCAGACACATTTCGATCAGAGTTATAGTAGTGTTGACATGTCTATTTCAGGTTTACATGTGTTTCTGTTCTGATCTGTTCATGAGGATTTATTCCGATGCCCAGAGTAACTGTCAAGAAGTAACGTCACTACAGTGTATGACAAATGTCAGGTGGTAAGTCCCACTTGTAATTAACTGACGCCCAGAGTCACTGTCAAGAAGTAACGTTACTACAGTGTATGACAAATGTCAGGTGGTAAGTCCCACTTGTAATTAACTGACGCCCAGAGTCACTGTCAAGAAGTAACGTCACTACAGTATATGACAAATGTCAGGTGGTAAGTCCCACTTGTAATTAACTGACGCCCAGAGTCACTGTCAAGAAGTAACGTTACTACAGTGTATGACAAATGTCAGGTGGTAAGTCCCACTTGTAATTAACTGACGCCCAGAGTCACTGTCAAGAAGTAACGTCACTACAGTATATGACAAATGTCAGGTGGTAAGTCCCACTTGTAATTAACTGACGCCCAGAGTCACTGTCAAGAAGTAACGTCACTACAGTGTATGACAAATGTCAGGTGGTAAGTCCCACTTGTAATTAACTGACGGCCAGAGTCACTGTCAAGAAGTAACGTCACCACAGTGTATGACAAATGTCAGGTGGTAAGTCACGATTGTAATTAACCGATGCCTAGAGTAACTGTCAAGAAGTAACATCACTACAGTGTATGACAAATGTCAGGTGGTAAGTCCCACTTGTAATTAACCGACGCCCAGAGTAACTGTCAAGAAGTAAAGTTACTACAGTGTATGACAAATGTCAGGTGGTAAGTCCCACTTGTAATTAACTGACGCCCAGAGTCACTGTCAAGAAGTAACGTCACTACAGTATATGACAAATGTCAGGTGGTAAGTCCCACTTGTAATTAACTGATGCCCAGAGTCACTGTCAAGAAGTAACGTCACTACAGTGTATGACAAATGTCAGGTGGTAAGTCCCACTTGTAATTAACTGACGGCCAGAGTCACTGTCAAGAAGTAAAGTTACTACAGTGTATGACAAATGTCAGGTGGTAAGTCCCACTTGTAATTAACTGACGCCCAGAGTCACTGTCAAGAAGTAACGTCACTACAGTATATGACAAATGTCAGGTGGTAAGTCCCACTTGTAATTAACTGACGCCCAGAGTCACTGTCAAGAAGTAACGTCACTACAGTGTATGACAAATGTCAGGTGGTAAGTCCCACTTGTAATTAACTGACGGCCAGAGTCACTGTCAAGAAGTAACGTCACCACAGTGTATGACAAATGTCAGGTGGTAAGTCACGATTGTAATTAACTGACGCCCAGAGTAACTGTCAAGAAGTAACGTTACTACAGTATATGACAAATGTCAGGTGGTAAGTCCCACTTGTAATTAACTGACGCCCAGAGTAACTGTCAAGAAGTAACATCACTACAGTGTATGACAAATGTCAGGTGGTAAGTCCCACTTGTAATTAACCGACGCCCAGAGTAACTGTCAAGAAGTAAAGTTACTACAGTGTATGACAAATGTCAGGTGGTAAGTCCCACTTGTAATTAACTGACGCCCAGAGTCACTGTCAAGAAGTAACGTCACTACAGTATATGACAAATGTCAGGTGGTAAGTCCCACTTGTAATTAACTGACGCCCAGAGTAACTGTCAAGAAGTAACGTCACCACAGTGTATGACAAATGTCAGGTGGTAAGTCCCACTTGTAATTAACTGACGCCCAGAGTCACTGTCAAGAAGTAACGTTACTACAGTGTATGACAAATGTCAGGTGGTAAGTCCCACTTGTAATTAACTGACGCCCAGAGTCACTGTCAAGAAGTAACGTCACTACAGTGTATGACAAATGTCAGGTGGTAAGTCCCACTTGTAATTAACTGACGCCCAGAGTCACTGTCAAGAAGTAACGTTACTACAGTGTATGACAAATGTCAGGTGGTAAGTCACGATTGTAATTAACCGACGCCTAGAGTAACTGTCAAGAAGTAACGTTACTACAGTATATGACAAATGTCAGGTGGTAAGTCCCACTTGTAATTAACTGACGCCTAGAGTCACTGTCAAGAAGTAACGTCACCACAGTGTATGACAAATGTCAGGTGGTAAGTCACGATTGTAATTAACCGATGCCTAGAGTAACTGTCAAGAAGTAACGTTACTACAGTATATGACAAATGTCAGGTGGTAAGTCCCACTTGTAATTAACTGACGCCCAGAGTCACTGTCAAGAAGTAACGTTACTACAGTGTATGACAAATGTCAGGTGGTAAGTCCCACTTGTAATTAACTGACGCCCAGAGTCACTGTCAAGAAGTAACGTTACTACAGTGTATGACAAATGTCAGGTGGTAAGTCCCACTTGTAATTAACTGACGCCCAGAGTCACTGTCAAGAAGTAACGTTACTACAGTATATGACAAATGTCAGGTGGTAAGTCCCACTTGTAATTAACCGACGCCTAGAGTAACTGTCAAGAAGTAACGTCACTACAGTGTATGACAAATGTCAGGTGGTAAGTCACGATTGTAATTAACTGACGCCCAGAGTAACTGTCAAGAAGTAACGTCACTACAGTGTATGACAAATGTCAGGTGGTAAGTCACGATTGTAATTAACTGACGCCCAGAGTAACTTTCAAGAAGTAACGTCACTACAGTGTATGACAAATGTCAGGTGGTAAGTCCCACTTGTAATTAACCGACGCCCAGAGTAACTGTCAAGAAGTAACGTCACCACAGTGTATGACAAATGTCAGGTGGTAAGTCCCACTTGTAATTAACCGACGCCCAGAGTAACTTTCAAGAAGTAACGTCACTACAGTGTATGACAAATGTCAGGTGGTAAGTCACGATTGTAATTAACCGATGCCTAGAGTAACTGTCAAGAAGTAACGTCACTACAGTATATGACAAATGTCAGGTGGTAAGTCCCACTTGTAATTAACTGACACCCAGAGTCACTGTCAAGAAGTAACGTCACCACAGTGTATGACAAATGTCAGGTGGTAAGTCACGATTGTAATTAACTGACTCCCAGAGTAACTGTCAAGAAGTAACGTCACTACAGTGTATGACAAATGTCAGGTGGTAAGTCACGATTGTAATTAACTGACGCCCAGAGTCACTGTCAAGAAGTAACGTCACTACAGTGTATGACAAATGTCAGGTGGTAAGTCACGATTGTAATTAACTGACGCCCAGAGTAACTTTCAAGAAGTAACATCACTACAGTGTATGACAAATGTCAGGTGGTAAGTCCCACTTGTAATTAACTGACTCCCAGAGTAACTGTCAAGAAGTAACGTCACTGCAGTGTATGACAAATGTCAGGTGGTAAGTCCCACTTGTAATTAACTGACTCCCAGACTAACTGTCAAGAAGTAACGTCACTACAGTGTATGACAAATGTCAGGTGGTAAGTCACGATTGTAATTAACTGACTCCCAGAGTAACTGTCAAGAAGTAACGTCACTACAGTGTATGACAAATGTCAGGTGGTAAGTCACGATTGTAATTAACTGACGCCCAGAGTAACTGTCAAGAAGTAACGTCACTACAGTGTATGACAAATGTCAGGTGGTAAGTCACGATTGTAATTAACTGACGCCCAGAGTAACTGTCAAGAAGTAACGTCACTACAGTGTATGACAAATGTCAGGTGGTAAGTCCCACTTGTAATTAACTGACGCCTAGAGTAACTGTCAAGAAGTAACATCACTACAGTGTATGACAAATGTCAGGTGGTGAGTCCCACTTGTAATTAACCGACGCCCAGAGTAACTGTCAAGAAGTAAAGTTACTACAGTGTATGACAAATGTCAGGTGGTAAGTCACGATTGTAATTAACTGACGCCCAGAGTCACTGTCAAGAAGTAACGTCACCACAGTGTATGACAAATGTCAGGTGGTAAGTCACGATTGTAATTAACCGATGCCTAGAGTAACTGTCAAGAAGTAACGTTACTACAGTGTATGACAAATGTCAGGTGGTAAGTCCCACTTGTAATTAACCGACGCTCAGAGTAACTGTCAAGAAGTAAAGTTACTACAGTGTATGACAAATGTCAGGTGGTAAGTCACGATTGTAATTAACTGACGCCCAGAGTAACTGTCAAGAAGTAACGTCACTACAGTGTATGACAAATGTCAGGTGGTAAGTCCCACTTGTAATTAACTGACGCCCAGAGTAACTGTCAAGAAGTAACGTCACTGCAGTGTATGACAAATGTCAGGTGGTAAGTCCCACTTGTAATGATGGTAAAAATTCCACCAATATCGGCAAAACGAACAATCACCTCTAAAACAGTAATGGTCAACAATTTCACCAATATCAACAAAGAGAATATTCAGCTCTTGCCTTAACTTACTTAAGCACAAAAGAAGATCAAGACATATGACGTTAGAAATTCAGGTGCTAGCTTGGGACAGGCACAAAATATGATGGTGTTAAGCCATGATGTGCAGGCACCGTTATAACATGGAAATCAGTGTGCTGTGAAATAGATGATGGTTTGCAATAACAGAATATCAACAGACCTGTATCAATTTTTGAGTTATGAATGGCATAATCAATGGCCTGAAAGTATAGGAGAATGTCCACGTAACTCTCCATTCCTTAAAAATAATGGAGCCGAGGCCCCGAAGAGGCCGAGGCCCATTGTTTTTTAAGGAATGGAGAGATACGAGGACATTCTCCAACTTAAGATCCACCCATTGTACTTTATTAATTTTATTAATTATTATAATCTTGTAACAAAAAAAGTCTGTGTATAGTATCTAAAGTACAAAGTATTAAATTGTTTGCCCCTTGTGGGACCTTAAAAGTACAAAGAGAACAATAACTCTCAATTCCTTAAAAATAATGGAGAGTTTTGACAATAGATTTACATCACAGGTGGATTTTAAGAATAGATAAACACCAATCATCCTAATACAACTGTCTTATATTAAAATGGAGGCTGTCCTGGTCGTGATCGTATGGTAGTTGGATTTACAACTACATATGCAATCAGTGCCTATCACCACTAACATTGTGAGTTGGAATCCTGCTCAGGCGAGGTGTACTTGATACAACATTATGTGATAAAGTTTGTCAGTGACTTGCGACAGGTCGGTGGTTTTCTCAGGGTACTCCGGTTTCTTCCATCAATTATACCAACCACCATGATATAATTGAAATATAGTTGAAAGCCTATATTAAGTGATATTATTTCTGTCTAACCTCTTTCAGTATGGCTTATAACAGAGAAACAGATGATGTCTATATTGGAGGAATTGGTATCCTACAGAAATGGAAGATAAATGGGTCAGAGGTGAGACAAACGTAATATAGTAGTCCCCTCTCTTAAAAGGACACATATTCTGCAATGAAAAAGTAGCTGTATAAGAGAGGTGAATGAAAGGACAATTAAGTAGTATTTTACTATCTTAAATTGTACATTTACAATCTGAGCTGATATCAGGGGTGGCATTTGTTGGGAGGGATCTTATTAAAGGGGGATACTGTGAAACCTGTCTAAATTGAACCCCCTTTATACCATCTTTTGTGTTTGGAATAAACAGGTATTCTACTTATATCTGATAAAGTAACTAAGATTTCCTATATCAGGACTTTATTTCAAACTTGGTTCATACAGGATTCCGATTTATTCAAGTTTCTACCTAAACAGGTTTCTCTGTAAAATGAAGGATGTCTAAACTGGACAGTCTTGGGACCAATATGTTTGCATTGAATAGACAAGTGTTTGGATGATATATATTAAATTTGGCTTAGATAAATATAACATAGGATGCTCGATTTAATACAGGATTCTGTTTTATTAAGGAATCTGTTTTATTAAGGAATCTGTTTTATTAAGGATTCTGTTTTATTAAGGAATCTGTTTTATTAAGGATTCTTTTTTATTAAGGATTCTGTTTTATTAAGGATTCTGTTTTATTAAGGATTCTGTTTTATTAAGGAATCTGTTTTATTAAGGAATCTGTTTTATTAAGGAATCTGTTTTATTAAGGATTCTGTTTTATTAAGGAATCTGTTTTATTAAGGAATCTGTTTTATTAAGGAATCTGTTTTATTAAGGATTCTGTTTTATTAAGGATTCTGTTTTATTAAGGAATCTGTTTTATTAAGGAATCTGTTTTATTAAGGAATCTGTTTTATTAAGGAATCTGTTTTATTAAGGATTCTGTTTTATTAAGGATTCTGTTTTATTAAGGATTCTGTTTTATTAAGGAATCTGTTTTATTAAGGATTCTTTTTTATTAAGGATTCTGTTTTATTAAGGATTCTGTTTTATTAAGGATTCTGTTTTATTAAGGAATCTGTTTTATTAAGGAATCTGTTTTATTAAGGATTCTGTTTTATTAAGGATTCTGTTTTATTAAGGATTCTGTTTTATTAAGGAATCTGTTTTATTAAGGAATCTGTTTTATTAAGGATTCTGTTTTATTAAGGAATCTGTTTTATTAAGGATTCTGTTTTATTAAGGATTCTGTTTTATTAAGGAATCTGTTTTATTAAGGATTCTGTTTTATTAAGGATTCTGTTTTATTAAGGATTCTGTTTTATTAAGGAATCTGTTTTATTAAGGATTCTGTTTTATTAAGGAATCTGTTTTATTAAGGATTCTGTTTTATTAAGGATTCTGTTTTATTAAGGAATCTGTTTTATTAAGGAATCTATTTTTAGACAGGTTTCACTCTATATAATTGATGTTCTTTTCCAATATATGATTGATTGATTGATGTTTAACGGTAACATTAATAGCAATATTTCAACTATATTGTGGCATTAAAAAATTTTATAAATCAATTTCCTCAACTACATGACCCTTAGAAATAAGACATATCAAACATACATTATATATTGGAAAAGTCCTTTTAATTTTTCTTTTATTTATTAATTTTATTATATAGGTGAAATTGTTGACCACTGTTTAAACTTTTTTTATAATGCATGTAGTCCTTGGTTTGACCCAACTAGGGATCTAACCCATGATCTACTACACTGGAGGGTGAGCACAGTAACCATTACAACACTGATGCAGTTCCCAAGGAACAAATATCAGGCTCAACAGATATACATTCACATGTTTAATACTGCTAAAACTTGCAGAGCTCCAGATAAGCTGCGTATTTGCGTTTTTTACGCTATGAAAACGAGTAAAAACGCATATATTATCAGATCAGAGTGTACACATTACGCATACATATTGCTGTGTAAGCAAACTTTCCAAATTCGGAGTGTATTTGTACAGTTGTGTACATAACAATACATTTTTGTCTTTGAGAAATTCTCCGTAATTACTTCCCTTTATACTTTGCGAAGGAGAGAGCGTATACATCCGAGGGGTACAGAATGCTTGCCTTTCTAAGCTTCAATGTCAAAAGAGATCTGATTGGATGCTTACGATAAATCATCCAATCATGGTCAATATTACAAATAAATGCAGTTTACATAATAAGTAAGAACTAAAACGAAAGTAAATTTGGGAACACGTTGTTCGTTGAAAATGAGCAAGAACATGAATAAGCGCGCTACGGAAAATTATATACTTAAGTTCCTGACAGTTTCATCTGTGTCTAGTGACAGTATAGTTAAGGAATCATTGATGACATTATCAACACGGCTGTGAAAACTGCCGAAGTCGACGAGCAAAAAACAAAATATTTACAACATTTTATTAATAAACATGACACAATCGTGTCAAATTAAACAGAGATATACATTTCACTTGCATCCTGCGTTTATTAAATAACACTTGTGTCAAACATTATTTTAAAAGTGTACATGTAAGCAATCTTTTCTGAAGTAGAGAGTACAACAGTGCAAAGGAAATATGCAAATACCCATCATTTTCAAAAGTAGGGGGTAATTACCCTTTGGACTTGGAAAATTATCTGGAGCTCTGAACTTATAAACTTAACAATGCAATGCCTACCCATGTTTATAATCCAAAATTATCAAAAACATGTGTACTGGTATAAACAATCTTAACAGATCAGATTTAATATTAAAAAACTTATATTTCAGGCTTCTTTTTCGTCTTCTTTTCTTTGTTAAATATTATGATATATAGAATTACAAAAGTCCCCTTCTTATAATGCCACTCCCACTAAATATCACATCTCTTATAAGGCCACTCCCACTAAATATCACATCTCTTATAAGGCCACTCCCACTAAATATCACATCTCTTATAAGGTCACTCCCACTAAATATCACATCTCTTATAAGGTCACTCCCACTAAATATCACATCTCTTATAAAGCCACTCCCACTAAATATCACATCTCTTATAAGGTCACTCCCACTAAATATCACATCTCTTATAAGGCCACTCCCTTTAAATATCACATCTCTTATAAAGCCACTCCCACTAAATATCACATCTCTTATAAGGTCACTCCCACTAAGTATCACATATCTTATAAGGCCACTCCCACTAAATATCACATCTCTTATAAGGTCACTCCCACTAAATATCACATCTCTTATAACATACCTGTTAACCTCTGGGAACTGCTAGGGGGGACATCTCCCCCCTACCAACTCTTCTAAGGGGGAGATTTTGTGCGTCCCTTTAAATGCACAAAATTGTACCTTGTAGTTGCATACATGTGATAGAGTTGCTATGCTACAACTGGAGATTTGTAAATTTTTGGCTGGAGATATTTTTTATCGACGTATTTGATGCATGTTTTTATTGTTAATTGATGTTTTCTTTTTGTTTGTTTCAGTATTGAACCAACTGCATCCCATTTCAATATATATTGTTTACATTTCTGTCTTATTAGTAGTGTTTCATATGATGAAAGAAGGATAAAAACTGTATTTATAATTTATTCATAATCATTCATAATCATTCATAATCATAAGGTTATAACAAAGCAATAACAATGAAGACAGAATACTCTCAACAATAAAGTCATAGAGCACTAAAATTAAAAAGTCACTTTGCTGCTGGTGCGTTGGGTGATAGCATACGTTTTGGCATTTTTGTGGTTTATCAATTCCATCCTGGAACTTAGTCCTTAAATAATACTTTGATCGGCTTTGGTCCCAAACAAGCCATAACAACTCAATCCGAGATGATTTCATTGCACGTTTGATCGAAATAAGAAGTTTTCCTCGGCATCAAAGGTTGTCCGACTCCTGTTTGCACAACGGTTTATAACTATTTTTAATTGCCGCTATCACACTTCTAATCATCTAAGCGTGTGTCACAAACCCACTTCCTTATCCCCAATTAACTGTCAATCAGTGGATAATTGTTGTATAATCATCAACATCTTAATTAATCTCCATGACCCAATTTACCTGTAAAGGTGTCAAACAGATCAATAACCGGATATCATTTAAACACCTTTACCATTCGTATCTCTCGGCGTTTTTCATCAGCGCAGGAGTTCCAAATGGGGAATTTCCAGAAATATTGCTCGCAAAATGTAGGTCAAGATTTTATTGTACTTGATTTTTTTGTTGGGGGGAGGAAAAGGTGTGTGCGGGAGATTAATGTCTCCCGCGCATGAGACCCAGTCCATGCGGGAGATAAGGCTCTTACGCGGGAGACTCCCGCGAAAAGGGGGACGGTTAACAGGTATGTTATAAGGTCACTGCCACCAAATGAGACCCCTCTTATAAAGCCACTCCCACTAAATATCACATCTCTTATAATGCCACTCCCACTAAATATCACATCTCTTATAAGGCCACTCCCACTAAATATCACATCTCTTATAAGGCCACTCCCACTAAATATCACATCTCTTATAAGGCTACTCCCACTAAATATCACATCTCTTATAAAGCCACTCCCACTAAATATCACATCTCTTATAAGGTCACTCCCACTAAATATCACATCTCTTATAAGGTCACTCCCACTAAATATCACATCTCTTATAAGGCCACTCCCACTAAATATCACATCTCTTATAATGCCACTCCCACTAAATATCACATCTCTTATAAGGCCACTCCCACTAAATATCACATCTCTTATAAGGCTACTCCCACTAAATATCACATCTCTTATAAAGCCACTCCCACTAAATATCACATCTCTTATAAGGTCACTCCCACTAAATATCACATCTCTTATAAGGTCACTCCCACTAAATATCACATCTCTTATAAGGCCACTCCCACTAAATATCACAACTCTTATAAGGCCACTCCCTCTAAATATCGCATCTCTTATAAGGTCACTGCCACCAAATGAGACCCCTCTTATAAGGCCACTGACACTTATGGACACCCCTCTAAAAAGGCCACTCTCACCATAGACCACCCTCTTATAAGGCCACTGCCACCAAAGGATACCTCTTTTATAAAGCCACTCCCACCAAAGGCCACCCTTCTTTTAAGGCCACTGTCGCCAAAGGCCACCTCTCGACACCACTCTTATGAATTATAAAGCCACTCCCACCAAAGGCCACACCTCTTGTAAGGCCACTCACCAAAGGCCACCCCTCTTATTAGACCAGATTTCAGAAGCACTTAGATGGTAAAATACTTCTAATTTATCCTCAAACGAGCCCACTCCTCTTATAATTCCATTTTTCATTGTAAAAGAGATGACCTCATAAAGTGAGACAACTGTACCAATATATTGTTTCTGTTCCAGCAAATGAATGAATGTATGTACAATGTTTTTAATGATGATTTAACTTGATTTCATTTTTTATAAAGATTTTAGCATGTAACAACAGTAATATTTTTATTAAGAAGGAAATTTAGCAATAGAAACAATGAAATCAAATTTCATTGGACCATACTTTAAAAAATTACTTAAACAAATTAATGGTTTGCTGTGTTTCCTCAGCTACAATTTTAGACGTGGATTGGTAGATAAAAAAGCAATTTTTCTTTAAAAAATTCAAAAAGACACATTTTGTGATAAAAACAGTGCTTAAAATAGTAAAAAAAAAAAAAAAAAAAAAAAAATAAAAAAAATAAAAAAAAATGAAAATCATAGCAAGATATTTTGGACATGCGGTACATATTTTAGTAGTTCAGAGGGTTGACAACAAAGCTACTATTTTTCTTGTCATTGTAATCCTAAGATAACTAAAATCTCTTGTTGTACATGGTAGATCATTCTTTCTATATTAATATTATACATCTTGTGTTAGTTTATTTATTGCCATGTTTATATTTCCAGCATTCTGCCACAGCTGAGCCAGGACCGATGTTTAACACAGAAATTGAAAAAAACGAGGTATTTATGAGAATTAATGTACTTCAATTTAAACATTTTTACTTTGAGCTAGATAATAATGGTTTGTTTAACATCATAAATATCGGATTTTGTGTGCATGACACGTTTCTTGAATAAGGTACGCTTAATATAATTAAAAGGTAGGAAAACCAAATAATTTAAAAGTCTTTGGGACAAGTAAACCAAAAGGCCTATTAAAACAGGATAGCCAAATTGGCAAAGGTTGTCATAGTTTTACATGATTTATGAACTGTAAATGTCGATCAAAAATATATTTGATAAACCATAATGGTTCCGTCCATGACTGTGACGAAAAACAACATTGTGAGAGACTTATAATTGTGTTGATTTTATACTTTGATTGATGGGTTAGGTTTTCAGTGTTTAACACCACTTTCAACAATATTTCAGTTATATCATGGCGGTCAGTTTTATTGGTGGAGGAAACCGGAGTACCCAGAGAAAATCACAGACCTGCCGCAAGATACTGACAAACTTTATTACATAATACTTGTATCGTTTTGTTGATATTGGTGGAATTGTTGACCATTACTGTTTAAGCTTTCTTTTTATAATGTTGTTTAAGTGAGTGAGTGATTGTCGTTTAACACCAATTAAGTAATTTTTCAGCGATAACATGGCGAGCACAAGTTATATTTTGATGAGAATATATCCTCTTTGTACTAGACCAACACACTTAGTTGGAATTTTATAGTGCTAGCTCACTGAAACAACAGTCCACGGGTAGACATGTTACTCCACTCGAATACAAAATTCTGATTTCTTGCCAATTAGTCTTTGCTCTTACTCCTTATTGCTGCCTGCCAAGCGGAGAAGCAACAAATATCAATTTTATTGCCTTTGTTTTCACACGATCTAGGCTCGAACCCACGATCTAACGCACTCCAGACAATCATGCTCACCATTACTCTACCGATGCAGTACATATTAATGATTAATCTTGTTGTTGATTTCAGTGGGTGATTGACATACAGATAGATACGAGGAACAATCAACTGATGGCAATTACTTACGAGGGAATATTTGTCATCAATTATATGGTAATTATAGCTATTATATAAATGAAATTTGTAAAAAAGGGGGAGAGTTACAATTTGATTTGATATTGTGTTTAATGCCACTTTCAGCAATATTTCAGCTATATCATGGTGACCAGTTTTAGTGGTGAAGGAAGCCAGAGTACCCGGAGAGAACCAACCGACCATGGGCAAGCAATTGGTAAACTTTATCACTGGCGACTGCAAGTCGAGTGCACCCTTTTTTGTAATTTACAAAGCCGGGCGCGAACCCACACCGTATTGGTGATAGGCTTGTATCAGTTGTTAGGTAATCCAACCACCTAACTCATTGAGCCACCCGGGCCCCGTGGGAGAGTTACAAAGAAATATTTCGATTCTGATATGTCTAATAGTACAAATACTGTAGGATACTTTAATGGGAAAGACGAATTATATTACGTGTGCGTAAATTTATGCTGCCAAATTTGAGCAGACAACAACCCATCAACAAGTGCTTTTACGACGGGAAAGTCAGTCTTACTGATGGAGCATCCGTAACAATAATATTTGTGTTTTCACGTTTTAATTACACATCACATGCATATTAATTTGGGATATGTTGATTATTTTCAGTGAATATAGATGTTTAAAACGTTAACAACCGTATAAATAATTATATTTTGTGATTTTATTACTTGGCTTAAATATGTGCACCGTGCATTTGCAATGAGATTTAGTCATCTAAATAAATTGCTGGTTTGTTTGCAAAGCGAAAGAAGGGCGTCATATTAGAATTTTGTTTTAATATCAGGAACAACGCCTGATGGCAATAAGTTACAAGGAAATATTTGTCATCAATTATATGGTAATTATAGGATATAGAGGTAGCTTATGTAATTGTTTAAAAGGGGGGAGAGTTACAAAAATATATATCAGGAATGAACAGCAGATGACAATAACTTATGAGGAAATATTTGTCGTTAATTGTATGGTAATTATAGGATATAGGAGATAGCTTATAAAGTTGGTGAAAAGGGAGGAGAGTTACTTTTTTTTTCTCAGTCAGGAACAACGCCTGATGGCAATAATTTTTGAGGGAACATTTGTCGTTAATTATATGGTAATTATAGGATATAGAGGTAGCTTATGTAATTGTTTAAAAGGGGGGAGAGTTACAAAAATATATATCAGGAATGAACAGCAGATGACAATAACTTATGAGGAAATATTTGTCGTTAATTGTATGGTAATTATAGGATATAGGAGATAGCTTATAAAGTTGGTGAAAAGGGAGGAGAGTTACTTTTTTTTTCTCAGTCAGGAACAACGCCTGATGGCAATAATTTTTGAGGGAACATTTGTCGTTAATTATATGGTAATTATAGGATATAGAGGTAGCTTATGTAATTGTTTAAAAGGGGGGAGAGTTACAAAAATATATATCAGGAATGAACAGCAGATGACAATAACTTATGAGGAAATATTTGTCGTCAATTGTATGGTAATTATAGGATATAGGAGATAGCTTATAATGTTGGTGAAAAGGGAGGAGAGTTACTTTTTTTTTCTCAGTCAGGAACAACACCTGATGGCAATAATTTTTGAGGGAACATTTGTCATCAATTATATGGTAATTATAGGATATAGAGATAGCTTATGTAATTGTTTAAAAGGGGGGAGAGTTACAAAAATATATATCAGGAATGAACAGCAGATGACAATAACTTATGAGGAAATATTTGTCGTTAATTGTATGGTAATTATAGGATATAGGAGATAGCTTATAAAGTTGGTGAAAAGGGAGGAGAGTTACTTTTTTTTTCTCAGTCAGGAACAACGCCTGATGGCAATAATTTTTGAGGGAACATTTGTCATCAATTATATGGTAATTATAGGATATAGAGGTAGCTTATGTAATTGTTTAAAAGGGGGGAGAGTTACAAAAATATATATCAGGAATGAACAGCAGATGACAATAACTTATGAGGAAATATTTGTCGTTAATTGTATGGTAATTATAGGATATAGGAGATAGCTTATAAAGTTGGTGAAAAGGGAGGAGAGTTACTTTTTTTTTCTCAGTCAGGAACAACGCCTGATGGCAATAATTTTTGAGGGAACATTTGTCGTTAATTATATGGTAATTATAGGATATAGAGGTAGCTTATGTAATTGTTTAAAAGGGGGGAGAGTTACAAAAATATATATCAGGAATGAACAGCAGATGACAATAACTTATGAGGAAATATTTGTCGTCAATTGTATGGTAATTATAGGATATAGGAGATAGCTTATAAAGTTGGTGAAAAGGGAGGAGAGTTACTTTTTTTTTCTCAGTCAGGAACAACGCCTGATGGCAATAATTTTTGAGGGAACATTTGTCGTTAATTATATGATAATTATAGCTAATGAAGTTTGTAAAAAGGGGAAAGAGTTACAGCAAAATATTTTTTTCTCAAGTCAGGAACAATGCCTGATGGCAATAATTTATGAGGGCATATTTGTCGTCAGTTATATGGTAATTATAGCTTATGAAGTTTGTAAAAGAGAGTTACAAAGAAATATTTTTGTTTTAATATCAGGAATAAACAACTGATGGCAATAACTTACAAAGGAATATAGGATTTAGGAGGTAGCATATGAAGTTGAGTAAAAAGGGGGAGAGTTACAACGAAATATTTTTTTCTCAAGTCAGGAACAACACCTGATGGCAGTTACTTACGAGGGAATATTTGTCGTTAATTATATGGTAATAATAGCTAATGCAGTCATTCCCAAGGTCTGTCGGACACGTGACAATGTCCATTAAAAATTGGTTTGGTCCAGTAAAAGGTTATTCATTACTGGACCAAATAAAATATTTTGTTTATGACAGATACAAACAGCTGATGGTTGATGTTGATTTAAACAATCATTGATTCTGAAGATTTGATGGATTCCCCACCACTAGTTTTATAAACACTGAATTTATTTGGTTGCTGTTTTTTCATGTATGATTTAAGTATGATTTTTATTATCATGATACTACTTCAATACCAAAAACGCAAGGATTAAAGTCCCAAAATTTTCGGCTTCATAGCTCTTCTTTTTTTCCCCCCCATGATCATGATGAAAAAATACATTGATTCTTGTTGTTTAATAATTTATTTACAGACAATGAATCAAACCCACCATCTACAAAACAGACACGAAAATTCTCTGAGATGGTAAGTTACTTCTTAATTTAAAACTTTTGATTACTTATTCCAAAAATAATGACATGCCACAATATACCCGAAATACTGCTAAAGTTGGTGTTAAACACCAATCAATTAAGTAAATCAATTGTGGATCATAGTTAACTATTTTACTCATGAACTTAGAACCATATTATATAGTAAGAAATCTGAAAGTTATAACATATGATCATGGATGGTGTGCACATTATACACTAACAAATACGGTTTTTTGATAGACCATGTAAGATGTGCATATTATACATTATGCACTAACAAATACGGTATTTTAATATACTGGCAGGTGTGCATATTATACATTAACAAATACAGTATTTTAATGAACCATTGAAGGTGTCCATATTATGCATTATACACTAACAATTACGGTATTTCAATGGACCATGGTAGTTGTGCATATTATACATTATACACTAACAAATATGATATTTTAATGGACCATGGCAGTTGTGCATATTATGCATTATAAACTAATAAATACGTTATTTAATTTTTTAGTTGCTGTTTCTACAAAGAAAGAGATTACTTCATAACAGGTGGAGGGGACGGTACAATTAAGGTGAGATTTAGAACCCCAAAATATTATACTTGACAGTTATCTCCCCTTTATAACCTATTGCTGTATATCATCACTATCAGCTATATTGTGAAAACCAGACTTAACAGGGGCCGTCGTGGTCGTATGGTAATAGGGTTAACAACTATCTGCAATCAGTGCCTATCACCACTAAAGTTGTGAGTTCAAACCCCCATTCATGGCGCGGTGTACTCCATACATCATTATGTGATCAAGTTTATCAGCGACTTGTGACAGGTCGGTGGCTTTCTCCGTTTCCTCCACCAATAAAACTGACGTCACAATATAACTGAAATATTGTTGCAAGTGGCATTAAGCACCATAAACCAAACCAGCCTGGATAATTATAAAGAAATGACTGACATGAATAATTGTGGAAGCATACAGAATTTTTTCCATTTATCACAGGGATTATCAATGGAGTACTGGTATAAACATTTATTACATACTTAGTTCAAATAAAGGCATTTTTGTATGACCAATATGACTGGAAGTAAACTGTCCATATTTTCACACCCCAGGAAAATAACCGACTATTGGATTACCACAAGATCATTTCCATATCGAGGCCCATATTGACCCGGGCCAATATGGGTGTCTCTTTTCTAGATGTCGGAAGTATGTAATAAATAGTTTAATACATGGGCATTTCCATATTGGCCTGGTTATCATCCCTCGACCTAAGGGTGTAACGATACACTTTTTCCACAAGCGATACGTATCGCGATGTTTGATATGTATTACGATACGTATCACGATACGTTTTATAGGAAACTGTAACTGTTCCTTGAAGTCCATGGTGGTCGACATGGGCGCTGCTAATGTTTTTTTTATATGAGGTCGCTTACGTACTAGCGGAAATATTTGATATTTGATTAATTAATTTTAAAAGCGTAAATTAATCGATTCACTTTTCTCAAAATATTAATTAAATGATCACTGCGTCTCTGGCCAATATGGGGGTCTCGGGATGATAACCAGGCAAATATGGAAATGCCCATGTTTTAATCTGTAAATATTTCTTATCCCTCTCAGGGGCTGTTGTTGGATTTATAACTACCTATGCAATCAGTGCCTATCACCACTAACCTTGTGAGTTTGAAATCCACTCAGATGAAGTGTACTGGATACAGCATTATAAAGTGATAAAGTTTGTCAGTGACTTGCAGCAGGTCTGTGGTTTTCTCCGGGTCCTCTTATCCCCTCTCAATTCAAACATGTGTGTTCCATGTCTCTAGATTGTGTAGAAAGTTGGGTAGTTACGTCAACACCATTATATTCAAATTAGGTTGCCTTGGTCTACATTTTACACATGAACAACAATTGATATTTGATATTTAGAAAAGCAGATCTTGGGTGCTGTATGATGTACAACAAAGCAATTAGGTCATCTTGATCTAATTTTAATGCATGAACGACTCTAGGAAACTTATTTTAAGTTTAAAATGCTAAATAATTATTAGACATAATATTGATATCTTAGATTTTCAAATAAATTCTATTTTTTTTTCAGGTGTGGAATTCAGTCTTATTTTCACAAGTACATGTTTTCCATGGTCACCATGATGTCATCACAGGTAAATAGAGTTATCTTCTTTTTGTAAATAGAGTTATCTTTTCTTTATATGACTATCAAGATGTCATCACATGTAACTAAAATTGGCTTCCCCTGGGGAACCCCATCATGTAAAAAATCAGGACATACTTTCTCAATTGTTCTGTACAGCCCCTTCAAACCGAGCATTTCCGATTTTGAGCGTACCTGATGAAGGCTATTCCAGAAACATGTCGTGCACACTAAATTTGATATCTATGCTTTTATTCCTCTGTTGTATGGGATGAATCGATAACACAACTTGCCTATATGACGTAAATCAATGCCTTGTGGACAGAGAACATCATGTTCCTTGAACATAAAAGAAATCTTTCAGCAACTCTTATTGAAAAACAGTTTGTTTGCAGTGTTTGTTGGTAGTCGGTTGCAAAGCAAGATTTTCCATTTCCATTCATTATCTCACCTTGTCCTTTCAATTATCTCCCCTTGTCCTATCAATTACCTTCCCTTGTCCTATCAATTATCTCCCATGTCCTATAAATGTATCTCCCCTTGTCCTTATCCCTAGTGCTCATCTTTTTAGTTTTCTGTGTTATGTTGTTTTGTTTGTCTTCATCCTGTGTTAAATGTTGCCAGTGTTTCTGAAATGTCCATTCCTAATTGCCCCTTCAGTCTTCTCTAGGGTTTATATAGACTATATAGTAATTTTTATATAATGTTTTGTTTCAGGTCTACAGACATGATTGCACTTCGGTCTTCTCTAGGGTTTATATAGACTATATAGTAATTTTGATGTAATGTTTTCTTTCAGGTCTACAGACATGATTGCACTTCGGTTTTCTCTATATACATAGTAATTTTGACATAATGTTTTATTTTCAGGTCTTCTCTAGAGTTTATATAGAATATATAATAATTTTAACATAATGTTTTCTTTCAGGTCTACAGACACATAAGATCAACCCCCTGCTGTTTTCATCTTCACTTGATGGTTGTGTACAAATATGGAGAATGGATAATTTTTCAAAGGTATAAACACTTTTTTTTTTTTTTCTTGAAAATGCATGTAAATCTTGGGAATGAAGAGCAAGATGGCACTAAGCAAGATTTTAATCCACTACAGTGGAACCAGTCTAATCCAACACACCAAGGGAACAGGGAAATATGTCCGATTGTTCAGGATGTCGGAATACTCAGGATTTTAGCCACTATATATATATAGAGAGAGTACTTCCTACTTGTGTCATGTGAACTGCATCGGTGGTGTAATGGTTAGCGTGCTCGCCTCAAGTTCGGGTCGAACCAAATAATATAAAATTGGTATTTGTTGCTTCTCTGCTGCCTCTATCAAGATATAAGTCAAATGGTTTTGATTACCCATAATCCAACTGAACCGACCCAGACCTCAGGACAAGGATGAGTTACTTACACATATGTATGTACATGTAATGGGTATACTCCTCTATCATAGTAGGTTTATAACCACCCTGCTCTGTGTTAGTTGAGATCTCCTTAAGCTCCATTAGTAGAGGTTTGGCTTACAATGCGAGAGGTCAGGGATCAAATCACGTCAAACACTTAGAGGTCCCAGGATCAAATCGCGTCAAACACTTACAGGTCCCAGGATCAAATCACGTCAACCACTTAGAGGTCCCAGGATCAAATCACGTCAAACACTTAGAGGTCCCAGGATCAAATCACGTCAAACACTTAGAGGTCCCAGGATCAAATCACGTCAAACACTTAGAGGTCCCAGGATCAAATCACGTCAAACACTTAGATTTTTCAGAGATAAAATATGTTCTACTGTTACATACAGAATTATGTTAAACCAGATCAAATAATTTTTTTTTTTTTTTTTTTTTTTATAAAGTTTATGAGATTAAACCTGACAGAGAAGATTTATAGTATGAAGTTAATAGTTGATGAAGAATTTTACTGTCAAACAGAGAACCAGATCAGAATATATAGTCTTAACCAGGTGAGCTAAAGTAAAACAGAAGACCAGATCAGAATATATAGTCTTAACCATGTGAGCTAATGATGGCTGTATTTTTAGTAAATCTACTATGAATTTATTAGATAATGATACCATATAATGGCTGTATTTTAAGATTTAAAAATGTAGATATTTAATTTAGTATACATGACAAGTTTCTGGAATAAACTTCATCATTTGAAAGCAAATTAGTTTAAAAGTCTTTGGGATCAAGAAATCTAAAAAGCTTAATCAGGATAGCCAAATAATGCCTGAGGGAGGAGAATCTTAGTTTTAAAAGTTTGTCAGTAACTTGTGACAGGTTGGTGGCTTTCACCAGGTACTCCGGTTTCCTCCACCAATAAAACTGATCACCATGATATAACTGAAATATTGTTGAAAGTGGTTTAAAACACTATATCCCTAACCCTTAGTTTTGAAATAATTACATGATTTAGGAACTGTAAATTGCAATACTAAATATATTTAATAAACCATGTAAATAGAGGTAGAGTTATGGTGTTTAACGCCACTTTCAATAATACTTTAGTTATATCGTAGCGGTCAGTTTTATTGGTGGAGTAAACTGGAGTACCCTAACCTGTTGTAAATCACTATCAAACTTGATCACATAAAGTTGTATCAAGTAAACCTGGCAATCACCTCTATCAACCAGTCACCTGTTTTAAGAGGTCACCATTTCTTGTCCTGTCATGAATTGAACCTGAAATAAGAGGTCACTTGTCTTTGAGGACCACTTTTTGTTTGTCCTAAGGATGACCTCTTAGTACCTGTTTGACAGTACTATTCCTATTTTTACAGTTTTACAGTCTGTTTGTTCCTGTAGAATCCTCTGTATACAAGTTACAGCTGTGTCCAGGGGTTAAAGATCAGGCTAGCAGAATCATAGCTTCCACAGAGGTAAGTTGTATCAATTGGTGGATAAGATTTTGATCGATGTAAGGAATCAAGGGTTAAACTTTGAAGTAATCATGGGCCACACCTTGAAATATGCAACAGTCAACTTATGTCTAATATTGCAATATTTATAAAAAATGTTTTACAATTATTATAACTATCTTCTATATATGATTTAAAAAAAATTGTTTATAATATATAAAATGTATTTTTAATACTGTTTCTGTTTAGTACGTCATTTTCTGTATTGTATTTAATATTGTACTTCATGTTGCACTGTATAGTGTCTGAACATTGTTCAATAAAGTTCTAAAGTTCGTGAATGGGTCTAACTGAGGAATTGTGGGCTAAACTATAAATAGCTGTAAGTAAGAAATCATAAATCACACTTTGAATTGACATTTTAGTGACCATTTAAAAGCTTTTGAAGATTTTGTATAATATGCAAGTTAGACATATTATTGCACACAAAAAAAAACTCTCTGGAACTGCTGAGTCTATATATATATATATATATACATTTATTACTCTAAAAATATTTATGTTGTTCTTTGCTGAAATTGTTCTTTATATGACGTCTATTACAGGATGGCTCTGTGAGACTGTTTTCTCCTGTAACTGGTGTGACCTTGACCATGATATATCCTATGCCAACCTTCCAGGTAAATATTGTATACTATTTGTAGTTGTATTTGGTGTGACCTTGACCTTCAATTAATGCCTTGAGATATACATAGATTTTGTTCACCAGCAACTAGTGTGACCTTGACCATCATTTATTCTATACCAATTTTCCATTTGATTTTTAATAGACTGTTTTTGGTACAATCTTGACAGTGTTTTATCTGGTGTTTATTGGACCTAATGGTATGGCAAAACATTGTTGACCCAAATGTGAAGCAAACAAATATTGAACCATATCTACTAAGAAATAAAGGGAGACAACTGACAGATTTTAAAGGGAGATAACTCATTGATTATTAAGATATTAAAGCATTAATTTGTTTTCAGTTACATCCTTGAGCGTTTTGTAAATTTTATATTTTACAGTAATTGTTCTGTATTTACAGATTCTATCATGCTTTGCTTATAATCGAGAGATGAACAGACTTCACTCGGTCTTACAGAATGGAGAAGGTAAAAACAAGTACAGTTAAACTTGCCTCATCAGTTACCAAGTGTTGGTCTAGTACAAAGCGGACATCATCATCATCTCATTGAAATGTAACTTGTTCTCGCCATGATATAGCTGAGAAATTGCTCACTTGGCATTAAACAACAATCACTTACCCAATCAATTAATAGGAAATGATGTGGATGTACACGAACATATTTGTGGAGAGTTTTTCATGGGTATTGCTTTTTGTGGTTTCTTACTGACCTCAAAAATAATGAAAATAAAAACACCACAAATAATAATACTTTTACAGTTTAGCGTAATAGCAATTCTTGGGGTTGAGACAGACCTTTAAAACTGACGTTATTGTTTTTATCAGTATTGAGCGTCATAAAGTTATGTCACACATTTCCATTAAACAGAGTGAGTCTGTTGATACTGACAATATAAGATCAAAAGACAAATGTTAAATTTACTGATCATTATAGAATATGGGCAATTCTGAAGGTCGAGACAAGACATTATCACTAGTGTTACTGTCAAGACGAGCTGTGATACTAGTGATAATGTTTGTCGAGAAATTCAAAACTGATGTTATTGTTTTTGTAGATCATGTCATAGTATGTTAGACGTCACTGATAATTTTCAGAGTCTGTTACTAACAATATAACTTGATGAGATCAGAGTAAAAATGTCCAAATTATCAATAAAGCAACGTGTTAATCTAACTGTCTTATTGTAGAAATATTTGTATTTGATGTCACTCATCAATAGTAATATACAGGTCGTTGTGGCCGTCATCGTATAGTAGTTGGATTGACTACATATATACAATCGATGCCTATCACCGCTGATGTTGCGACTTCGAATCACGTTCAGGCGGGATGCACTCGATACAACATTATGTGATAAAGTTTGTCAGTGTCTTGCGGCAGGTCGGTGGTTATCTCCACATTCTCCGGTTTCCTCCACCAATAAAACTGACCGCCACCATATAACTGAAATATTGTTGAAAGTGGCATTAAACACCATAAACCTAAACCCCAATTAGGCTTTGATTGTCTTATTGTAGAAACATTTACATTTGACGTCACTCATCAATAGGAATATCTTCCATTTTTAGCGAGCCCTCTGTTATCTTCCACCATTATTCAGTTAAGCTGTTAGAGTCCCTTGATTTACCAGATTAAGGGGACATAGCTGTTGAGTTTGGAAGATCATGTGATATTTTTATTATTTTTCAGTATTGATATTTAATTGTGACACAAATCCATGTAAAGCAGTAGAAATGTGGATCCCAGAAACAACAGATGAAGAAGTCTTAAAAATAGTTCAGTTAACACTGGTAAGTTTAAATTTAGATTTTAGATGTTTTATTGTAAAGGTGTTTGGTTTGGTTTATGGTGTTTAATGCTACATCAGCAGTTATATCAGTTATATCGTGGCGATCAGTTTTATTGGTGGAGGAAACCAGTGGACCAGGAGAAAGCTACCGAGCTGTCACAACTCACTGACAAACTTTATCACATAATGTTGAATAAAGTACACCTCGCCTGAGCCTGATTCAAACTCACAACATCAGTGGTGATTGGCACTGATTGCATAGGTAGTTATAAATCCAACTACCATAAGATCACGACCACAGTGGCCCCCTTAAATTTTAGATGTTTTATTGTAAATGTGTTTAAAGAAGGCAAAAATAATTATATTTTTTTATGTGATTTTTTAAGCTGTTGTTTTAAAAGGAGTTTCACTGTTTTTGGAGAAGATTCTACCTTACATTCTTTTGTGTGCTATGGATCAATTTCCATCAATCAATAGTATGAATATCAAATCCTAATATGAAAGAACATCAGGTCGAGTCTGGGATTGGTCAAACCAAAGACTATAAAACTGATATTTGTTGCTCCTCGGCTAAACATACAACATTAAGGAGTAAGAGCAAAGACTAGTTGACTTAGAATCAGGATAATGTGTCTGAGTGGAGCGACATGTCTACCAGTGGACTGTTTTTTCAATGTGTCTGAGTGGAGCGACATGTCTACCCGTGGACTGTTTTTTCAATGTGTCTGAGTGGAGCGACATGTCTACCCGTGGACTGTTTTTTCAATGTGTCTGAGTGGAGCGACATGTCTACCCGTGGACTGTTTTTTCAATGTGTCTGAGTGGAGCGACATGTCTACCCGTGGACTGTTTTTTCAATGTGTCTGAGTGGAGCGACATGTCTACCCATGGACTGTTTTTTCAATGTGTCTGAGTGGAGCGACATGTCTACCTGTGGACTGTTTTTTCAATGTGTCTGAGTGGAGCGACATGTCTACCCATGGACTGTTTTTTCAATGTGTCTGAGTGGAGCGACATGTCTACCCATGGACTGTTTTTTCAATGTGTCTGAGTGGAGCGACATGTCTACCCGTGGACTGTTTTTTCAATGTGTCTGAGTGGAGCGACATGTCTACCAGTGGACTGTTTTTTCAATGTGTCTGAGTGGAGCGACATGTCTACCAGTGGACTGTTTTTTCAATGTGTCTGAGTGGAACGACATGTCTACCCGTGGACTGTTTTTTCAATGTGTCTGAGTGGAGCGACATGTCTACCCGTGGACTGTTTTTTCAATGTGTCTGAGTGGAGCGACATGTCTACCCGTGGACTGTTTTTTCAATGTGTCTGAGTGGAGCGACATGTCTGCCTGTGGACTGTTTTTTCAATGTGTCTGAGTGGAGCGACATGTCTACCTGTGGACTGTTTTTTCAATGTGTCTGAGTGGAGCGACATGTCTACCAGTGGACTGTTTTTTCAATGTGTCTGAGTGGAGCGACATGTCTACCCGTGGACTGTTTTTTCAATGTGTCTGAGTGGAGCGACATGTCTACCCGTGGACTGTTTTTTCAATGTGTCTGAGTGGAGCGACATGTCTACCTGTGGACTGTTTTTTCAATGTGTCTGAGTGGAGCGACATGTCTACCCGTGGACTGTTTTTTCAATGTGTCTGAGTGGAGCGACATGTCTACCCGTGGACTGTTTTTTCAATGTGTCTGAGTGGAGCGACATGTCTACCTGTGGACTGTTTTTTCAATGTGTCTGAGTGGAGCGACATGTCTGCCTGTGGACTGTTTTTTCAATGTGTCTGAGTGGAGCGACATGTCTACCTGTGGACTGTTTTTTCAATGTGTCTGAGTGGAGCGACATGTCTACCAGTGGACTGTTTTTTCAATGTGTCTGAGTGGAGCGACATGTCTACCCGTGGACTGTTTTTTCAATGTGTCTGAGTGGAGCAACATGTCTACCCGTGGACTGTTTTTTCAATGTGTCTGAGTGGAGCGACATGTCTACCTGTGGACTGTTTTTTCAATGTGTCTGAGTGGAGCGACATGTCTACCCGTGGACTGTTTTTTCAATGTGTCTGAGTGGAGCGACATGTCTACCCGTGGACTGTTTTTTCAATGTGTCTGAGTGGAGCGACATGTCTACCTGTGGACTGTTTTTTCAATGTGTCTGAGTGGAGCGACATGTCTACCCGTGGACTGTTTTTTCAATGTGTCTGAGTGGAGCGACATGTCTACCTGTGGACTGTTTTTTCAATGTGTCTGAGTGGAGCGACATGTCTACCTGTGGACTGTTTTTTCAATGTGTCTGAGTGGAGCGACATGTCTACCTGTGGACTGTTTTTTCAATGTGTCTGAGTGGAGCGACATGTCTACCTGTGGACTGTTTTTTCAATGTGTCTGAGTGGAGCGACATGTCTACCTGTGGACTGTTTTTTCAATGTGTCTGAGTGGAGCGACATGTCTACCTGTGAACTGTTTTTTCAATGTGTCTGAGTGGAGCTACATGTCTACCAGTGGACTGTTTTTTCAATGTGTCTGAGTGGAGCGACATGTCTACCTGTGGACTGTTTTTTCAATGTGTCTGAGTGGAGCGACATGTCTACCCGTGGACTGTTTTTTCAATGTGTCTGAGTGGAGCGACATGTCTACCTGTGGACTGTTTTTTCAATGTGTCTGAGTGGAGCGACATGTCTACCTGTGGACTGTTTTTTCAATGGGCTAATACTATAAAAATCCAACTTAGCATGTTGGTCTAGTACTCAGTGTACTTCACTATCATCTCTGTGAAATTTAGCTTGTTATAATCATGATATATCTGTAAATTGTTCATTTTGGCACTTAAGAACAATTACTGACTCACTTATTTGAGAGTCACTGGAAGAAAATCACTATAAAACTAAACATAAAATTTATCATCAATGAAAATACATGTAACTGCTTTGAAATATGATTTTTCCTTTGTGTTTTTTTGCTTCTTTTCCTTAGAAAGAAATAAAATGTGAGAATTTTAAAATGCAAATTTATTCTTGACAATAAGGCCAAGTATCATTGTAGAACTCATGAACTTATAAGAGGGGGGCTGCTGTAGTGAAATACTACTAAATTGTTCCCCTCCGGAGAGGTCACCCTCCCTTAGAAGGCCACCTTCCAGAGAGGTCACACCCCTTATAAGGCCACCCTCCGGAGAGGTCACACCCCTTATAAGGCCACCCTCCGGAGAGGTCACCTTCCTTATAAGGCCACCTTTTTTCATTGTAGAACTCATGAACTTATAAGAGGGGGGCTGCTGTAGTGAAATACTACTAAATTGTTCCCCTCCGGAGAGGTCACCCTCCCTTAGAAGGCCACCCTCCAGAGAGGTCACACCCCTTATAAGGCCACCCTCTGGAGAGGTCACACCCCTTATAAGGCCACCCTCCGGAGAGGTCACCCTCCAGAGAGGTCACACCCCTTATAAGGCCACCCTCCGGAGAGGTCACCTTCCTTATAAGGCCACCTTTTTTCATTGTAGAACTCATGAACTTATAAGAGGGGGACTGCTGTAGTGAAATACTACTAAATTGTTCCCCTCCGGAGAGGTCACCCCCCTTATGAGACCACCCTCCGGAGAGGTCACCCCCCTTAGAAGACCACCTTTTTTCATTGTAGAAGGAGTGGCCTTATAAGGGGGCTATTGCTGTAAGTACAATAAAAACACACTTTTATAAAAGTTTTCTATTGTAATTTTGATGTCAATTTCAGGGTTACATGAAAAATGACACGAAAGTTACGGATACAGTTATGCTGGGAGGATTGAGAAACGGCCAGGTGAGGTTTATATATTAGACTCAATACTTTATAGAAGTAGCATTTTAATTGGATAATGTGTAGTTCTATAGGTCTGAAAATGAAACATGTATACATTGTTAGAAAGATAAGGCCATTTGAAAAAGAATAAAGCTTACAATAGACTATAATTAGTACCCCAAGCTTAAAGTTTATTACTAAACTTTTATGTAAAACCCTGACTGAATACTCAAGAAATCTTAGCTTAATTTCTGTGACTATTGGTAATGGCTACTGTTAGTCTGTAAAAGTTTGATTTAATATTCTTCACATCAGAGTCTGATTGATTGGTTTATTTATTTAACATGAAATGAGCAGTATATTCATTATAAGAACAAATTCCATATTAGATTTGAAAGAAATGATCGAAGTGCTAGACTTGATGCGTTCAGGTAAAAGATTCCAAGAGCGTATGGTAGCCGGTAAGAAATAATTCGTGTATAAACTAGTTTGTGTCCTTATAGGGGGAATCATAGAAGAATTTCTTGTGTTATGACTATGTATATTATTAAGAGAATCGGGAACTAAGTCTGATAAGTACTGTGGCGAAATGTTGTTCTTCATTTTGTAAAACTAAACCAGTGTATGCATTTCCCGACGGTTCTTTAGTTTATCCCACCCTGTTTCTAAGTATAGATTATTTAATGAGACTAACCGAGTGCCCCCAGTTACGATTTTAGCAGCCTCCATTTGTACTTTCTCGATCTTATCAACTAGGTAAGTTATATTATTGTCCCAAATAACGTCAGCATATTCTAATAATGGTCTTATGTAAGTCAGATATATGGTCTCCAACGTTTTTCTGTCAAGAATAAATTTAAATCTCCGTCAAATATTTAATCGTCTGTACGCTTTCTCTGCTATTAAGTCAATATGAGTATGGTGAGTACCGTCCTTCGAAATATTCAGTCCGAGATGTTTGTGATTAGGAACCTCAGCTATAGGAGTGTCATTCATAAAAATGTCAGGATGATGCGGTTTGTTAATTTTTCGTGAAATAGTCATGGTTTTCAGTTTTCTGTGGATTGAATGAAACCAACCAGTTCGCTGACCAAGTATGAATTTTATCTAGGTCCCTATTTAGAATGTCTGCCGTCGTTTGTGGATTGTCTATAATTAAATATAAACTCGTGTCATCAGCAAATAATTTAATCATAGACTGTATGTCTATAACGATGTCATTTATAGAAATAATAAAAAATAGCGGACCTAGAATCGAGCCTTGGGGCACTCCCGCCTTAATGAAACCCCAGTCAGACGATACATTGTTGATCACCACTCTTTGTTTCCTTCCAGACAGATAATTTTGAACCCAATCCAAAAGAGAGCCTCTTATACCAATTGACTCTAATTTCTTTAGTAAACCCCGATGACAAACCCTATCAAATGCCTTACTAATATCGCAAAATATGACCCTAACTTCCTTACCCTCATCCAATGCCTTACCAAACTCATTTGTAATATTAATAAGTTGATAAATAGCCGAATCACCTTTCGTAAATCCAGACTGGTTGTTTATAATAATATTATTTTCAAGTAGATAATTATGAATGTGTTTGTATACACATCTCTCCATAACCTTTCCTATTACACTAATTAAAGCTATAGGTCTGTAATTTTTATAGTTACTTGGGGATTCCTTTTTGAAAATGGGAGTGACGTTGACACATTTCCAATTAGTAGGAATTATTCCAGTTCTAAGAGATAAATTAAAAAGTCTGCAAAGGGGGGATTTTAAAATTTGGGTAGCTTCTTTTAATAATCTCCCATTTGGAGGGGTTACACTCTACAGCTGAAAACTAATTCTTCTTTTCTATATCTGGAGGTCCCCTCAGAGGACGTTTACAAGTCTGATCCTTGTGCAGAATACAGAGGGGGTCCCCTCAGAGGACGTTTACAAGTCTGATTCTTGTGTAGAATACAGAGAGGATCCCCTCAGAGGACGTTTACAAGTCTGATCCTTGTGTAGAATACAGAGGGGGTTCCCTCAGAGGACGTTTACAAGTCTGATCCTTGTGTAGAATACAGAGGGGGCCCCCTCAGAGGATGTTTACAAGTCTGATCCTTGTGTAGAATACAGAGGGAGTCCCCTCAGAGGACGTTTACAAGTCTGATTCTTGTGTAGAATACAGAGAGGATCCCCTCAGAGGACGTTTACAAGTCTGATCCTTGTGTAGAATATAGAGGGGGTTCCCTCAGAGGACGTTTACAAGTCTGATCCTTGTGTAGAATATAGAGGGGGTTCCCTCAGAGGACGTTTACAAGTCTGACCCTTGTGTAGAATACAGAGGGGGTCCCCTCAGAGGACGTTTACAAGTCTGACCCTTGTGCAGAATACAGAGGGGGTCCCCTCAGAGGACGTTTACAAGTCTGACCCTTGTGTAGAATACAGAGGAGGTCCCCTCAGAGGACATTTACAAGTCTGACCCTTGTGTAGAATACAGAGGGGGTCCCCTCAGAAGACGTTTACAAGTCTGATCCTTGTGTAGAATACAGAGGGGGTCCCCTCAGAGGACGTTTACAAGTCTGATTCTTGTGTAGAATACAGAGAGGATCCCCTCAGAGGACGTTTACAAGTCTGATCCTTGTGTAGAATACAGAGGGGGTTCCCTCAGAGGACGTTTACAAGTCTGACCCTTGTGTAGAATACAGAGAGGGTTCCCTCAGAGGACGTTTACAAGTCTGACCCTTGTGTAGAATACAGAGGGGTCCCCTCAGAGGACGTTTACAAGTCTGATCCTTGTGTAGAATACAGAGGGGATCCCCTCAGAGGACGTTTACAAGTCTGATCCTTGTGTAGAAAACAGACGGGGTCCCCTCAGAGGACGTTTACAAGTCTGATCCTTGTGTAGAATACAGAGGGGGTCCCCTTAGAGGATGTCTACAAGTCTGATCCTTGTGTAGAATACAGAGGGGGCCCCCTCAGAGGACGTTTACAAGTCTGATCCTTGTGTAGAATACAGAGGGGGTCCCCTCAGAGGACGTTTACAAGTCTGATCCTTGTGTAGAATACAGAGGGGTTCCCCTCAGAGGACGTTTACAAGTCTGATCCTTGTGTAGAATATAGAGGGGGTTCCCTCAGAGGACGTTTACAAGTCTGATCCTTGTGTAGAATACAGAGGGGGTCCCCTCAGAGGACGTTTACAAGTCTGACCCTTGTGTAGAATACAGAGGGGGTCCCCTCAGAGGACGTTTACAAGTCTGACCCTTGTGCAGAATACAGAGGGGGTCCCCTCAGAGGACGTTTACAAGTCTGACCCTTGTGTAGAATACAGAGGAGGTCCCCTCAGAGGACATTTACAAGTCTGACCCTTGTGTAGAATACAGAGGGGGTCCCCTCAGAAGACGTTTACAAGTCTGATCCTTGTGTAGAATACAGAGGGGGTCCCCTCAGAGGACGTTTACAAGTCTGATTCTTGTGTAGAATACAGAGAGGATCCCCTCAGAGGACGTTTACAAGTCTGATCCTTGTGTAGAATACAGAGGGGGTTCCCTCAGAGGACGTTTACAAGTCTGACCCTTGTGTAGAAAACAGAGGGGGTTCCCTCAGAGGACGTTTACAAGTCTGACCCTTGTGTAGAAAACAGACGGGGTCCCCTCAGAGGACGTTTACAAGTCTGATCCTTGTGTAGAATACAGAGGGGGTCCCCTTAGAGGACGTTTACAAGTCTGATCCTTGTGTAGAATACAGAGGGGGTTCCCTCAGAGGACGTTTACAAGTCTGACCCTTGTGTAGAATACAGAGGGGGTTCCCTCAGAGGACGTTTACAAGTCTGACCCTTGTGTAGAATACAGAGGGGTCCCCTCAGAGGACGTTTACAAGTCTGATCCTTGTGTAGAATACAGAGGGGATCCCCTCAGAGGACGTTTACAAGTCTGATCCTTGTGTAGAAAACAGACGGGGTCCCCTCAGAGGACGTTTACAAGTCTGATCCTTGTGTAGAATACAGAGGGGGTCCCCTTAGAGGACGTTTACAAGTCTGATCCTTGTGTAGAATACAGAGGGGCCCCCCTCAGAGGATGTTTACAAGTCTGATCCTTGTGTAGAATACAGAGGGGGTCCCCTCAGAGGACGTTTACAAGTCTGATCCTTGTGTAGAATACAGAGGGGGCCCCCTCAGAGGACGTTTACAAGTCTGATCCTTGTGTAGAATACAGAGAGGGTCCCCTCAGAGGACGTTTACAAGTCTGATCCTTGTGTAGAATACAGAGGGGGTCCCCTCAGAGGACGTTTACAAGTCTGATCCTTGTGTAGAATACAGAGGGGGTCCCCTCAGAGGACATTTACAAGTCTGATCCTGAGGTAGAATACAGAGGGGGTCCCCTCAGAGGACGTTTACAAGTCTGATCCTTGTGTAGAATACAGAGGGGGCCCCCTCAGAGGACGTTTACAAGTCTGATCCTTGTGTAGAATACAGAGAGGGTCCCCTCAGAGGACGTTTACAAGTCTGATCCTTGTGTAGAATACAGAGGGGGTCCCCTCAGAGGACGTTTACAAGTCTGATCCTTGTGTAGAATACAGAGGGGGTTCCCTCAGAGGACGTTTACAAGTCTGACCCTTGTGTAGAATACAGAGGGGGTCCCCTCAGAGGACATTTACAAGTCTGATCCTTGTGTAGAATACAGATACAAAACCACGAAGAAACAATTTTTGTTTTGATTTTTGACAAAGATTTGAGATAACTTTGAGTCACAAGACAGTCAAAGAATAGATGTTCAATAGTTTCATCATGAATTTTGTGTAATGTACATACATATGGTATTTTTATTTTAGATTTGCCTGTTGGAAGCCTCAGAATGTGTGATGATTAAGAACCTTCAGGCACACCATGGAAAGATCACGTGTATGGAGAATGCTACTGATATCGGTGAAACTGGTTTCAAGTTATTGGAAACCAGTCAGAAAATGGTGACAGGTGGCGCTGATCAGCTGATTAAAATCTGGAATATTGGTGCTAATTCTGGAAAACTGTATGATAATATCGTTATACAACTCCTACTACAGGTTCGTAATTTTGACCCAGTCTTTGCTCTTTCTCTGCTGCTGCTTAGTAGAGAAGTAGCTAATACCAGTTTTATAGTCTTTGGTTTGACCTGACTGGGATTGGAACCCATATACTACCGCACTTGAAGCAAGCACGCTAACCATTGCACCACTCATGTGGTTAGGAAGTTATCCAAAATACACAATATAAGTAAATAAACTGTAAATTGTGCTTGAAAATCAATGAAATGTAAGATATTCTGTAATGTGAAACATACTTTAAACTTTAGCCTTTAACATTTTGACCTTTATATATTTGTCAGATACCTTGTACTACTATAAACTTTGAACTTAATCTTTAACATTTTGACGTTTATATATTTGTCAGATACCTTGTACTACTTTTAAACTTTGAACTTAACCTTTTAACATTTTGACCTTTATATATTTGTCAGATACCTTGTACTACTTTTAAACTTTGAACTTAACCTTTAACATTTTGACCTTTATATATTTTTCAGATACCTTGTGCTACTTTTAAACTTTGAACTTAACCTTTAACATTTTGACATTTATATATTTGTCAGATACCATGTCCAGGAACACCAGAACACATCAGTATGTATGAGAACACAATCAGTGTATCAACTTCTGACAACTCTGATAAAGGGTAAGTATACTAACGGAGGATATGTAGATTATATTTTACACCAACAGGTCTCTTGTTTCCGAACTCTTGTGGTCGAAAGTTTAAAGCAGGCTGCAGTGGGAAAATTTGCAAAAATCAACTTAATAACCAGTAATGGAGATTCAGTTACATTTGAAATTAAGCAGCATTGTGATAGGAAGCCTCAGTTTTTTTAGCAATAAATGTATATGGGTTTATTATGTTTAAGTTGTGCAAGCACCCAGGTTTACTCCGAGTTTGTTTGGTGGGGTCCGTGTTGCTCATCCTTTTGGTTTTCTGTGTTGTTTTTTTTGTTGGTGTCCTGTGTCTTGCGTGCCCAACGTTGCCAGTTTTCTCCAACGTTTTTTATTAACATATGGATGGATTGTCAATAGTTCAATAAATACTCTTTTCCAGGTGAAATGATACCATCTGAACCTCTTGTTTTCTGTGGCAATGCCCCACCTGAGCCTCTTGTTTCTTGTTGCAATCTAAATTTTCACTTATAGGTCGATGGTAGCATCACCTTTTTACCAAAATGATTTTTACATGACTGCATAAATTTTGAGGCAGTATTATATTTGTTGTCTGTTTGTAGACACAATGATACAGGGGTTAAAAAAAATTCCAAAAGAGCACTGGTCCAGGACTTGTGAGCACCAGGAATCTACTGATCCTGAATATCGGAATGGAGGAAATAAAATTTGTTGAACTGACCCCTTCCACGATGTTTGAAATGTTCTCTTCCGTCTAATCATATCGTATCTTTGACCGTTTGTTAGTTGTGGTGTTTTTTTCATTATGCAATTTATTGTTGTCAATATCATGAGCCGCTTCGTTAACCTTAAAAAAAACTGGTCAATGACTGGCCATTTTTATGTATGAACTGCTTCACTAATACGCTTAAGTAATATCGAAAGAATTACAGTACTGTTTCCGTAAAGCGCAAAACTGATCTTAAACTATTCTGTTATAACCATCCCGGGTGTGTGTGCTCCGTTATTTACCAGAGGTTCATACAGAACAAAACACACTTGGTAAAGCACTAAAACGATCTTGAATTATTTCAGATTACGTAATCCAATGTTAACAATATTAAAAGAGGCTATCATTGTTGGATTAAAATTATGCAGTAACATCTGTCACTCGGACCTGTAACCTCCCATTTAATTCAAGTCCGTAATTGGACAGTTTCAACTGGTCCGTCGGTCTTTACAGGATTAGTAAATGTTAGGTCCAAACCCACAAATCGCCGGTCCCGGACCTCGGACCAGTGGATTTTTTTATCCCTGTGGTATATATTTACAGTAACTTTAGTTCTAGTTGACCGATGCTTCTGAAATTTTAACACAATGATCCTTGTCTAAAAATAGAGGTTGGGATTGATTTGGAGAATTCTAGACATACCTATTACCAAACAAGAGGCTCCCAAGATGCCAAAAAGGGTGTATTATGTTTTTTGTATGTGGAGCGTTTATTTTTCAACTGATTTTGACGATTTTTTTGTCATTATGTTCCTTTCTGTATTATTCCAATGCAATATCAGTTTATTAATTTATTTATAGAAAGTTGCACATGTACAGAATGGATGGCCAAGAGAGTAAAGAGATACAATATACAACATTACAACATTCACAGGATGAAGACCACGCGGAACATGTATGTATCAACCCCTAACAATGTGCAAATTGTAAAACAGAGTGATGACTTCTTAGTAACATCTGTCATATAAACAATAGTTTACATTGACAAGATTCTAACAGATTAGAGAAGCTTTTAAATGGATGACTGCATCGGTGGTGTAATGATTAGCATGCTTACCTCGAGTGTAGTAGATCGTGGGTTCGAGCCCCGATCACGTCAAAACCAAAGACTATAAAATTGGTATTTGTTGCTTCTCCGCCTAGCACGCAGCATTAAGGAGAAAGAGCAAAGACTGGTTGGCTCAGAATCAAGATAATGTGTCCAAGTGGAGCGACATGTCTATCCGCTGACTGTTGTTTCAGTGAGCTAGCACTATAAAAATCCAACTAAGCGTGTTGGCCTAGTACAAAGCGGACCTCATCATCATTGCATTGAAAATTAACTTGTTCTCGCCTTGATATAGCTGAAAAATTGCTGAGTTGGCGTTAAACAACAATCACCTGTCACGTCACCTCAAATCATATCATTTATATCAGTATTAACTTATATTCATATTTTTCACAGATTACTGCCTTAGATAAGTGTCCATTGTTAGGACTGTTTGCCACTGCCAGTGAAGATGGATATATAAAGGTAGTGTATTATCTCCCTTAGTTCTCAGATGACAGTTACCTCCCCTTATTTCTACTGCCTTATTATTTTTATTAGATAAGTGTCCATTGTTAGGACTGTTTGCCACTGCCAGTAAAGATGGATATATAAAGGTAGTGTATTATCTCCCTTAGTTCTCAGATGACAGTTACCTCCCCTTATTTCTACTGCCTTATTATTATTAGATAAGTGTTCATTGTTAGGACTGTTTGCCACTGCCAGTAAAGATGGATATATAAAGGTAGTGTATTATCTCCCTTAGTTCTCAGATGACAGTTACCTCCCCTTATTTCTACTGCCTTATTATTAGATAAGTGTCCATTGTTAGAACTGTTTGCCACTGCCAGTAAAGATGGATATATAAAGGTAGTGTATTATCTCCCTTAGTTCTCAGATGACAGTTACCTCCCCTTATTTCTACTGCCTTAGATAAGTGTCCATTGTTAGGATTGTTTGCCACTGCCAGTAAAGATGGATATATAAAGGTAGTGTATTATCTCCCTTAGTTCTCAGATGACAGTTACCTCCCCTTATTTCTACTACCTTATTATTATTAGATAAGTGTCCATTGTTAGGACTGTTTGCCACTGCCAGTAAAGATGGATATATAAAGGTAGTGTATTATCTCCCTTAGTTCTCAGATTACAGTTACCTCCCCTTATTTCTACTACCTTATTATTATTAGATAAGTGTCCATTGTTAGGACTGTTTGCCACTGCCAGTAAAGATAGATATATAAAGGTAGTGTATTATCTCCCTTAGTTCTCAGATGACAGTTACCTCCCCTTATTTCTACTGCCTTAGATAAGTGTCCATTGTTAGGACTGTTTGCCACTGCCAGTAAAGATGGATATATAAAGGTAGTGTATTATCTCCCTTAGTTCTCAGATGACAGTTACCTCCCCTTATTTCTACTACCTTATTACTATCAGATAAGTGTCCATCGTTAGGACTGTTTGCCACTGCCAGTAAAGATAGATATATAAAGGTAGTGTATTATCTCCCTTAGTTCTCAGATGACAGTTACCTCCCCTTATTGCTGAGGGGGAAGTTTTTGAAAACATTTATTGACTGAGATTTATCAAGGCTAAATGAGGACACTCAATCATAATGCAGGGTTATAAAAACTTATAAAAAATGTTTAAAAAAACTATATTTTCTGGTTAAAAGGGCTAGGATTAGGTTATGGTGTAACATCACTTTCAACAATATTTCAGTTTTATTATATAGTAATAAATATTTTCCTATTAATTTCAATGGAAAATGATCGTGCATTATATCTTTGTATTTGCATGCTAAGAATAAAATGTATATTGCACTAGTTCAAATATGAATATTTGAAGTAGTTTAATACTCTACTTAAATATAATAAGATAAACAATATTTATATGGAAAATGCTTTAGGCATAAAATATTTCTTACTATATAATAAAAGGGTTATTGCATGAATATTGGTGAATATTGTCTCTCGCAATATATCATATTGCACTCGCAAGCTCATGCAATTTGATATACTGCTCGGGACAATATTCACAAATATTCATGCAATAACCCTATAATATTGTGGAGTTCAGTTTTTATTGATGAAGGAAACCGGAGAAAACCACAGATCTGCCACAAGTCACTAACAAACTTTATCACATATTGTTGTTTCTAGTACACCTCACCATAAGCGGGTTTCAAACTCACAACTTTAGTGGTGATAGGCAGTAATTGCACAGGTATTTGTAAATCCAACTACCATACGACCACAACCATGACACCCCCTATGATCAAGGTAATAAATATGTGATTGAGGAAAATGTTTTGTAGAAAAAGGATCAAATTAATTTATAAATTGAATAAGTGACAAGATTTTACTGTATATATATATCTTTATTTCTGGAATACAGATAACAAATTAAATTACAACAATACATAACAACAAAACAGTTATATACAATGTTTACAGCATGAGAGAGATCCAAATTACCAATCCAAAGGTGTGTCTCACAGTTTTTCTTATTCAAATTCTGACATACATGTATTAAATTTGGCATGTTTCAACCAATTGCCAAAAATACATCAACATTGCCATGAAAACAAGCAACTACAGTGAAACCTGTCTATAGCAAACATCCTGGGGACCAACTTTTGTGTTCAGAATAGACAGGTGTTTTGTTGATAAAAGTTAGATTAACAAAATGGGATATTATTGAAAGTTTTGTTTATACATAACTCTAATTATTCCGGGTTAGGTTTAGACAGATTTCTCTGTATATGGCACCTGATTTTGTTGAATTTGTAGCAACAAATTATATCTTCATATGTAAGCAAAATATTGCATGTTATGAATGAATTTGATCTCTATTGTGAAAGGACTATTTTTTATGTATGTTTACAGATTTGGAATCGACACAATCAGTTGATTAGGGAGATGGGCTTTGGAGAACCGATGCACGGACTTTGTTTCGCTAACACACGAGGAGACATACTCATTGGCTTTCAGAACCATATTTGGTAAGAACAATTTTTTGTTGTAAAAAATATAACGATGCAATAAAAATGTCCTATATATGACATGTAGAAACCTGAATATCTTCAACTTTTATAAGTTTATTTGCTGTGTGAGCTTGAAGTAATCATTTATAGTATACACTTATTGACTGGGTATGAGGGTAATAGCACTTTTATTGTCTCTAAGGTACCATCTATTTTCGGAGGCAAGAGGAAAATAGTTGGTACAGAGGGGACAATTAAAGTGCTATTACCTGAATATCAAGTCTATAAGTGTTTTATTATACTGAACAACTGTGCAATTCAAAATTCTAAATTAGGTCCTTTTCTGATGGATTTCTAGTCTACTTTATTTTTGCTTTTTTAAAACTAATACATTTTCATGTGTGCATTTGAAGAAGAAATTAAATTTTTTTTAAACCGAAAAAAAAACCATGTGATTAAAGTGCTATTCACCGGCCGGTGAATAGTCATTTGTGCTATTCACTGGTGAATAGTACTTTTCAGACAAATTGAATGAAACTATGGAAATAGTATTTTTATTGCAATAAAATTTATCAGTCTATTTGTTCTTAATTCTATTTTTAGATTTAAACCTGCTATCTTTTTAAATTAAATGAAATTTGAGATATATTTTGTTTATGACTGTAAATCTACATGTAAATAAAAATATATTTTATTAAAACAAACAGAAATGGTGCCGAGATAAGAATAGCTAGTTTACATCATGATCATAATAATGGATATTGGTGTTTTTGTATTTTTTTTTTTTTATTAGTTAATTTTCCACTATAGGAAGATTATACAGCCAACCCTGTTTTTGTGACCACCTCTATTAAGCAATAACTTGTAATATTATACTTTACGTTTTTATTTTCCCTATTTGTCTTTGTTAGCGCAGCCGGTCAATATAACGTTATATGGACCGGGACTGGACTGCCTCGTTTTCGATTCGGTTCCGGAACGGTACCTGCATTATTATTTTAGATAAAAAGTATAATATAGCAAATAGTTCATGTCACTTCGGGTCATATGGCAGTATATGGACCGTTCCGTCACCAAAAAAATATTATATGGATGAACTATTTGCTATTTATGTGACCAACTTAATTTTTATTTCCCTTCAGTGCCAATCATATTAATTAACCTGCATTAAGCTAAGGGGTCTTTGTGGTCGTGGTCTTGATCATATGGTAGCTGGAATTACAACTACCTGTCCAACCAATGCCTATCACCACTAACGTTGTGAGTTTGAATTCCGTTCATGGCTAGTTGTACTTGATACAACATTATGCAATAAAGTTTGTAAGAGACTTGTGACAGGTAGATGGTTTTTTCTGGGTACTCCGGATTCCTCTACGAATAAAACTGACCATTATAATATAACGGATATTTTGTTGAAAGTGGTGATAAACACCAGAACCCCTCCCATTATCATTAAAATTCAATTTTGTCTTAAACCAGGAAAATTGGTATCAATGAATATAAATGAAATTTTTTATAGTATTTAAAAAGTTTCACTTATTCTCAAAACTTTTGAAAGCTCTGTATACATTCATTATCTCTACATATATAATTTGCATCAGGTTAGATAGGTTTAGGTTTATGGTGTTTAATGCCACTTTCAACAACATTTCAGTTATTTCATGGTGGTCAATTTTACTGGTGGATGAAACTGGAGTACTAGGAGAAAAACCACAGAACTGTCGCAAGTCACCGACAAATTTTATCACATAATGTTGTACCTTGCCTGAGCAGGATTAAAACTCACAGAGTTAGTGGCAATAGACACTGATTGCACAGGTAGTTATAAATCCAACTACCATACGATCATGACCATGACGGCCCCAATATATTATACAAAATAATGCAAAATGTTACATGAAATAAATTATACACAGCATAAAATATAAATAATAACAATAATATATATATATACGTCTGAAAATTAAACCAAACAGTGTTAGAATTAGATTTGCACCTGGTTGTGTTTACACATTCAATGAAGGAGCCTTTATTTTTATTTTTTTTTATGGCATGACTAATTTTTAACCTTTAAAATTCTTTGATAACCTTTAAACATCAGATAAATATTGATTGACAGGCAGAAATCAATCAATCAATTCATCAATCAGATTGCAATCAATGATCTAAATCTGATACATATAGATTATTGTTGTCTAAAACAATCTGATCATTGAATTACAAGTTTTATGTTTCATTAGGAATGTAATCTTAGGTGTGGCTGGTGAACAGGGGTCTATGAAAGGGGGAGGGGGGGGGGGGGGGAACACCAGTAATCTTATTTCTTGTATAACTTGCTGTGTTGTATATGGGTGTGATCCAGTATTTTTTCATGAGGGAACAACCATTTAACATTTATGGGGGAGGATGTGTGGGACTAGGTTTTTATTGTTTTGTCACCAAATTTTATTGAAAAAATTGAATTGACCTGAAAGATCCAAAAACTTTATAATTTGACTCTGCAGTTTTCAACTAGAAATATTGGTAAGATTAAAAAAAATATAATAATCTGACTATTGTTTCAGTGAAAAAAAAATTCTGAAAAAAGAAAGCCTCCCCCCTTCCCCTAAAAGTTAAATGGTCAGTTCCTAAAGATGTACTTCTATTATATTGTTTTATAAAGGGGTTTTCCCTTTTGTATATTTTAATCCCCGACCCCCTCATCCTTATAACATCCATTGCTGGTAGAATAAATATGGTAATAAGAACCCATAGAGAGCCTCAATATGTAATAGATGCCTTTTGTATGTAATAATATGATTATTTAGAATGCTGTATGTACAGTTAGGATTAATTATTATTGAGGAAAAATTTTCAATTAACAGAGATCATATTGAATAAATTAAGGTAGGACTTGAGGATTAAAACAGAAAAAGAAAAAAGAAAAAAAAGTTTGAAATGTATATAGTACATATATATTTAATTATTAAATATTGTATTTTACAGTTCTATTCCATTGACTAGTTATTTTCCCAGGAATTATTTAGAGAGAATCACCAGACAACAGTTTAAGGTAGGATAGAAATGTGTAGTACAGTAATCCCTCTCTTATAAGACCACCTCTCTTATCAGGACAGATTTCAGATAAGCTGAGATAGTAAAATGCTACTAAATGAATTTATCCTCTAAATTCCTGATAATGAAGCAATCGATTATTTTTACACAATTACGGGAAGTTTGAAAATATGCTGAAAATGTCCCTTTACCGTCTAAACACCTTTTTTTAATACAGATTAGTACTTGGCATTCAGTAACAATCACTTTCTCACTTAGTGTATACGATATCAATGATATCTTATTTGTGTATACGATATCAATAGTGTATACGATATCAATGATATCTTATTTGCTTCACTGGGTTTGGTACTGCTTTGACAACTATTTTATCTATTTTGTTCCAGTATTGTTATAAATACTGTTATAGTGACAGCCGGAACCTTTGAGCCGTAATGAAAGTGGGAGGTTTGGCGCTTTAAAATCTGATTTAACCCACCATTTCTTTATAATGCCTGTATCAAGTCAGGGTCATTACGGTTTTCACAGTTTTCCGGTTGTTGACTGATTTTGTCTGTTTATATACTTATGAGTTTTGACTTTCCCTTTGTAAGATTGTTCGGAGTTCGGTAATTTTGTTATTACCCTTATAGTCTACACAGACTTGTTCAGAAAATATGGCTAAGTATAATCATTTGCTTTTTTATTTTTAAAGCATTCATTTCATTTAAAAAAAAAAAAATTATATCCATTTGCACTTATAGATAGTGATACTATCTAAAGTGGACAAACACGTCCTTTGTTTGTTGGAGTAGACATTTTCAAGGATATAGATAGTGAAGGCTATCTAAAGTGGACAGACACGTCCTTTGTTTGTTGGAGAAGACATTTTCAATCATTGGAATAAGATTTTGTGTTCACTGTACTATAATTGTGATTCAGTTAAGAAAGATTTTTCCATATATTACTTCTTTTCAATTTATTGTAATAACAGATCATTTAGGAGATATCTGTATTGTATTTTAAGCTTTGTGGACATAAATTGTGGGTTTTACGGTCACAAATTGAGTTTACCTAGCGACGTAGAATAATAACCAATCAAATCCGTCGATAGAAACAAATTGCATTAGAATTATCTTTATATCCTGTTATTTATGTAACTATTCTAAAGTAGATTATTTTTTTTTTTATTTTGGTGAAAAGCAGCTGATTTCTTACTTTAAAAAATTCAAATTTTATTTTCACCATCAAAATTTATCTTAGTTTAAAACCTACAAAATTTTAGAAGGAAAATGTATAAAAATATATTATTGTTTAGAATATCTGCCATATTTGGCAGTATATAATACCCATTTGTACATAATACACACACATTTTTGGTTCGGGAAAATTGTGTTAAAAATGTCAATTCTGCTAGATAATATGCATATACTATCAAATGGAAAAATCTACTCAAAGTGGTCATTATACATCATAATTAAAGTTTTAGCAAAGATGAAATGATGACTTTTTCTTTGATATTCACACCTATTGTTTGTAGAAATTCAAATAGTATTTATTTGGAATAAATTTATAATGTAAAATATTATAATGATAATAATTATAAAGTAAATTGGACACTTTTTTTTATCTCACAGTGATATAATCAGTATCAATGTACTAACTCTGATACTGAAAAATATTTTGTCAGTGTGACGTCACATTATGACGTTTCATACCGATAAAGACAAAACATCCGTTTTGAAGGTCTCGACATACATTTATCACTAGTATCACACAGTTCTTACCATTGGACTCACTGTGTTACTAGTGATAATGTCTGTCTCGCCCTTCAAAACGGATGTTATTCTATATTTATAAATAAATATTGTATTTTTATCATTGCAGGATGAGTACAGAGAACCTCCTATAAGACATAATAATAGAATTAAAGCTTCGTAAGTTGTAACCCCTGCAAGCCTCAGATCCATTTCCAGCCTATTATCGATGTCCAATTTCAAATCCATTTCTGATTACTACGTGACAGACATCTGCACCTCAGATCTATGTCCTTTCTTTCAAATTCTCAAATCGGTGTCCAATTATCAAATCTATGTCCTTTTCAAATTCTCAAATCTATGGCTGTTTCTCAAATCAAATCCCAGTGACATCACTGACATATATCTTAACCTTAACCCTAACCAATAAATCGGCCATAGATCTGAGAATTTGGAAAGGATGCCAATTTGAGAATACCCTTAAATCGGACCGTGAATTGAGATAATGATGTCAGTGGATTCCGATTTGAGGAGTGGACGCTGATCTGAGTCTAACATATAAATTTATATTTTTTTATTATAATCTACTCAAAAATCAATGGTTATCTTAAAAGAAATTTATACTCTATTAATTTCTTGTCTAAAATGATGCCAGATTTGATTATGGAATTATACGTATTTACACCATTTTTTACGAGTTATTACCCTTATGGCAGACAAAATGGTACCCAGTCTAGTAAGAGCAATGGAATGGACAATAAATATTAGTATAATTTGAAGGTTGAGGGTTATGGTGTTTAATGCCACTTTTAACAATGTAATATTTTAGTATAATTTTTTAATTAAATGATGATAACTGTGTAGCAAATAGAAAATTCACCAAATGTTAAAACATTAAAATATTAAACAGATTATAGGAAAAATATATGTTATTACAACATTAAAATATTAAACAGATTATAGGAAAAATATATGTTGTTACAACATTAAAATATTAAACAGATTATAGAAAAAATATATGTTATTACAACATTAAAATATTAAACAGATTATAGAAAAAATATATGTTATTACAACATTAAAATATTAAACAGATTATAGGAAAAATATATGTTATTACAACATTAAAATATTAAACAGATTATAGGAAAAATATATGTTATTACAACATTAAAATATTAAACAGATTATAGGAAAAATATATGTTATTACAACATTAAAATATTAAACAGATTATAGGAAAAATATATGTTATTACAACATTAAAATATTAAACAGATTATAGGAAAAATATATGTTATTACAACATTAAAATATTAAACAGATTATAGGAAAAATATATGTTATTACAACATTAAAATATTAAACAGATTATAGGAAAAATATATGTTATTACAACATTAAAATATTAAACAGATTATAGGAAAAATATATGTTATTACAACATTAAAATATTAAACAGATTATAGGAAAAATATATGTTATTACAACATTAAAATATTAAACAGATTATAGGAAAAATATATGTTATTACAACATTAAAATATTAAACAGATTATAGGAAAAATATATGTTATTACAACATTAAAATATTAAACAGATTATAGGAAAAATATATGTTATTACAACATTAAAATATTAAACAGATTATAGGAAAAATATATGTTATTACAACATTAAAATATTAAACAGATTATAGGAAAAATATATGTTGTGCACGAAGGGGGACCCTTTTTTTCCTGTCTTCAAGAGAAATCATTTCTATAAAACATATAAAAATGTATAATTTTAGAATCAAAGACGGAAATGTGCAAATGAGAGAAAAGGGTTATGGTGTTTAACGCCACTTTCAACAATATTTCAGTTATATCGTGGTGGTCAATTTTATTGGGGGAGGAAACCGGAGTGTTTGGAGAAAAAGCACTGACCTACCGTAAGTAACTGACAAACTTTATCACATAAAATTGTATCAAGTACACCTCGCCATGAGCGGGATTTGAACTCACAACTTTAATGGTAATAGACACTTATTGCATAGGCAGTTGTAAATCCAACTACCATATGATCACAACCATGACAGTCCCTTACTGAGAGAAAAATGTGCATTATACACTACTGATTATGATAATGCGGAAATATGTTTTATTTAGCGTAAGGTCACATGTACTGTTACCATTGAAGTAATCCGAGTTGAAACTGTGATGGTCAACAATTTCACCATCATCAACAAAAAACCAACAACTACCTCTAATCATTGAATGCAGAAAAGAATGCAACATATTCTTGTTTTATATGTGAAACCTGTCTTAACTGAACCTCCTTGGGAACTAAGAAGAGTTTGAAGATACCAAAGGGGTAATCAGAATCTGTACAATGAAGCAGGACAGACAACACAATGGCCAAAAGAAAAGGGTCAAAAGGACAAACAACGATCTACAAAACATACACATAAAACTAAAGATCGAGTAACACAAACCTCACTAAAAACCGGGGGTGAACTCAGGTGCTCCGGAAGGATAAGCAGTTCATGCTCCACTAGTGGCACCTGTCTTGCACTTTTGTGTTTGACATAGACAAGTGCTTGGTTTATGCATGTTAGAAAAGACTTCCTACATTGGGACTTTATTTAAATTTTGGTTTTAAAAATGATTCTTTTTTATTCAGGGTTTGGTTTAGACTGGTTTTACTTTATATAGCGCATTTCTATAAAGTTTTAGGGGTAACTTAGGGTTCAAATGTCAAAGGTTGATTCCAATTATATGTTTAGACTTTTTTTTCAGTTTTGATCCAAAAGCCATACCTCAATATTCAGTTTCTTTCTCCAAACGAACTGAGGAGAAAAAACCTTGCGAGGATGAAGATATTTTAGAAGATTTAGAAGCCACCCCTAGAGAGCCTCGATCAAGAGTTCAGGAAGATAGTCCAGAACAGGAAGAAGAAAATGTAGAAGAAGATTATATAGAGTTAGCTGCTGTTACATTGGAATCTCCCAATCAGGGTGAGTCCATTATTTGTTAAAGCATGGAGGGAATTTAGTTTCACTCATGTAATATCTGCATATGTCCTACATTTGGTTTCGGCTCAATCATTTAAGTTTTTTTCAAGCAAATCATTTGCTATTGATGTATAATGTCAGGGAACATAATAGGAAAGTCAAGCTTGATTTTGGTATTTAACTTTTTTTCTGTTCTGAAGTTATGTCTTGAATGACTGATAAATACATGCTTACTTTAAATAGAAGTGGGAATATCCATGTTCTGTGGAAACATTCTTACTTTTTTTTAGATGAAGAGTTGCCCGTTATGACATTGAAATCGCCCATGAAAATCAGATAAGGAATGACTTCAGGAGAATGTTTTGAAAATAAGTGGTTTTATATGAAATATCTAGAATAGTGGTACCTCTCTTGTAAGGCCAGGTCTCAGATATATAGTTAAATACTAGTAAATTGGACCCCTCAAGAGAGGTTACCCCTCTTGTAAGGCCACTTGTTCATTGTAGAAGGGATGAGTCTACAAGAGGGGTACTACTGTATCACTACCAGGTGTTGGTTCATACAAGAGGGGGTCTATTTTACCACTACCAGGTGTTGGTTCATACAAGAGGGGGTCTATTTTACCAGTACTAGGTGTTGGTTCATACAAGAGGGGGTCTATTTTACCAGTACTAGGTATTGGTTCATACAAGAGGGGGTCTATTTTACCAGTACTAGGTGTTGGTTCATACAAGAAGGGGTCTATTTTACCAGTACTAGGTGTTGGTTCATTCAAGAAGGGGTCTATTTTACCAGTACTAGGTGTAGGTTCATACAAGAGGGGGTCTATTTTACCAGTACTAGGTGTTGGTTCATACAAGTGGGGGTCTATTTTACCAGTACTAGGTGTAGGTTCATACAAGAGGGGGTCTATTTTACCAGTACTAGGTGTAGGTTCATACAAGAGGGGGTCTATTTTACCAGTACTAGGTGTTGGTTCATACAAGAAGGGGTCTATTTTACCAGTACTAGGTGTAGGTTCATACAAGTGGGGGTCTATTTTACCAGTACTAGGTGTTGGTTCATACAAGAGGGGGTCTATTTTACCAGTACTAGGTATTGGTTCATACAAGTGGGGGTCTATTTTACCAGTACTAGGTGTTGGTTCATACAAGAGGGGGTCTATTTTACCAGTACTAGGTGTTGGTTCATACAAGAGGGGGTCTATTTTACCAGTACTAGGTATTGGTTCATACAAGTGGGGGTCTATTTTACCAGTACCAGGTGTTGGTTCATACAAGAGGGGGTCTATTTTACCAGTACTAGGTGTTGGTTCATACAAGAAGGGGTCTATTTTACCAGTACTAGGTGTAGGTTCATACAAGAGGGGGTCTATTTTACCAGTACTAGGTGTTGGTTCATACAAGAGGGGGTCTATTTTACCAGTACTAGGTGTTGGTTCATACAAGAGGGGGTCTATTTTACCAGTACTAGGTGTTGGTTCTTACAAAAGGGGGTCTGTTTTACCAGTACTAGGTGTTGGTTCATACAAGAGGGGGTCTATTTTACCAGTACTAGGTGTTGGTTCATACAAGAGGGGGTCTATTTTACCAGTACTAGGTGTTGGTTCATACAAGAGGGGGTCTATTTTACCAGTACTAGGTGTTGGTTCATACAAGAGGGGTCTATTTTACCAGTACTAGGTATTGGTTCATACAAGTGGGGGTCTATTTTACCAGTACCAGGTGTTGGTTCATACAAGAGGGGGTCTATTTTACCAGTACTAGGTGTTGGTTCATACAAGAAGGGGTCTATTTTACCAGTACTAGGTGTAGGTTCATACAAGAGGGGGTCTATTTTACCAGTACTAGGTGTTGGTTCATACAAGAGGGGGTCTATTTTACCAGTACTAGGTGTTGGTTCATACAAGAGGGGGTCTATTTTACCAGTACTAGGTGTTGGTTCATACAAGTGGGGGTCTATTTTACCAGTACTAGGTGTTGGTTCATACAAGAGGGGGTCTATTTTACCAGTACTAGGTGTTGGTTCATACAAGAGGGGGTCTATTTTACCAGTACTAGGTGTTGGTTCATACAAGAGGGGGTCTGTTTTACCAGTACTAGGTGTTGGTTCATACAAGAGGGGGTCTATTTTACCAGTACTAGGTGTTGGTTCATACAAGAGGGGGTCTATTTTACCAGTACTAGGTGTTGGTTCATACAAGAGGGGGTCTATTTTACCAGTACTAGGTGTTGGTTCTCATTTGTTAACACTCCAAACATTAATTTTATTAGATAAATTATCAGAAACAAAGCCAAAGACAAAGACTAAAATTAAACAAAAAGTCAGATTTAGAGAGAGAAAAGAAGACACAGAAGTATTTAAAGAAGATGAAGGTAAAGTATATGTTAATCAGGTGTTAGATAATGTCATGTTCATAGCTAATTAGGTAGACTATATGTTAATCAGGTGTTAGATAATGTCATGTTCATAGCTAATTAGGTAAACTATATGTTAATCAGGTGTTAGATAATGTCATGTTCATAGCTAATTAGGTAGACTATATGTTAATCAGGTGTTAGATAATGTCATGTTCATAGCTAATTAGGTAAGCTATATGTTAATCAGATGTTAGATAATGTCATGTTCATAGCTAATTAGGTAAACTATATGTTAATCAGGTGTTAGATAATGTCATGTTCATAGCTAATTAGGTAAACTATATGTTAATCAGGTGTTAGATAATGTCATGTTCATAGCTAATTAGGTAAACTATATGTTAATCAGGTGTTAGATAATGTCATGTTCATAGCTAATTAGGTAAACTATATGTTAATCAGGTGTTAGATAATGTCATGTTCATAGCTAATTAGGTAAAATATATGTTAATCAGGTGCTAGATAATGTCATGTTCATAGCTAATTAGGTAAACTATATGTTAATCAGGTGTTAGATAATGTCATGTTCATAGCTAATTAGGTAAACTATATGTTAATCAGGTGTTAGATAATGTCATGTTCATAGCTAATTAGGTAAACTATATGTTAATCAGGTGTTAGATAATGTCATGTTCATAGCTAATTAGGTAAACTATATGTTAATCAGGTGTTAGATAATGTCATGTTCATAGCTAATTAGGTAAGCTATATGTTAATCAGGTGCTAGATAATGTCATGTTCATAGCTAATTAGGTAAACTATATGTTAATCAGGTGTTAGATAATGTCATGTTCATAGTTAATTAGGTAAACTATATGTTAATCAGGTGTTAGATAATGTCATGTTCATAGCTAATTAGGTAAACTATATGTTAATCAGGTGCTAGATAATGTCATGTTCATAGCTAATTAGGTAAACTATATGTTAATCAGGTGCTAGATAATGTCATGTTCATAGCTAATTAGGTAAACTATATGTTAATCAGATGTTAGATAATGTCATGTTCATAGCTAATTAGGTAAACTATATGTTAATCAGATGTTAGATAATGTCATGTTCATAGCTAATTAGGTAAACTATATGTTAATCAGAAGCTAGATAATGTCATGTTCATAGCTAATTAGGTAAACTATATGTTAATCAGGTGTTAGATAATGTCATGTTCATAGCTAATTAGGTAAACTATATGTTAATCAGGTGTTAGATAATGTCATGTTCATAGCTAATTAGGTAAACTATATGTTAATCAGGAGCTAGATAATGTCATGTTCATAGCTAATTAGGTAAACTATATGTTAATCAGATGTTAGATAATGTCATGTTCATAGCTAATTAGGTAAACTATATGTTAATCAGGTGCTAGATAATGTCATGTTCATAGCTAATTAGGTAAACTATATGTTAATCAGGTGTTAGATAATGTCATGTTCATAGCTAATTAGGTAAAATATATGTTAATCAGGTGCTAGATAATGTCATGTTCATAGCTAATTAGGTAAACTATATGTTAATCAGGTGTTAGATAATGTCATGTTCATAGCTAATTAGGTAAACTATATGTTAATCAGGTGTTAGATAATGTCATGTTCATAGCTAATTAGGTAAACTATATGTTAATCAGGTGTTAGATAATGTCATGTTCATAGCTAATTAGGTAAGCTATATGTTAATCAGGTGTTAGATAATGTCATGTTCATAGCTAATTAGGTAAACTATATGTTAATCAGGTGTTAGATAATGTCATGTTCATAGTTAATTAGGTAAACTATATGTTAATCAGGTGTTAGATAATGTCATGTTCATAGCTAATTAGGTAAACTATATGTTAATCAGGTGCTAGATAATGTCATGTTCATAGCTAATTAGGTAAACTATATGTTAATCAGGTGCTAGATAATGTCATGTTCATAGCTAATTAGGTAAACTATATGTTAATCAGATGTTAGATAATGTCATGTTCATAGCTAATTAGGTAAACTATATGTTAATCAGATGTTAGATAATGTCATGTTCATAGCTAATTAGGTAAACTATATGTTAATCAGAAGCTAGATAATGTCATGTTCATAGCTAATTAGGTAAACTATATGTTAATCAGATGTTAGATAATGTCATGTTCATAGCTAATTAGGTAAACTATATGTTAATCAGGTGTTAGATAATGTCATGTTCATAGCTAATTAGGTAAACTATATGTTAATCAGGAGCTAGATAATGTCATGTTCATAGCTAATTAGGTAAACTATATGTTAATCAGATGTTAGATAATGTCATGTTCATAGCTAATTAGGTAAACTATATGTTAATCAGGTGCTAGATAATGTCATGTTCATAGCTAATTAGGTAAACTATATGTTAATCAGGTGCTAGATAATGTCATGTTCATAGCTAATTAGGTAAACTATATGTTAATCAGGTGTTAGATAATGTCATGTTCATAGCTAATTAGGTAAATTATATGTTAATCAGGTGTTAGATAATGTCATGTTCATAGCTAATTAGGTAAACTATAAGTTAATCAGGTGTTAGATAATGTCATGTTCATAGCTAATTAGGTAAACTATATGTTAATCAGGTGTTAGATAATGTCATGTTCATAGCTAATTAGGTAAACTATATGTTAATCAGGTGTTAGATAATGTCATGTTCATAGCTAATTAGGTAAACTATATGTTAATCAGGTGCTAGATAATGTCATGTTCATAGCTAATTAGGTAAACTATATGTTAATCAGGTGCTAGATAATGTCATGTTCATAGCTAATTAGGTAAACTATATGTTAATCAGGTGCTAGATAATGTCATGTTCATAGCTAATTAGGTAAACTATATGTTAATCAGGTGGTAGATAATGTCATGTTCATAGCTAATTAGGTAAACTATATGTTAATCAGGTGTTAGATAATGTCATGTTCATAGCTAATTAGGTAAACTATATGTTAATCAGGTGGTAGATAATGTCATGTTCATAGCTAATTAGGTAAACTATATGTTAATCAGGTGGTAGATAATGTCATGTTCATAGCTAATTAGGTAAACTATATGTTAATCAGGTGGTAGATAATGTCATGTTCATAGCTAATTAGGTAAACTATATGTTAATCAGGTGTTAGATAATGTCATGTTCATAGCTAATTAGGTAAACTATATGTTAATCAGGTGTTAGATAATGTCATGTTCATAGCTAATTAGGTAAGCTATATGTTAATCAGGTGTTAGATAATATCATGTTTATAGCTAATTAGGTAAACTATATGTTAATCAGGTGTTAGATAATGTTATGTTCATAGCTTCTGCTTCAGCTGGTTTAAATTATATGCACTATTCATTAATAATGGGAAAAATGAGGCTGCTCTTTATTTACAGGGATTTGTTATTTAGAGTTGTCCATTAAAGCAATTTTGACTGTACTATAGAAATCTAACTTAGTGTGGTAGTCTGATATGAAGCAGAAGCCATCATCATGATCTTGTTAAAATGTAACTTGTTCTCCACTTGGACCATAGAGCTACGGATTTCTCTATATTAAAAACTGGCGACTCTGCATGCTTGAAATGTTGTACCACTTTAAGGGGATTTTTTTGTCATGAAATCGCTTGTTAGGACGATCAAATATATATTTTTCATTTCGTTAGATATTTTTCTACAACCTTCCATACTTATCTACCTATTATTATTCAGGTCTAGCTCATTATCTTAGTAAATATCTCTGATTGTGACAAGCCCCCCCCCCCCCCCCCCCCCTACTTCTTTGGCCATCTTGCTGCTCCAGTATTCTCATTCTGAGGTCCATTTAGAGCTATGCTTCTATAACTAGCTAAAGCATTGATCCCATAGCACTTAGACAAACATTCACAAGCTGACTCATTATTGTTCTGTTTTCAGATCACTTGGTAGAGAGAGGATATTCAGCACCAGGACCCATCCATTCAAAGAAGTTGAAGTTAGAAAAAATGAAAGGAGAAAGAAGTTTGTATACTAATAAGTCTTTTGTCATTTTAAGCTGCAAAAACCTTTTTATTGACATATTTTTCCATTCCCTTTAATTTGCTGCTTGTTGCACAAAATTTAAGTGATTTGATTAGATTTTTTGTGTTTAACGCCACTTTCAGCAATATTTCAGCTATATCATGGCGACCAGTTTTAGTGGAGAAAGAAGCCGGAGTACCCGGAGAGAACCACTGACTATGGGCAAGCAACTGGTAAATTTTATCACTTGCGGCTGCGAGTCGAGTGCACCCTTTTTTGTAGCCCGGGGTTCTATGGTACCGCGGTACTTAATGTTTGACGTCTGTGTAACGTAACTAGTTTTCGGAATGAATCCAAAAATGTTATATTTTATTCCCCGGTATAGAAAACTATTTCCCCCCACAATTCATTTTATTCTTTGAATTTGTTTAAAAATACGTCGCCACTTTTCCCTACGACAACGCCGATGTACCTCCCAGAAATGGTTTCCTATGATATCGCAGTAATTGTAAGATTAATATTATGGGACACAATGTTTGACAAATCAAGACATCGTTTATGAATACTAAATCAAGGTGAATATTTGGCAAACTTAGAGAAAATCTTGATAATTTATCACATTTATTAAAAGTAAAGTTTCTTTGAAATAACAAATGTAACGAAGTTGAGTCAATTTGATGTAACGTTATGTTGGTTAATATGTTTTCATAGCTTAATTTTTCCTTCAACTTTGTCGGTCTAGAAAGTAACTAAAAATAGCACCAAAAATCCCAAATCGGGTTGAAATGAAATGTAAACAAACGGACGACATTTCTAAAAAAAATAGCAGACGAATTATGACAACTATAGTTTAATTATTGGACATTTTACAAAGCATGGTATCAGGGTAAAATAAAAATGTCCGCTATTTCTAAGGAAATGATAAAAATACGTGTACTTACAAAAATTCAAGACATTTGGACAGAATGACCAGACGTTCCGATAAATGTGACTGTTGTGTTTATGAATATATAAATAGAAAAACCGGCGGGTGGCGCTGCAGTGCATAGTAACAGACAAAATAAATACAGCGGTATCATAGAACCCGCGGTACCATAGGAAGGGAGTATAATTTACAAAGTCGGGCGCGAACCCACGCCATATTGGTGATAGGCTTGTACGAGTTGTAGGTAATCCAACTACCTAGCTCATTGAGCTCAAAATTTAAGTAAATGCAATTCTCATAAATGATATTACAACTAATTAAATAGTTTTTTGTATAGGAATACCTTATAGAGCTATTAAAACATGTTTGTGACAGTCAAATAATAGATTGATGTTGACAAAGGTTGATTTTTGCATTAGAATTCGTTAGGATTAAATTTTGTATTAAAATTCAGAAATGAGTACGAGTTATGCTCATTACTGAAGACCTTACTCTGACTGTGAAATGTAGAACAGCAATAAAAGTGCTGTTCCTTTACTTTGATTTTGTGTCTAAGTGTAAAATTATATAGTGTCTCGTGTTCATTTACATTCATATCCTCTTTTTTTTTTAAATAATTTCAAATGTTTTATGTTTATCATTTTTTTTTTTAAATAGTAATATAATGAATGTCAATTGTATCTTCTTTTTTTTCACAGGGAAAAGTGACACTCAATATTTAGAAAAATTATCACCATATGAACGTGATCTTATGAAAAGGAAGCTAATAATAGCACCAGATGGTAAGTTATGACCTTTAACCTCTGTTTAAGACACCTGTAACATCTTACTTCTATTATAAGGCTGCAGCATCTGTGATGGAGTGATTAACATGCTATCCTCGAGTGCTGTAAATCATGAGTTTGATTCCCGGTCGAGTCAAACCAGACTATGACATTTCTTAGCATACATCATTCTGCAGTAAGAGAAAAGATTGGTTGGCTCGGAATTAGAATAATGTGTGAGAGAGGAACAACATGGATTGTTGTTTCAGTAAGGTAGCGCTATAAAAGTCCAGCTAAACGTGTTGTTCTAGAACAAAGGGGACTTTATCATCAAAATGTAACTTGTTCTTGTCATGATAACATTGCTGACTTGTCATGATAACATTGCTGACTTGTCATGATAACATTGCTGACTTGTCATGATAACATTGCTGACTTGTCATGATAACATTGCTGACTTGTCATGATAACATTGTTGACTTGTCATGATAACATTGCTGACTTGTCATGATAACATTGCTGACTTGTCATGATAACATTGCTGACTTGTCATGATAACATTGCTGACTTGTCATGATAACATTGCTGACTTGTCATGATAACATTGCTGACTTGTCATGATAACATTGCTGACTTGTCATGATAACATTGCTGACTTGTCATGATAACATTGCTGACTTGTCATGATAACATTGCTGACTTGTCATGATAACATTGCTGACTTGTCATGATAACATTGCTGACTTGTCATGATAACATTGCTGACTTGTCATGATATAGCAACAATCACTCACTCTCTTCATTAAACCAGGAACGGCAGACATCTTTATAGTGCTTGTTTCTGTTAGTAAAATACTACATTTAATAACTGGGACCATCGTGGTCATGATCGTATGGTAGTTGGATTTACAACTACTACCTGTGCAATCAGTGCCTATCACCACTAACGTGAGTTCGAACCTCGCTCAAGTCAGGTGTACTCGATACAACATTATGTGATAAAGTTTGTCAGTGACTTGCGGCAAGTCGGTAGTTTTCTCCGGTACTCCGTTTTCCTCCACCAATAAAACTGACCGCCATGATGTAACGGAAATATTATTGAAAGTGGCGTTAAACACCATGAACTCACCAAGCCAACCATTTAATAGGCCTCTTATGTAGCTCTTTTTCTAGCTTTTAATATTTTCTCATCTAAAAATTTATTAAGTGGTCTGAAAGAAAGAATAGTGTCTGGAGGTGAAGTGATTTATTAAGTGGTCTGAAAGAAAGAATAGTGTCTGGAGGTGAAGTGATTTATTAAGTGGTCTGAAAGAAAGAATAGTGTCTGGAGGTGAAGTGATTTATTAAGTGGTCTGAAAGAAAGAATAGTGTCTGGAGGTGAAGTGATTTATTAAGTGGTCTGAAAGAAAGAATAGTGTCTGGAGGTGAAGTGATTTGCTACAGTGTGTTTAGTAGTCTAAGACTAGAATAAAGAGTGTCTACTTTTACCAAGGAAATGTCAGGGACAAACAATTTACTTTGGGGGGGGGGGGGGGGAGGGGTTTGTCCCTTGGCCAGAAATTATTATAAGGGAAATATTAATCAGCTAATATATTTTTACATGAAAAATCTGATTATTTTTTCAAATTTTATCAAAATTTCTCATCGAAACCTGCAGGAATCGATATTGTAATTTTTTTCATCTTTCAGGTCAATTTATTATTTTTCTAAATATATTTGGCAACAGATAAAAAAAACATAGCCAGCCTCTAAAAGTTAAATGGTGGTTCTCTCAGGCTTATGCCCAGTTCTGTTGAAATGTGCTAAACTTGTAAGTGAGAAACATGAGCACTAAATTTTACTTTGTTTATCTATCAACCACATCGGTGGCGTAATGGTTAGCATGCTCGCCTCGAGTGCGGTAGAACGTGGGTTTGAGCCCAGCTCGGGTCAAACCAAAGACTATAAAGTTGATATTTGTTGCTTCTCCGCTAAGCACGTAGCATTAAGGAGAAAGTGCAAAGAATGGTTGGCTCAGAATCAGGAGCAACATGTCTACTTGCGGACTGTTGTTTTAGTGAGCTAGCACTATAAAAGTCCAACTCAGCGTGTTGGTCTAGTTCAAAGCGGGCCTCATTAACTTGTTCTCGCCATAACATAGCCGAAAAATTGCTGAATTGCTGAATTGGCATTAAACAGCAATCACTCACTCTAATTACAGGCTACATTCCTAACTCTGTCGTGAGGAAACGGTTGGGTTTTGTTCCACCATCAACACCGGTAAAGAAGACAGATACATGGACGATAGAATCGGTAAGATATTTATTTATTTATTGTTATTTTTTTGGTTTTATTAAATGGTCAATAAGCAATGCAGTATGTAACTGTGTTTATACTATATGAAATACAGTCGTACATTTCTACATGAATGCATTGCTTGTATCTATATAGTGAAGCTTACCTAAAGAAAGGACCAGAAGAATTTTGTTTTAGGTAGGTTTTGTTTAGGGGCTTTTTGTTTGTTTATTTCTTTGTTTGAGTTGCTTTTGTTTTTGTTTTTTTTTTGTTGAGAAAGTTTTAATTTGGTTTAATTTAAGCCAAGGAAAAAAATATGTGTGTTTGAGAAAAATAGGGCAGGTAGGTGGACAAAAGTGTTTTTTTTTTTTTTTTAATTATACAGGACAAGAATCAGTCTTTTAAAAATTGCTTGTCCAAAACTTGGAATAAAAACTTTATGATATTGGGTCAGTACGGTTAACAGAAACACAGATATATTTTATTTGGCCTTATACTGGATTCTGGTTTATTCTGGTTTATACTGGATTCTGGTTTATTCAGGATTCTGGTTTATATTGGATTCTGGTTTATACTAGTTCTAATAATAAAACCCTAAATGCTCGCTTATTCGCAAGGGTTATAACAGGATGCCACTACACGTAATGGAGCAGCCGCCGAGATTTTTTGCGCTTGCTTACAGAGCTTCTGACGCCTGCATTTATCAATAATAAGACATAACCTTTCCTTTTGTCCATTATTATAACAAGTTTTTATCACCTACCAGTATTTTAGAATGTAATTCCCACAAAATAAAAATCTCCTCTTTGAAAATTTTGAATTTCGTCATTTCCGGCCTCACTATTTGGATGTCGATACCATATTTGGCGATTTAGGCGTGAATGTTTACCAATCGTAACTACTCGGCCATTCTCGCTACCCTGCAAATAACAGGATAGCGAGAATGGCCGAGTAGTTACGATTGGAATGTTTACATCAGCTTGTAATAAGAAATACCATAGTTAGAAAAGCTCCGCCTTCCGTAGTTTCCAGTCATGGAAAACGATCGATAAATTTGAACAAGGTTGTTGCTAACTTTGAAAAGCATACATTTCTCAGCCAAACCGATTTAACAAGGACTGGGATCATCAGTAATTGTTATAATGAAATGTTTGAAGCGTAAATAGTGAGTTTTTATGTTTCAACTGCAACTTTTTTTTTGCTCCATTGTGACGAATGGGACCGCGTTGTAGCTCTGCCGAGACACAAGTTTGTCACAGGAGCTACATTATTGCAGCTAGTTTATACTGGATTCTGGTTTATTCAGGATTCAGATTTCATTGTACAGTTAAACCTGTATTAAGAGGTCAACTTTGGGACAAAGAAAAAGTGATCTTTTAAGACAGGTGACCTCTTAAAAGAGGGTCAATTCATATGAAATGTTCAATGATTGGACAAGAAAAAGGTGTCCCTTTAATACAGGTGACTGCTTAATAGAGGTCACCTCATGGGAAGGTTTGACTATTATGAAAAGATTTTTAACACTCACATTGTGATTGTTGATTATTTAGAATGTACAGCTTCTCTTTTTTACTTTGAAAGAGAAGTGTTTTTACAGAGTATTTATATTACATTCTGAAATTTTATGTATTATACCCTGTACATTAATAATACAGTGGAACTTGTGCAATCCTACACCTGAGTTTTCCAACATCCTATACAATCTGACACATTTCCATGGTTACTTGGTATGTTGTATTAGACAGGTTCCACTGTATATCCTGTACAATTTGACACAATTCCATGCAGGGAAATTATTTTTAAATTTAGAGCAGTTATCTCCCTTTAATTCATCACAGTACAGTTAATTTGTAGATCAAGTTACCAGTTGCAGAGAAACCAGTTAAAACAATACAGACACACGAAGAAGAAGAGGAGAAATGGGAAAAAGTAATTACTTATTACTATACAGTATAACTTATAATTACCTCCCCTTATGACAGTAGTGAATTACTTCCCTTATCACATTACAGTAATTTATTTTAGTGAATTACCTCCCTTATCACATTACAGTAATTTAATTTAGTGAATTATCCCCCTTGATGATAATAATGAATTACCTTCCCTTATGACAGTTGTGAATTACCTCCCTTATCACATTACAGTAATTTATTTAAGTGAATTACCATCATAGTACAGTAAATTATTTCAATGGATTACCTCCCTTATGACAGTATTGAATTACCTCTCTTGTCACAGTACAGTAATTTATTTTAATTGAATACCTCTAGTCCTCACAATATGAGCTTTGGTGCTCCTGCCCAAGACCAGTAAAACTTTGTTTGGAACAGTAAATTTGTCAGTGTTTATTTAGAACTTTATAAAAATAAATTCCAGAATTTGATGTAAATTAAAAATTTCATTTTGAGGACTATGCATCCCCTAATCATATGACAATGTTTCCTCTTTTATCACAGTACAGTATTTCCTATAATGAAATACATCTCCTTGTGATCACAGCACAGTAATTTATTTTAATTAAGTACCCCCTCCCCTCACCCCCATTATCAAAGGACAATGTTTTCCCCTTTCATTAGAATAAATACATTTTACCCCTTATCCATGATTAGTATTTCCTTTTATGAATTATCAACCCTTTTCACAGAGCTGAATTTTTGGTAATTTGATATGGACTAGAGGTCTAAAATGGACAACCTTCTTTTAAAAATAAAATAAAAGAATGTGTCTTATAGTCCAATAAATACAGTATATTATAATTAATCTTCTTCATCATCACAATTTGTGACCTTATGACCTCTCCAATTTTATCATGAATTTCTTCCCCTTGCACATTTATTATCTTGTATTTTCTTTTCCTCAAAGGTATGATATGCCTCCTTATTATCCCCTTGCCAACGAAGTTGCGAAGGGATATAGTAATGCTACCGTCCGTCCGTCCTTCCTTCCTTCCGTCCATCCATCCTTTCGTAACATCCTTGTGAACACTCTAGAATCAACATCTTTCAATAGATTTTCACCAAACTTGGTACATACTTAGTCCCTAAGAAAATCTGGAACTCTATTGATTTTCAAGGTCAAAGGTCAAGGTCACCAGGTCAAATTTTCTACCACATAACATCCTTGTGAACACTAGAATCAACATCCTTCAATGGATTTTGACCAAACTTGGTACATACTTAGTCCTAAAGAGAACCTGGTTTTAGTTTATATCCCAACCATCAGGTTTAACTTAATTATCTGCCCTTTAACAAGTTATATGACCTTATGACCTCTCCAATTTTATCATGAGTTACTTCCCCTTGCACACTTATTATCTTGTGTTTTCTCTCCCTCAAAGGTGTGATATGCCTTCTTATTATCCCCTCGCCAACGAAGTTGCGAAGGGATATAGTAACGCTACTGTCCATCCGTCCGTCCTTCAGTAACATCCTTGTGAACACTCTAGAATCAACATCCTTCAATGGATTTTGACCAAACTTAGTACAAACTTAGTCCTTAAGAGAATCTGGAACCCTATTGATTTTCAAGATCATAGATCAAAGGTCAAGGTCACCAGGTCAAATTTTTAGGTGAGGGGATATGCCATGTTTTGCATTGCCCTTGTTTTAGTTTATATCCCAACCATCAGGTTTAACTTAATTATCTGCCCTTTAACAAGTTATATGACCTTATGACCTCTCCAATTTTATCATGAGTTACTCCCCCTTGCACACGTATTATCTTGTATTTTCTCTCCCTCAAAGGTATGATATGCCTCCTTATTTTAGTTTATATCAAATTTTTACCCAATCATCAAGTTTAACCTGGATTACTTCCCTTTATGACATTTGTGATAATTATATATAGAATAATGGCAGTTATGAAGGTATAGAGAGACATTATGATAATAAATGTCGAGGCCTTCAAAACTGATGTCATTGTTTTTATTGATAACCTCATATTAATGTGTGATGTTACTGACAATTTTCATTCTCAGAGTCGGTCCTCCGTTGATACTGACAATATGACTCTGTGAGATAAAAGTAATAAAAACATATCAATTTTAGGTAATTGAATAATAATCCCCGTCTTAGTCAGATAATTATTTAAAAAAGAAAGAGTAGTCCTTCCTCCAGAAAGAGAAATCACCATGGTAAAATTTAATAATGGAGTAGTCCTTCCTCCAGAAAGAAAAATCACCATGGTAATATTTAATAATGCAGGTTAAGGCTAGATATCTACAGTTTTTGGATGAATCCTCTGATGAAGGAGAATTTGAACCAGAGATCTCTAGGCCTCCTCGTTACGGAGGTAGGCCATTTAATGGGAGAGGACGTGGGGAAAAAAAGGTCAGGGTCATTGATAGTGATGATGATGATGACCTTGAACTTGATGATAGTGAGGTCGTAGAAGATTCTGATATTTTTACAAATGACAATGATTATGACATTATACAACCAGAGCCTCATATTCAACCAGAAACTCGTAAAAAGGAAAAGGTATGTGCACAAATTGCACAAGATTTTTCACATTCAGAGTGTACGAAGATCTCAGTGTTTTCATGATGTGTTTGCAGAGCTGTACTGAATATTAATTTTTTTTTCACACTTTTGTTTACCATCACTATTTAAATCACCTTCAGACATTACATACAGATTAAAACATGACCTTTGACCTATCAACCTGGTTGTCATCCACAGACGTCATTGGCCAAATAGGTTTAGATGATGATTTGGGATTGAAAAAGGTAAAAATGGGAAGGTTTCTAAAATACTGAGCAAACATTTTTACGCCCCCACTGATGGGCATCAAAGTATGATAAGTTTTACCCATGTCCATAAGTATGTACTTCCCACAGTTTTGTCCCATATCGGCGATGTGATGGTTAGTGTGCTCGCCTTGAGTGTAGTAGATCATGGGTTCGAGTCCAGATCGGGTCAAACTAAAGACTATAAAATTGGTATTTGTTGCTTTTCCGCTAAGCACGCAGCAATAAGGAGAAAGAACAAAGACTGGTTGGTTCGGAATCTGGATAATGTGTCCGAGTGGGGCGACATGTCTATCTGCTGACTTGTTTCTATGAGCTAACACTATAAAAATCTACCTAAACATGTTGGTCTAGTACAAAGCAGACATCATCATCATTTCATTGAATATTAACTTGTTCTCGCCATAATATAGCTGAACAATTGCTGAATTGGCGTTAAACAATAATCACTCACTCCACTGTTTTGTTTTCATTCATTTAAAATTTATAAGGACAGGAACCATAAAAGGCAGACCACATTTGATTTAATTTTTGACTGAAACACTTTTTCTGTTCTGGAGTTATGGTATTTTTCAATAGCTTAAGTTCTGATTAGGAAAATCATTTAAAATATATACACAAGGTCAGGGACCATACAACACATGCCAAGTTTGACACTGGACCTCAGAACACCTTTATCTTTCTGGAGTCTATGCCTCTTTCTTTTATTTTATTTTTTATACTTTAAGCATATTTTATTGTATAAAAAGACAAGGCAAATGAATCAGACACTAGAGAAGTTATAATAAAATTCAGTTTGAATCTTTTTTTAAATTTGTTTTATTTATTTATTTTGCATTTCATTTAGCAAAGCATAAAACAAAATTCTTTTTGAGACATTCACACCCACACATATAAACACTACACACAAAGACGTCAAGACATAGTTTTAATTTAAATTCACCTTTGAAACAATTTTTTTCACATAAAACTTACACTCATATTTGCTTATGACACCAGTCTGAGTAATGCCTCTTGATCTGCTGAAAAATACATATATGTTTACATTAAATAACCTAAGTTCCCATCTAGCTGAGTAATGTGAGAAAAATAATCAATGATGGTCCACAATATGAGATGAGACAATCCACCTCAGGTTCACATTTTTGTTCAACAGAAACTTGGCAAGCCTAAAAAATGTGAACCCTCGGGGGGCATTGTCCTATCTCACATTCTAGACCATGTCTGATTATTATATTACCTGTACTATTTTATTAAGTACATCTGAACTCTGACATGAGAAGGGGAGAGGTATTTGGTGGTATTTGGCAGTCTTCACGCTAACCCACTCTCCCGAAGCCAGGGACAATTAATACTGGATTCGGACAGTGAAAATTGTGAAAGAATTTGTTTGAAGAAATAGAAAAAATTTCTGTATTTGCCTTATGTTTTTATGCTTGGTATTTTTTTATCCTTTCAGGAATTTGTATTTTTATGCCCCCGCGACGAAGAGTCGGGGGGGGGAGGGGCATATTAATTTACCCCTGTCCGTCCGTCCGGATATTGATACATGGTTTGTCCGGCTATCTCCTCCTACAGTTTTGGAGCTACAGCTTTAATATTTTACAGGATGTTTATACACATAATGGAGGTGTGCATGTCTACAGGATTTTGATTTTCATCAAATATTCTCAAAATGACAGGTAGTTGGACTTAGTCATTTTGTTCATCCGTCCGGATATAGATACATGGTTTGTCCGACTATCTCCTCCTATAGTATTGGAGCTACAGCTTTAATATTTTTGTATGATGTTTATGCACATAATGGAGGTTGACTTGTTTATAATTTCTTATGGTCAGGCGGGGGCATCATTTGTGTCTTACAGACACATTTCCTTTTTAAAAAATCACTCCTAACAAAACAACTTTGTCCATAATTATCAAGTGCGGGGGCATACTTCTTTTATAGTTTTTAATTGAAGTGTATTTTTATATTGTATATTATTTTGCTTGCAAATGACGATTCAAGCATTTTAATTTTTGGTTTCAGGAAATTTGTAGATATTAATATTCATGTACATTATCAATAAAAGAAATTCTATTTGTCAAATGACCACCAAACATATGTTTATGCTAATAATTGGATACATACAATATTAATAAATCTCTGTCTGTTATGACCTTTAGGTCAAGGCCAGAGATTTATATTATGACCTTTCATCATGGCCAGATATCCATGGTGAATTTTTGTTTGTTATCACTATTAGATTAATATCTAATCTAATCTGTCTGTTATGACCTATAGGTCAAGGCCAGATATCTACAGTTTTTGGATGAGAGTAGTGAGGATAACACTGAACTATCCACGTCCTCCTCCTCTGAATCTGAATCTGAGGATAGTGATTCTGAACCTGAGCGTACTATTTCTCTGCCACCTCGCCATGGTGGTGGAGGTCGACCTAAAAATGCTGGGAGAGGTCGAGGTAAAAAGAAGGTCAGGGTCATTGACAGTGATGATGAAGACCTTGAATTTGATGACAGTGAACCAGTGGAAGACACTGATATCTTTCCACAAGGATATGATATTGAAATTGGCCAAAGTTTGGTTGGTGGACCTATGTCACTGTTACGACGTGGGTCTGATTTGAAGGTATTTTGGTGTGCACTACTGTGTGATAGTGTGTTCTGCTGTGTGTTTGTGTGTTCATACTAATCTTTCACTTTCTACAGTTTGTTGTGTATCTTCTAAAACACTTGACATGTTACTACACTTAGATTTAATAGTCGTTAGTTCATTATGTGTGTTGTTCTGTTCTGATGCATGATGGTGTATTCTTCTGTAAGAGTTCTGCTGTTTGTGTGTTCTACTGTATGGTTGTGTGTTCTGCTATTTTGGTGTATTCTGCTGTTTGTTGGTGTGTGATGGTGTGTTCTGTTGTATTTTGGCATGTTCTGCTGTGTGTGTGTTGGTATGTTCTATGTGTGATTGTGTGTTGATGTGTTCTGCTGTTTGTGTATTCTGCTGTGTGTAGGTGTGTTCTGTTGTGTTGATGTGTTCTGTTATATTTTGGTGTGTTCTCCTAGGTGTTTGTGTATTCTGCTGTGTGTTGGTGTGTGTCACTGTGCATTGGTGTGTTCTGCTGTTTGTTGGTGTGTTCTGATGTGTTCTGCTGTGTGTGTGTGTTAATACTAATTTTCACTTTCTACACTGTTATGTGTCTCCTAAAACACTTGAAATTTTATCACACTGTAGAGTTAATAGTCATGTGTGTGTCCCGTGTGGCTTGTTTCAAAAGCTTAATATCCTTGATTTCATTGTTTGTAGTTATATTTAATCTAGGTTATGCATATTCATGTAGTTGTATATTTTCTTTACCCAATCAGAAACAGTTACCTGAAAAGTGACAGAAGATGTCAAGTTAATTACTGACTTATTTTTATATTACAGAAATAAATTTTGCAGTCCTATTATGTAATGGTGCTGTTATTGTCATTGTCATATCTTTAATGCATCTTTTATCATAATTTAATTAAATTTGTGTTAACATAAAACTAGTTAATAAAATATTTGAGTGCAGTAAATCATTTGACCCATGAATATAATTAATTGATGATGTTTTAAAAAATTGGCATTCGTTTAATAACCTTTAACCTTTACTAATTTTTGTAGGACATTAGGGTATACAGTTATTTAATTACCTTTGTTTACTGTTCACTAAATGTCAATGCCCTTCCTCTTATAGAAAAACAAATCAATTAAAAATCAATTCAACTTAATACCTATATTTACATGCTAAATTGAATAAGTCAAAGAAAACAATAAAAAAGCTTCTGCATATTATTTGCAGTCATATCCTTCAAGACAAATACATGAACTAATAAATGGTTTTGATTAATTAAATCCACAGGTACTTGTGGACAGGACCCTCCCCCCTTTTTCTTGAACATCGATTTTTTTTTCATGTAAACAACATTTTGCAACTCTCTATGTATCACTGAATGACATATATACAATAAATACAAGCAAACAGTAGTTTCTATCCATACTGGGTTTCTGACATGTATATGTCATCCAGTGATGCATAGAGAGTTGCAAAATGTTGTTTACATGAAAAAAAATTGATGTTCAAGAAAAAGGGGGGGGGGGGGTCCTGTCCACAAGTACCTGTGATTAAATCTTTACTTCAGATTCGCTCCATACTTTCCTGATGCACCTCTTTCAAACATGTTAAATGGATCAATCAAATATTGATAGGTGTTTTAGAATGTCTAATTTGTCTTTGAAACTGGTGAACTGGTAAAATTTGAGAGAAAAGTTTGATAGTGTAAAACACACCTTAACAATGTATTTATCCACTGTTAATTTTATTTTGTCTTGTAAAGAAAAAAATGTTAAATTTGTGCATCACCAAAATAAAAATAATCATGAATCGTGAACCTTTATTCACCTTAAAAAAAACATGTACTTAGACAGTAATACTTTAATCTGAAATAAACAATACAGTGAAATCTGTCTACACTGAACCCTGAATAAAACAGAAACCTGTCCACACTGAACCCTGAATAAAACAGAAACCTGTCTACACTGAACCCCGAATAAAACAGAAATCTGTAGAAACTGAACTTAAAATAAAAAAGTCCCAATGTATGAAATCTTTGTTTATTTAACCTGTCTAAACTGAACAACTGTTTATTCTGATCACTGAAATCTTTGTTTATTTAACCTGTCTAAACTGAACAACTGTTTATTCTGATCACTGAAATCTTTGTTTATTTAACCTGTCTAAACTGAACAACTGTTTATTCTGATCACGAAAGTAGATCCTAAGAAGGTTTGGATTAGACAGATTTTACTGTATCTTGTTTTATGTAAACAATTCTTGTTTATATTTATATTTCAGGATTAAATTAAATTTTTTAGTACTTTTATTTCAGAGTGATAGAGTTGGATGGAGAACATTTTGTTTGACAATTTTCAGGATTATCAACCATTTAACTGAGATGCGATATTTAGTTATTTTAAGTGATTCTGACTATGTAATGAATAGTAACAATTTTCAATAATTTTAAGAATTTCTTTCAATGCAATGGAAATGATTTTCAATAATTTTATTTTTTTTTATAATATAATAGAAATAATTTTAAGAATTTCTTTCAGTGTAATAGAAGTGATATTAATTATTTTTACAGAACTTATTGCAATGTAATAGAAGTGATATTAAATAATTTTTAAGAACTTAATGCAATGTAATAGAAATGATATTAAATAATTTTAAGGATTTGTGACATAGTAATAGAAACAATGATTTTCAATAATTTTTGAAGATTTCTTTTTTTTTTTGAGTGTAATAGAAATAATTTTAAATACTTTTAAGGAATAGTTTCAATGTATTCAATGATTTTTGACAATGTAATAGAAATTATTTTCAATCATTTGAAGAATTTATGACATTGCAATAGTAAAGATTCTAAGGATTTCCGACAATGTAATAGAAATGATTTAAGGATTGTAGGATTTTAGATATTTACCTAAAAAAAAATATTGTTAAATTTTAGGAGATCAGACCCTTCAGCTGGGGAGATGATAAAGAATCGGATGAAGGAGGCAGGAAATCTTCTAAAAATAGTCCATGGAAAAAAATGCAGCCGCCCCTGATGAGAACAAGCTCTACCTTATCAAATCTGTCAACCTCCTCATCCAGACTAGGATTGACAGGAACCAGAAAATCAACTCCTACTACACCAAAATATGAACGTAAGTTAAAATACTTTAAGGAAATATAACCTCAGTTGTCAAACCACTATTTCATCAATCAGAGCTTAGAACATGTAAAAAAGTAGTCCGTTTTAAAGAAAAAAGTTCCTTTCACTCTGTTGTATTGTGAAAAATACTGAATGGAATGGAATAATTAAAATAAATAATTTAGGTTAAATATATTGACATTTTGACAGAAAGAAGTCTTCTCTGAAACTGTTGGATTTAAAGGAAAACTCCAGTCAGTTGAACAATTGTTATAATTCAATACATTGTAACTTTTTATTCGTAAATAACTAATTATTAAATAAAAAACACCTTTATTAACATTAATATACTCAATTAGAAATATGAATATTTGGAATTTCCTGTCGTAGTGTAAGCGGCCATGACACCTCTTCATGTGACGTCACGGAGACAGATCATGTTAGCTGAATAAATACATAAATTTTGACTTCCCAACATCGAGCCCTTTTGGTTATGTTTTAATATCAGATCAACTGCAATACAATGTTAACAATTTGTATATCGTCCTAATTTTTCCTTAATACACATATTCCCATCCCATGTTACATTTTCATAAAACAAATTAATTTATTCGTATTGGGGGGGTATCTACGTATAATTCCATGTTTTACATGATTGGCCGTAGGATAAATAACTGTCACTTTTAACACGTTGTATGCGTACATATGCTTTTTTCTTTTTTGTCGCCAGTGCTGTTGTACTGTTGTACTTTCCCGTGTTTTTCGTGATCACTGGTCGATGTGTTAACTAGGGTAGTCCTGATCGCTAATTACAACAAAAAAATCTTCTCACACTTTCCCTTTTCGTTAGTTCAGTAAAATGCTTGACATGAAGTCATAATGATTTTGTAAATATCAAAAGATAAATATACGATGTTATTTTCCGATTTACATAATTTTTAATAATAAAACTGCAACTGATCAATGCTGCTATTACATACTATACCGATTGCATGACATCACGGTTCTTTCGGAAGAGCTTTAATTGCAGGTATAATCTGAGTATGGATTATGCCTTTTGTCTCCTCACATTGAAGAGTTCTGAAAAATGGTGATCCCCATTATTTGATGCTACATGCAACTTCAACGACCGAATTCTACCATACGGTATACTATTTTTAACATTCATTAACACAAATGTCTTTTATTTACTGTCATTTAAATTTTCACACTAACTTGTTAAGACCATGACGTTTTCTTTTAATAAGAAAAAGTCTTACCGAAATGTTTCTTTTGGTGACTACATCAGAATTTGTTTTTGTACAAGCAAAAAAACACTGAAGAATACCGATGGGGCAATAAAAAATAGACAATCCAGAGAAACTGGCAACATAGAGTACACAAGACAAAGACAAAAAAAGTTATGGTGTTTGAGACATTTATGTTTTAGCTATAAAATTCTGTATTTCGGTCCCACATTTGGTTTCCGCTCATAACTTAAGTTTGCCGTAAGCAAATCATTTGAATTTTATAAAGAATGTCGGAACATAAAAGGAAGGCCAGGTTTGATTACGGACAATACTACTTGTTCTGTTCTGGAGTTGTGGCCCTTTTTACCCACGTTTTTAGTGAGGTTCGTGTTACTCTATCTTTAGTTTGATGACGGACATTACTACTTGTTCTGTTCTGGAGTTATGCCCCTGTTTACCCACGGTTTTAGTGAGGTTCGTGTTACTCTATCTTTAGTTTGATGACGAACATTACTACTTGTTCTGTTCTGGAGTTATGCCCCTGTTTACCCACGGTTTTAGTGAGGTTCGTGTTACTCTATCTTTAGTTTGATTACGGACATTACTACTTGTTCTGTTCTGGAGTTATGCCCCTGTTTACCCATGGTTCTAGTGAGGTTCGTGTTACTCAATCTTTAATTTGATTACGGACATTACTATTTGTTCTGTTCTGGAGTTATGCCCCTGTTTACTAAGCGATACGTATCACGATATTTGATATGTATTACGATACGTTTCACGATACGTTTTATAGATAACTGTAACTATTCCTTGAAGTCCATGCTGGTCGACATGGGCGCTGCCATGGTTTTTTTTTTATGTGAGGTTGCTTACGTACTAGCGGAAATTATAAATATTTGATATTTGATTAATTAATTTTAAAAGCTTAAATTAATTGATTCACTTTTCTCAAAATATTAATTAAATGATCACCAAAAGAAGAAAATGGAAGTTCAACACTACTTTTTTTCAAAAAATGAGCATCATATCGTTTGTATCGTAAGCGGCCTCCATGTATCGTGAACCGAACCGTCCCCAAAATAGTCGCGATTTCGGTACATACGGTGATTCGTTTCCCCCTTACTGTTTACGCACGTTTTTAGTGGGCTTTGTGTTACTCTATCTTTAGTTTGATTGCGGACATTACTACTTGTTTTGTTCTGGAGTTATGCCCCTGTTTACCCACGTTTTTTAGTGGGCTTCGTGTTACTCTATCTTTAGTTTGATTACGGACATTACTACTTGTTCTGTTCTGGAGTTATGCCCCTGTTTAACCACGTTTTTTAGTGGGCTTCGTGTTACTCTATCTTTAGTTTGATTACGGACATTACTACTTGTTCTGTTCTGGAGTTATGCCCCTGTTTACCCACATTTTTTTGTGGGGTTCGTGTTACTCGATCTTTAGTTTTATATGTATGTTTTGTTGATCGTTGTTTGTCCTTTTGCACTTTTTCTTTTGGCCATTGTGTTGTCTGTTCTTCTTCGATATACGGATTCTGATTAGCCCTTGCTTTAGCTTGTAGTGAGGGCATCCATCTCCTATGAACACATTTTTTTTTTTGTAGTAAAATCAAAGAAATTTGATCTCCATCGTGTAGACCTTGATATGGGTACACCCGAGAGAATGAGAAGATCTGTTGGCACGCGGAGCAGAGAGAGAACTAAATCATTTAGACTGACTAACATGGTCGTAGATGAACAGTCAACAAATGTCACATTCAAGGTAAGGGAGATCACTCAGTTGTAGAAGAATAGTCAACAAATGTAACATTCACGATAAGGGAGATCACTCAGTTGTAGAGGAAGTCAACAAATGTCACATTCACGATAAAGGAGATCACTCAGTTGTAGAGGAATTCAACAAATGTCACATTCAAGGTAAGGGAGATCACTCAGTTGTAGAAGAAGTCAACAAATGTTACATTCACGATAAAGGAGATCACTCAGTTGTAGAGGAATTCAACAAATGTCACATTCAAGGTAAGGGAGATCACTCAGTTGTAGAAGAATAGTCAACAAATGTCACATTCACGATAAGGGAGATCCCTCAGTTGTAGAGGAAGTCAACAAATGTCACATTCTAGATAAGGGAGATCACACAGTTGTAGAGGAAATCAACAAATGTCACATTCTAGATAAGGGAGATCACTCAGTTGTAGATGAACAGTCAATAAATGTCACATTAAAGATAAGGGAGATCACTCAGTTGTAGATGAACAGTCAATAAATGTCACATTTAAGATAAGGGAGATCACTCAGTTGTAGATGAACAGTCAACAAATGTCACATTCAAGATAAGGGATGTCACATTCAAGGTAAGGGAGATCACTCAGTTGTAGAAGAATAGTCAACAAATGTCACATTCAAGGTAAGGGAGATCACTCAGTTGTAGAATAGTCAACAAATGTAACATTCCCGATAAGGGAGATCACTCAGTTGTAGAGGAAATCAACAAATGTCATATTCAAGGTAAGGGAGATCACTCAGTTGTAGATGAACAGTCAACAAATGTCACATTCAAGGTAAGGAAATCACTCAGTTGTAGATAAAGTCAACAAATGGCACATTCAAGGTAAGGGAGATCACTCAGTTGTAGATGAAGTCAACAAATGTCATTTTCAAGGTAAGGGAGATCACTCAGTTGTAGCTGAACAGTCAACAAATGTCACATTCAAGGTAAGGAAATCACTCAGTTGTAGATAAAGTCAACAAATGTCATTTTCAAGGTAAGGGAGATCACTCAGTTGTAAATGAAGTTGCCCTATCAATACTGGTCAAAGACTGTATAGTTTGTATTTGCTGTTTCTCCATTAAGTATGCAGCATTAAGAGGAAAAGTAAAGATTGATTGGCTCAGAATCAGGATAATGTGTCCAAGTGGAGCGACATGTCTATCATTGGATTGTTGTTGTGAGCTAGCACTATGAAAATCCAACTCATTGTGTTGGCCCATCATGATCATCTCATTGAATATAACTTGCTTTTGCCATGATATAGCTGAACAATTTCTCATTTGGCATGAAATAGCAATCACTCAACCGATTCATGATGATGAAATTATATAAATTAAATAATTATCTATACTCCGTCGCCCTTTCACCGGTCAACTTAATTTGTCTGTAAATCAAATCTTCTTACTGTGTAGAGTCAAACTAAATTGTATCTGAAAGATTGGATTCTGGTACAACTTATATTCAACAATGACATATCCTTTATTTGAGTGTTAGTTAGTTATTGAGTTTTTACGTCCGTCTACCTTCTGCAGGTATTGCCGACTGATTAGTTACACAGAGATTAGTACTCTGTCTGTTTTCTTCTGGCTTTTCGTGTAAAACGAACCTGTCGTGGTTGGGTCAGCATTGGTGGTCAGTTACCAAGGTCTGAATCCATGTGGTAGGTAGGATAGCAGTCCATTAGTCCATTTATTTGAGTGGTTTTGGATACAAGAACTTTATTCATCTGTCTACAGAGACTTAACATTGCTTTTTCCGACCATTGTTTTAACGGAAGCTTTACATGTCAACAGGTAGGTAAATTGAAGATGAAACATTGGCAGACAGAAAAAAAACAAAAAAAAAAAAAACCCATGCATACTCATATTATATCCTGGCATTAAAAATGGCTGTGGTTACTATATATAGATTTTATTTTACAGGAGGACAGTAAAAATGGCTGTGGTTACTATATATAGATTTTATTTTACAGGAGGACAGTAAAAATGGCTGTGGTTACTATATATAGATTTTATTTTACAGGAGGACAGTAAAAATGGCAGTGGTGACTATAATTATATAGATTTTATTTTACAGGAGGACAGTAAAAATGGCTGTGGTTACTATATATAGATTTTATTTTACAGGAGGACAGTAAATTGGGTCACAGAAAAGGACTGTTACCAGCTGCTGTAGACATGGATGTCATTCGTCGTCTGCTGGAAGAAGATTTTTTTCCAGATTTAAATGGAACTGCTTCTTTTGATTTGATCATGCAGAACTTGATTAGGTTATTAGATACAGAAGACTCAGAACTCCATGCTAAAATTTGTGATTACATCATGTGTATTCATAGGTATGTAAGTTATTCATTCAGTTCAAGATCTGGGCCGTCATGGTCATGATCGTGATCGTATGGTGGTTTTCTTTAGATTAATTACAGTCAAACCTGCTTTAGTGACCACCTCTATTAAGCAATAACTTGTATTATGTGACCTTATTTTTAATTCCCTTCATAGTGCATTTTATATCAATTAAACCTGTATTAAGCAACCATCTGTCTTATGTGACCATATTTCACTGTTCCTTTGAAAAGTCTCATAAGACAGGTGATATAGTATAAATGATTTGTTTTATGAGAATGGATTTCTATGAGCAATAAAGGGCTGTTGTGGTCGTGATTGTATGGTAGTTTGATTTACAATTATTTATGCAATCAATAAAGGGCTGTTGTGGTCGTGATTGTATGGTAGTTGGATTTACAACTACCTATGTAATCAGTGGCTATCACCACTAAACTTGTGAGTTCAAACCCTCTTCATGGCGAGGTGTACTAGATATAACATTATGTGATTTGTCAGTGACTTGCGACAGATCAATGGTTTTCTCCTGGTACTCCGGTTTCCTCAACCAATAAATCTGACTGCCATGATATAACGAAATGTTGTTGAAAGTGAGGTTAACTTGTACATATAACCTGTTTGTTTTATAGGCAGGTATGTTTTATATTTAAGGATCTTGTATGTGTCTTAAGTTAATATAACATTAGTTCACACCATGATATAGATAATACACTGCTAAGGTTGGCATTAAACACCAATCAAACAATCAATCAAACTTTTAAGCAATAACGTTGAATAAGAGGCCACTACATAATATACACTTCAATGAAAAATGTTATGAATTAAAAAAAAAAAAAAAGAAGACACTACATGTATTTCAAAAGTTGGCGTGTACAGGATTCTGGTTTACTCAGAGTTTGATTTATACAGGTGTCTGGATTATTCAGATTTCTTGTTTATGCATGTTTTTACTGTATCAAACAATCAATTAAAAATTAAGGAGCTTTGATATTTGGGTTTTATTAATGTGGGACTTTTATTCTTTTCTGTAGATATCAAAAGAAATTGTTCTCAATTTTTTTTTCCTGCATACACTTTCAATTTTTAAAATATTTGCAAATTTCTAGTACAGTCAAGCCTGCCTGTGTAGTCATCTGTATTAAACAGTCATCTTTTTCTTGTCCTGTCGTAGGAAATTTAATATGAATTGAACCTCTTTTTTGTATTTTATAGAGATATTGGAATACCAGATCATTATTTGGACAGAATCATTGGTAAACTGTCTCTTCAGCTAGGGGGAGACAATTCTTCATTGAAACGTTTTGGCTTACGTACTTTGAAAGAAATTGGTGCAGATCGACAAGATGTTTTAGCAACCATTCTGCCAAGACTTATAGATGCACAGGTAAATGGGTTATATGGCAAGTGTAGATGACAATTTATTGAGGGCTAAAATGTTCACAAATAAGTTGATTTTTAACTTTTTTTGGTTCATAGATTTTTTAAATATGCTAGTTTTTGTTTTCAGGGGTGATTGATTTCAGCTATTTTCCTCAGAAAATTGTTTTTCGAAAATTACTCGACACGGTCAGAGCAGGTGATAAATGACCATTTTGAAAGGAGATGTAGATGGTGTCAGCTATTTTTCAGTTATTTTATTTTATAACCAGGATCATCCCTGTGTTTTTTTAATTTATTTTTTTCCCATTTTAGAGTTATGCCCCTTGATTTTCAGAAAAAAATACAAATTGTTTAGATTTCCTTCAATAAGGTATGTTCTCCCTTAATGAATTCATTTGAAATCTGTTCACAAGGTCAAGGACTATAAAGGGAAGGTCAAGTTTAATTTCAGATATTGCCATTTTTGTCTGTTCTGGAGTTATTTCACATTTATTTGCCGAAAAGTACCAATTTTTAAGGTTTCGTTTAAAAACCTTATCCTGTGAACACCAAATTATTGATGACGAACAAAGCACTAATTTCAGAGTTATCTGGTTACTGAGTATACCTCTAAATGAGTACTTTGTTCATGTAAAGCGTGCACTGATTACTGGTTTGTCTGTATGATTTATAGGAAGATATCAGAGAGGAAGCTAAGAACGTGCTGGCAGCATTGAGTGGTGGTGTAAACAAAGAGGAACTACTAGAGTTAATCAACTCCATGGGCTTGACAAAACAATTTGATAGTAAAGATGAAGAGGTAATTCATTAGTTTTTGTGTACTGTCTTTTGATCTTTGTGTATTGTACTTTGATTTTTGTGTATTGCCATTTGATCTTTGTGTATTGTACTTTGATCTTTGTGTATTGCCATTTGATCTTTATGTTTTGTTCTTTGATCTTTCAGTGTGGGAAATGGTTTTTTCTCTTATCTCGCCATTTTGGCTAGTTGCTTCAAAATTGTACTTGCCAAATTAGAATTGCACTTGCCAAGTTTGGCCAGTGGGTAGATATTTCTACTCGCCAATGATCTAATGCAAGTTTTGAGTTACTGGGTTTTGATTCAGTTTCTTCTCTTGTTTTTCTTTTTTCTGCTATTTTTTCTTTTGTTTTTTTAAATTTGTCAAAAAAAATTCCATTGATTTTTTTCTTCAAAATATACTGCCGAAATAACTGTTTAGAACATCAAAATTAATTGCTGCAAAATCCGACCCTGACTCGAAAATTACGATTTTTTTAACATTTACCTTTTTACCATATATAAAGTCCACCCAAACCCAATTTTATTTGATATCATCAAGTTTTACTATACCGAATCCGTATTTAAGATAATCTGAATCGCTTGCATTGACCTTTGGGAGGTATATATTAATTTTATTTGATCCCGGTTTGGAATAGGACGCCATCTTTTAGCGTTTTCTATCAATAAGAGAAATCAATATGGCGGACGTGAAACATTGCACCGCTAATCCTATCAACGATTTTGAAGGATTTCTTCACATCTTTTATTGTCGAATCAAAAATTTTACGGAATCATTGACTGAGAAACTACTTCGTCAAATTGGTTGACAGGGGCGAATGCAAAATAATCGGAACTCGCCTTATGATGTTCAGTCGCCGGTTTGTCGAGTTCTTACACAAATGTATTCGCAAAATTTTTTCTCTTCTCGCTTTTGGCGAGTTGGGAGTTGGCGAGCGGTGGTTTCTTTCACTGTCTTTGTGTATTGTCCTTTGATCATTGTGTGTTACTTTTTGATTGTTGTGTATTACCCTTTGATCTTTGTATTTTGTCCTTTGATCTTTGTGTATTAAGTTTTGAGCTATGTGTATTACCTTTTAGTGTGTAGTATCCTTTGATCTTTATGTATTACCCTTTGATCTTTGTGTATTACCCTTTGATCTTTGTGTATTGTCCTTTGATATGTGTATATTATCTGTCACCAAAGTATGTCACTTTGATCTTTGTGTATTTCACTTTGATCTTTGTGTACTACACTTTGATCGTTGTGTATTGTCCTTTGTGTATTACACTGTAGTCTTTGTTAGAAATCCAAAGTAGTTGGTTCGCCTTTGTTCCTAGCATTATATAATTTACCAGATATGTATACCTTTATTTTCAGTTTCTTTATATTATTACATACTGACATTGTCTATAACAGGAAGAAGCTTTAAAGGCTTTAGCCATGAGATTAGATATACCCTTCAGATCTGACAGTTTTACTGACTGGATTAACAACTGGGTAGATGATTCATCTTCTATATATGACAGTGAACCAGAAGTTAAGGTGAGTTTATAAAATTATTCACTGGACTATGCCTTGCACCCAAAAATGAATGGAATTTGAGTAAACATTTCACATTAAAATTTCAGAATTACATATTAGATGATTTTTTTTTTACTATTTGACCAATCCTTTGATGTCCCTCAAATGTTATCATCTTAAAATCAATTTTTATGAAATTATTATGTCTCCCATTCGAACGAAGGGAGACATATTCTTTTAGTCTGATTTTTTCTTCCGCTTCCGCTTCTTCTCAGCGAAGCTTGTCCGGACCATAACTTTTTTGTCTTTCGAGATAGGCCAATGATATTTTGTATATGGGTGCATGACCATCAGGTGGTATGTCGCGTACCGTAATGACCTTTGTGGGACCTTGACCTTTGACCTCAAGGTCAAATAATTGTTTTTTAAATAGTATTTTCTTGTCCGGGCCGTAACATTTTTGTCTTTCGAGATAGGTCAATGATAACTGGTATATGGGTGCATGACCATAAGGTGGTGTGGCGTACCATAATGACCTTCGTGGGACCTTGACCTTTGACCTCAAGGTCAAATAATTCAAATAAATCCAGCAAAATTGTTCATGGACAGATAGTTCGTATATGCATGACCATAAAGCGGGGTGTCGCGTACCGCAATGACTTTCGTGGGACATTGACCTTTGACCTTAAGGTCAAATAATTGTTTTTTAAATAGTATTTTCTTGTCCGGGCCATAACTTTTTTGTCTTTCGAGATAGGTCAATGATAATTGGTATGTGGGTGCATGACCATAAGGTGGTGTGTCACGTATCATATTGACCTTTGTGGGACCTTGACCTTTGACCTCAAAGTCAAATAATTCAAATAAGTCCAACAAAACTGTTCATGAACAGATAGTTCGTATATGCATGACCATAAGGCGGTGTGTCGCGTACCGTAATGACCTTCGTTGGACCGTGACCTTTGACCTCAAGATCAAATTATTATTTTTTAGATAGTATCATTCAACTCATAATGTTTAGCTTATTGTACAGGTGGCTGCATTAAGGGGAGACATAAGTTTTAGGTATCTAAAACAGTTCTTCCTAGTTAATATCGGTTTTTGATTGCAGTTTAAAAATAGTAGTTAAGCAATAATTTTGTTGAAATAAAAATTGATACAGAAGTTCCCTCTAACCAGAGGCCACCCTTCTTATAAGGCTAGATTTCAGATTCACTGAAATGGTAAAATACTGCTAAATTACACAACCCACCACCGAGAGAGGCCACCCTTCTTATAAGACCACCTTTTCATTGAAGAAGGGATGGTTTTATGAAGGGAGACAACTGAGCTATTTTCCACGGTCACAGAAAAAAGTTGCTTTCTTCATGATATGATCGTATGATAGTTGGATTTATAACTACCTATGCAATCAGTGTCTATCACCACTAACGTTGTGAGTTTTAATCCCGTTCATGGCAAGGTACACTCGATACAATATTATGTGACAAAGTTTGTCAGTGACTTGCAACAGGTCAGTGGTTTTCTCTGGGTACTCCCATTTCCTCCACCAATAAAATAGACCGCCATGATATAGCTGAAATATTGTAAAAAGTGGAGTTAAATACCATAAACCAACCAACCCCCCTCATTACATTTCATTCTAGTTAGACGATATTGAGAAAGCTTGGGATGGTAGACAAAGGAAGTGGAAACAGGACTCACTTTGTCTGACTGAGTCTGCCAGCAGAGCCTCTACAAGGATGAGAGAGTTGTCTTTCCTAAGCAAAGGATCACGTAAGTTGAACTTATAAATAATATTTTTTTTTTTTTTATCCATTGTGTGGATTTCATTGGCATTTAATTTCACAAAAGTACAGATAAGATCAGATAAATTTTATTTAATGTCAGTATATATATACAAGCAAACAAGCAACATGAGTTCTATTGTGTTCTTTAACAGATAATTAATATACAAGTATGCACAAACTAATAAACACAATAGCACGTAAATAAACAACAAAGGAGAGCAAAATAAAACAAAGTACAGTAAGTAAAGTAAACATACTCATAGTGGAGTTATTAAATACCGGGCAAAAAGGGGGGGGGGAATCAAAAAATATTAAAGGAGCATAATTTATTACACATGCTAAACTAATGATTTTAGCACAAGCCATTAGATTTGGCATAAAGCCAAAAATAAGATGGGATTTGATTGGATAAGACAGTGTCTACAGCCATTATTCTATTTTATCCTATTCTTAGGCCCCAAAAAAATATATGTGTGTTTACTGTCACATGTCAAAAAAATCTAGGGTCGGTCGGTCAGGATTAAATTTTTTTATTTTTTATTTTTATTATCGGCAAAACCGGAAATAGTCATTCCGGAATCCGATTTCGGTATTTCATTTTCGAAATTTCCGGTAAAATGACGAATTATTTAGTTTTTCTACCTTCTTTGCTCTCAATTTCAACAAAAAGCTAGCAGTTGAATAAATAAAACATTGCTGCTGGTTAAACAACAAAAATGGTTATCCGAATTCTGTGTAAAAATTCATAGGGTCGGTAGGGTGACCGTAAACACACATATTTTTTTTTTGGCCTTAGCATGTTTTACCACTTGGTTAAAGTATCACATTTTATTGATTACCACAGTGGTTGAAGTTCTACGTAAGAATTCCCCACAATTTCCCTTCGATGGTCATTAATGACAGAAATTAACAACTTAAAAAAAAAAAAATCCGTTTATTGTGATAGGAAAAACATATTCTACTTCTACTACCGGTGGATTATCATATATCTCCACACTCTAAAGTTAAATTGTCAAATTTTAAAGCTTGAGTTGATGAGAAATATTGTAATCCACTGGTAACAAAAGAAGAATCTATATAAAAGATAATAATGTTATACTATTCTACAGATAAATCACTGCATGATATGTAACACAAACTTAGAGGGAATGTTCACATTAATTAGTACTATTCTCTAAGTACATGTAACATCACACTTAAAGTACATGTAACCCCTCCACCTCTTCCACTTATAGAACATTGTAGACCCTCTCAGCTGACCTTCTATTCTCCACTTACAATGAAATTGATTATATTGAAAAATCGGTTGTATTAATCTCCTTCAGACCCCTTTAGTATATATTATATTTAATTATATGGATGTTTGGATATAGTGAAAAAATTTCTTGCAGAGTTAGAGGTGTCTCCCCTCTTTACAGCCATGAGAGATTTATCAGATTATCTGGTACGTTGAGTGCTTTCGATGATTATTCCACTGATTTTTTATAAAGTTAGGGTTATCTCCCCTCTTTACAGCCATGAGAAATTTATCAGGATTATCTGATACATTGAGTACTTTTGATGATTATTCCACTGATTTTTTATAATGTTAGAGTTGTCTTCCCTCTTTACAGCCATGAGAGATTTATCAGGATTATCTGGTACGTTGAGTGCTTTCGATGATTATTCCACTGATTTTTTATAAAGTTAGGGTTATCTCCCCTCTTTACAGCCATGAGAGATTTATCAGGATTATCTGTACACTGAGTGCTTTAGATGATTATTCCACTGATTTGTATAGTGTTAGAGTTATCTCCCCTCTTTACAGTCATGAGAGATTTATCAGGATTATCTGTACACAGTGCTTTAGATGATTATTCCACTGATTTTTATAATGTTAGAGTTATCTCCCCTCTTTACAGTCATGAGAGATTTATCAGGATTATCTGTACACAGTGCTTTAGATGATTATTCCACTGATTTTTATAATGTTAGAGTTATCTCCCCTCTTTACAGTCATGAGAGATTTATCAGGATTATCTGATGCATTGAGTACTTTTGATGATTATTCCACCGATTTGTATAATGTTAGAGTTATCTTCCCTCTTTACAGCCATGAGAGATTTATCAGGATTATCTGGTACGTTGAGTGCTTTAGATGATTATTCCACTGATTTTTATAATGTTAAGAGTTATCTCCCCTCTTTACAGTCATGAGAGATTTATCAGGATTATCTGATACATTGAGTACTTTTGATGATTATTCCACCGATTTTTATATTGTTAGAGTTGTCTCCCCTCTTTACAGCCATGAGAGATTTATCAGGATTATCTGATGCATTGGGTACTTTTGATGATTATTCCACCGATTTTTATAGTGTTAGAGTTATCTCCCCTCTTTACAGCCATGAGAGATTTATCAGGATTATCTGGTACATTGAGTACTTTTGATGATTATTCCACCGATTTTTATATGTCCGTCTTTAAGACGGGACGTATTATGGTATACCAATGTCCGACTGTCCGTCCGTCCGTTTCACATGTTGCACTCTAACTTAAGAACCCCTTGGCCAATTCACTTCAAATTTCACAGAGTTATTGGAATTGATAGTCTTACGGTCTGTATACTTTTTGGTAAAATTTAAATTTTTCATTCAAGAGTTATGGGAAAGAAAGTCTTTACAAATATTGTATGAATGTTGACGACGGGTATATCATGCGCTCTTGGCGTAACTGTTTATTTATAAAGTTAGAGTTATCTCCCCTTTTTACAGCCACAAGAGATTTATCAGGGTTATCTGGTACCCTGAGTGGTTTTGATGATTATTCCACTGATTTTTCACAACGTGATGTAGAAAGTTCTCAGAGTGACTTTCCTCCAAAAGAGAAAGTTCAACAGGCAGAATTAACTGATATAGTACAAGACTATGATCCTGATTACACAAAAAACTTACTTATGGAAGATTTGTTGAAAGAATATTCTGATGTTTGTGAAAGTGATCTTGAAAATGAAAATGAAATGAAAATTCCTGAAAAAAGTGAACGATCTGATACTTACTCAAAACCTGACAATGGCAACGATGAAGTTGTTAAAAGAATTATAAAGGATAAGGTTGTGTTGAATCGGTGTGACTCACAAGATGAATCAGATGTTGGTGGTTCAACAGAAGAAAATGGCACTGCGGTCAAAAGTTCAAAAGGTCATGATGCTGTTTCCAGGATTGTCATTGACATTGACCTCGACAAAAGAATTAATTCAACAGACTGTGGTATTAGGAATTGGTATATAAGCATGTGCATGAGACTTACATGTTAAATGGTTAGCCGTTGTTTAGTTGCATGTGATTTAGAGAGCTTTTTCGTGTTTAACTATTTTCGATCATTTAATTGTAGCTTAGTGCACTTGATATAGCATGGGTAATTGTATTTTTGTTGCATGTAGTTTTTAATGCTTTTTCGAGCTTTAAGGTGTGTGCTTCTACACTGATTATTTCCTGTATAATGCATGACAGTTTGAAATGCTTTATCATTTTTCTTTGTTTTGTGCATGTAATTTAGAATGTTTTTACATACTTTTGTGTTTGTGATTTTGCAATGCTTAGTCAGGGATAATTTTTTTCAGTTATTTGGTTGATTTCAGCTATTTTTCTCTGGAGAGAACATATACACGTATCAAATACCAAGGACGTATATAGAGTCTCATATACGTCCTTGCAAATACTAACATACATCTAGATAACAAATGTTGATTTGAAAAATGGAATTTTAAGAATTTTTTTCTAGAGATTTATTAAGTCAAACAGACTATATAATAGATATTATTTCTAGTGTTTCACACTTTTCAGTTTATAATTCCTTAAGCACAATATCAGGAAATAAATTGTTATCAGTCCTCAAGATAAGCACTTACCTGTCCTCTGGCCCAGTAAATTTTTCAATTTTATTTAGAACTACATAAGAACTGCACCCTAAACCTAAGAATAAATTCAAGAATTTGATTCAGACAAGTAAATTCAAATTTTTCATTTCTAGGACAGGTTATTATTTAAAATCTTCCATCTTAGTTTATTGATAAAATGTGTTACCTCCCTTTACCAGGTTAAATTAAGTAACAAAGGATAAAAATGTAACAAATTGTTAAAGGGAGGTAATTTATGATTTGTTTTTCTAATTGTTTGTATAACTTTTGTAACAGGTTTTTGATCCATTCATTTTTAGGTAACAAACTGTTAAATGGAGGTCATTTATGATCTTGTTTTTTTTCAGTTGTTTGTATAACTTTTGTAACAGGTTTTTGATCCATCCATTTTCAGGTACCCCAATTCCAGAAGTAGAAGAAAATTCATCGGAGGAAGATTTTGAAAGGTGAAGCAATTTAGGAGATAACTCAATTGTATTTTAAGCTTTGTGGACGTATTTATCAGTTTTACGGTCGAGCTAGGTAAACGGATATTTGCGACTGTAAAACCAAGATTTACATCCACAGAGCTTATTATACAATACAGTTATCTCCATTCTAATGCAATACTGAACATTAAAATGTATTCTTGCATATCCCTGGATCCAAAAATCACACAAATTAAAATTCCGGGAAATGTTGTTGACGACTCTGGCAAATAAACAACATATGAAGACTTCCAGTTTAAAATGTAAAGATCAAACGTTTTTTAACTGAAATAAGTTTGCAAGGTAGGCATTTTAATTATTTTTTGTGCATTGTTGTAAATATAACATGTAGGATTTCACATTTTCAAGATGGCAGATCCTTCCAGCTGAACCCCTTAGTTACAACTTATACGTAGAATAGTAACCAATCAAATCCAGCGATACAGATACAGGGATACGGATTAATATAAGTATAATCGCTTGTTTCCGAATCCTATTGATTAATTTAAATGTCTATATAATTTATATGTGTATTATCATAATGTGTAATATTGAATTAATTAATAAAATATGTTTATACTAACGATACAAACAACTTGCATTAGAATTAACAGACAAATAATTAAATTTCTAATTTGACCATCACCCTCCAGTGGTTTTATTGTTTCTTGAACCACAATTTGAAAAGTTGGTTGGCATGTAGACAATTTTTTTTTTGTTATGTGTTTTCAAAAAGGCACATTTTGTAGTAAAAGCATGCTCAAAATATAATTTTTTTGGGGGGATAAATTCTGATAAAATTTGCTTGGTAGTGCTGATATTGCTGGGTAGGGCAGATATTGTAAGGTATGGCTGATATTGTGTTGCAAGGGCTTATATTTTGTGGGTAGGACTGATATTGTTGGATGGACCTGTAAACAGCAAACCAATATATATTTATTATGTTGTTCTTATGCAAATATTTTAGCAAAAATATATAAAGCAACAACAAAAACCAGCTAAGTGTTCTTTTTATATTTTATTTTATTCTAAATATACAAACTTTATTACATTGACTGTTGACAGAGTTTTCATTGACTGTTTACTGAGTATTCAATACAGTAAGGGACTGACTTGTTAAATTATCTAAATATCTATATTACAACACTGATACTACAATGATAATATCTGGTCTAGTTAATTCAATACCATCTTTAGTTTTTATACATCTTAACGTTATTTAAAATGATACTAAACAAACCTATTGTACTACGTTTGACAATTAAAGTCCTGATGGAAGTGACGAAATTTTTTGAATTTTTTAATGTTTTGAATTTTGTTTATTGTAAATTGGTGGTGTGAAACAAACTGAATTATATAAAAATGTTCTAAAAGATATGGAATATGTGCCACTCTGTGTAAATATCGTAATATAATGAAATTATTGATAAAAAAAAACAACCCAAAAATGGTCCGCCAGAAGTTGAATTTATTTAAATAATAGAATATTTCAGTATGGAAATAAGGATAGAGAAAATTTTACGATATTTCGAGTCCTCGAGTGAGTGTATATATTATTCAAATGAAGCCAGGTGAGACTAATTCTATATCTATTGTTTTAATTAAAGGTAAAAGTTAATTATTCTACAGGTGTTTATAATTATAATGTCTACCTGCAGATTATATACAGGTGTTATGATGTTATGTCTTCCTGTAGATTTAAATCTATTTTGTAAGTTTATAACTTCATGATGACTTCTTCTTAATTTATTTAATTTTTTCATTCTCTGGTTTCTTGTCAAGTAAATTTGTTTAGGATATTGGGGGGAGGGGCAGAGGTTTAAATCTTCTTTCATTTACTGGTATTGTAACTTTATGACGACTTCTTCTAATTTATTGAATTTTATCATTCTCTTGTTTCTATTCAAGGAGGTTCTTTAGGATATTGGGGGGGGGGGGGGGGAGGGGCATTTGTTTATATCATCTTTCATTTACTGATATTGTGTATTGTAGTAAGTGAAAACAGGAATTAATAGCTGTCAACTAAACATAACATTCACATGAATCAAATTTTACTTAGCAAATGGTTTTTTTTATCAGAAAGAGAATCTTGACTCCCATTTTGTTTTTGTCTTTACTTTTATCTGATTAAAAGTTGGACTGTGCTTAACATTTTTTGTTTGTTTTTGGGTTTTTTTTTTTTTTTTTTTGCTTTTACCAAAACTTGATGTCTGTCACTCGTCCATAGTACCAAATCAACTTTTCACATTTAGATATTCTTCTCTAAAATCACTGAAAAATTTAGCCAAACTGTGAGATGGTCCTTGGGTGGCCTCCTTTCAAGATTGTGTCCAGCATTCCCACCCTCCATTCAACCTGACTGATGGTCCTTGGTTGGTCTCCTTTCAAGATTGTGTCCAGCATTCCCACCCTCCATTCAACCTGACTGTGATGGTCCTTGGGTGGCCTCCTTTCAAAATTGTGTCCAGCATTCCAACCCTCCATTCAAGATGGCCACCATTACTCAAATTTGAAATTTCTCTTATTGACCATTACTTCTTTATTATAAGTCAAATTGGATTGAAATTTAAACTGTTGTCACATGACAGTGAGAACTTAGTATGTCTTCCAGTTTTTCTGTTTTTTATTCAGCCAGTTTAGACCAATTCTGCAAATAAGGGTTATTTAGATTTTAAAAAATCTCTTTAAAATGTTCTCAGAAACCATTGATCCAAGTGAAACAACATTAGACTGTTTCCCTTTTAAAACTGTGTGTGACATCCCTGTCCTCCATCTGGCCACACGATTTGCTATAACATACTCCTGGGAGCCTCTGGTTTCTTGTTCTTTTCATCTATGTATTTATGTATGAGGAGTGGTTGCACTTTTTCATTGAATTGTTTTCATCATCGCTTACATTTACTCTTGCAGAAAAAAGACAAAAAGTCAATTGTCTGGTAGATCCAGTAGACATAGTGGAAACAGACCCAAGGAAAAGTAAGTATAGGAGACATCAAAGGGGAATACGAAAAGATCAAAGGGGAATACACAAGAATCAAAGTGGAATACACAAAGATCAAGACAGTACACAAATATCAAAGGAGAATACACAAAGATCAAAGGGGAATATACAAAGATCAAAGGGGAATACACAAAGATCAAAGGAGAATACACAAACATCAAAAGGGAATACACAAGCATCAAAAGATAATACATAAAGATCAAAGGGGAATATTCAAAGATCAAAGGGGAATACATAAAAGTTAAAGGAGAATATAAAAAGATCAAAGGGGAATACACAAAGATCAAAGGGGAATGCATAAAAGTCAAAGAAGAATAGACAAAGATCAAAGGGGAATACACAAATATCAAAGGGGAATGCACAAAGATCAAAGGGGAATGCACAAAGATTAAAGGGGAATACATAAAGCTCAAAGGGGAATATACAAAGATCAAAGGGGAATATACAAAGATGAAAGGGGAATACACAACTATCAAAGGGGAATACACAAAGATCAAAGGAGAATACACAAATATCAAAGGTGAATACACAAGCATCAAAAGATAATACATAAAGATCAAAAGGGAATACATAAAAGTCAAAGGGGAATACACAAAGATCAAAGAGGAATGCACAAAGATCAAAGGAGAATACACAAAGATCAAAGGGAATACATAAAAGTCAAAGAAGAATAGACAAAGATCAAAGGGGAATACACAAAGATCAAAGGGGAATGCACAAAGATCAAAGGGAAATGCACAAAGATCAAAGGGGAATACATAACGGTCAAAGGGGAATATACAAAGATCAAAGGGGAATACACAAAGATCAAAGGAGAATGCACAAAGATCAAAGGGAAATGCACAAAGATCAAAGGGGAATACATAAAGGTCAAAGGGGAATATACAAAGATCAAAGGGGAAAATATACAAAGATCTAAGGAGAATACATAAAGATCAAAGTGGAATACTTAAAGATCAAATGGGAATGCACAAAGCTCAAAGGGAAATATACATAGATCAAAGTGAAATACACAAAGATCAAAGTAAAGTACACAAAGTTCAAATGGAGACGAATATACATTTAGAAAGAATTCACAGTCATCATAGGGAAATACACAAAGATCAAAGTAAAACATACAAAAATTGATAGGGAATATATACAAGAAAAAATTTCCGGATGTCAGGAACCTTTTATTTTGCAGGAATTTGGGATTTTGACAAAATTACCTTCAGGATTTCGGTATTAAACTATATCGTGATTCAGGATAACCTTCTCTTTTTTTTAAGATTCAGAAACAGCACATTATTTCAACAGAAATTCTGGATGAGAACCCCTCCTACCCTCCTTCGTACAAACATCAAACTCAAAGAATTTGATACATACAAATGTACATGTACTTCAATCTGGTACACTCAAATACAGTGAAATTTGTCTAAACCGAATCCTGCATAAACTTAATCCTGTATAAACTGAACTTTAGATAAAGTACAAATGTAGGAAATATAATTAGTTAATTTAACCAAACACCTGTCTATTCCAAACACAAAGTTTGTTCTAAGGAGATTTGGTCAGACAGGTTTCGTTGTACAAGGATTAAAGCCATATTTTGATTTTTTTCCATTTCCATCTCTCTATGGACTGATCACGTCATTGTTTTATGTATTTGACTTTATGTCTAAGAAATTCAGACATGATTGTTTTCCCATGGCAATCCAGCTAATAAAATGAAACACCAAAAATACCACAGTGTAGGAACAAATTCTAATTCTGATCGTAGAAACAGAGTCAGAGAAGAGTTTGAAGGTACCAAAGGGGTAATCAGAATCTGTATATTGAAGAAGAACAGACAACACAATGGCCAAAAGAAAGAGTACAAAAGGAAAACGATCAAAATTGGTCCCCCTAGCTCACTGGTATACATGACTGCTCACTTTCCTGGTCAGTTAGTTAAAGTAAATTTTATTGTTTGTGTATCTAGTAATGGAAATGAAGCTCTTGGTTTGGCAAGACAAGGCTTCCTGACAAGAGAGGAGCCTCTCTTACAACAGAGAGAGGGTAGCAGTTATAGTGCTGAGGAGGATGACTGGTATAAATCATGTGTGATATTTAATATTGGACCTGCAGTCAAAACTAATGCCTAATGTTTTTTTTCATATCAAACTTGCATATTAATTAAACTCTGTGTTTATGAATTAAGCCCTGTGTGATATTTAATATTGGACCTGCAGTCAGTACTAATACTTTTATGCTTTTTTCACATCAGACTTGTGTGTTAATTAAACTGTGTGATATTTAATATTGGATCTGCAGTCAAAACTAACACCTATTGGGGTTTATTCATATCAGACTTGTGTATTAATCAAACTGTATTTATAAACCCTGTGTGATATATAATATTAGACCTACAGTCAAAAGTAATGCCTAATGGGTTTTTTCATACCAGACTTGTGTATATTTAATATTGGACCTGTAGTCAATAATAGTACCTAATGTTGTTTTTTTCAATATTAGACTTGTGGTTTAATTTAACTAAATCAGTATCAGACATTTGGTTTAATAAACTGATATTATGCTTGTGCATAATTTAAATTCTGTGTTTGAAATATGATATCAAAAAACTAGTATCAGACTTGTGTAAAAAATGTTACATCAGACTTAGTAAATTAAAATTTACATCAAATATGTTTTCACATTTATAGTATAAAAATATATTATGTAACTTGTTGAAATTTGATATTTAACAAGTGTTTGAAATATTTAGATTTAAGTTCTCATTGGAAATACCTGTATCAAACCTGTACTTAATTTTATACAAGTTGTTAACAAAACTTTGTGAATTGTAAACTTAGTCTTTTGATTGTATTTTTGTTGTAATTCTACCTTATATAAAAATGCTGGATTTTCATTGGATAAAAGCTATGCTATTTTTCCGCAAATATTATGATTTTCTCCAATTTTTCCTTCACCATGGTATTTTTTCCCTCGCCATTTTAAGTGCCGTGGTATTTTTCAGAAATACAACGGCAGGTGGGGAAAATACCATGTAAAAATAGATCCATGATTAAAAATAGTAGTATTTTACATTCCGCTGCTCTCGGGATTTATCTTCAGGTAATGATAACCACATATTCGGTGGAATTATAGAAATTATAGGCGAGAGATATTTGTCTAGTCTCGAAACCAGTATTTTTTGGCAAATACCACTTACAAGCATGTTATATTTCTATAAAAACATATGTTATGGTCCCTGAAACATACAGCTGTAAACGATCTGATAAAACTCTTTTAATTGAAATATACATATATGATATAATACTATATGTTCAATTTTTAGGTTTGATCCCCGTGATTTAGGTCTATATAGATACTTGGTTTATGTTCTATTTTTATACCCCCGCAAACAAAGTTTGGGGGGTATATAGGAATCACCCTGTCCGTCCGCCCATGTACCTTTTAAGCGCAACTCCTCCTAAACGGCCTATTGGATTTTTATGAAACGTTACACATTTGTAGTACACTACCTGCAGATGTGCATGAAGGAATATGGTTGCTGTCCAAAATTTAAAAGGGGAGATAATTCAACTTATACTTTCACGAAAGGCGGGGGGGGGGCATGTACTTTGTAAGTGCAACTCCTACTAAACTGCTTATTGAATTTATATGAAACTTTACACAGTTGTAGTACACAACCTGCAGATGTGCATGAAGGAATACTGTTGCTGTCTAAAATTTAGAAGGGGATATAATTCAACTTATACTTTCACGAAAAGGGGGGTCGTGTACCTTGTAAGCGCAACTCCTCCCTAAACGGCTTATTGGAGTTTTGTGAAACTTTCACAGTTGTAGTACACTACCTACAGATGTGTATGAAGGAATATGGTTGCTGTCCAAAATTTAAAAGGGGAGATGAAAATTCAACTTATACTTTCACGAAAAGGGGGTGGGGGGCATGTACCTTATAAGCGCAACTCCTACTAAACGGCTTATTGAATATATATGAAACTTTACACAGTTGTAGTACACAACCTGCAGATGTGCATGAAGGAATACTGTTGCTGTCTAAAATTTAGAAGGGGAGATAATTCAACTTATACTTTCACGAAAAGGGGGGTCGTGTACCTTGTAAGCGCAACTCCTCCTAAACGGCTTATTGGAGTTTTGTGAAACTTTACACAGTTGTAGTACACTACCTGCAGATGTGCATGAAGGAATACCGTTGCTGTCTAAAATTTAGAAGGGGAGATAATTCAACTTATACTTTCACGAAAAGGGGGGTTGTGTATCTTGTAAGAGCAACTCCTCCTAAACGGCTTATTGGATTTTTGTGAAATTTTACACAGTTGTAGTACACTATCTGCAGATGTGCATGAAGAAATATGGTCGCTGTCCAAAATTTAGAAAGGGAGATAATTCAACTTATACTCTGAAATATGTTCTGTATGGAGAGATCGGCTTGTAAGTGCAACTCCTCCTAAACAGCTTATTGGATTTTTATGAAACTTTACACAGTTGTAATACACTACCTGCAGATGTGCATGAAGGAATATGGTTGCTGTCCAAAATTTGGAAGGGGAGATAATTTAACTTATACTCTGAAATATGTTCTATATGGAGAGATGGGCTTGTAAGTGCAACTCCTCCGAAACGGCTCATTGGATTTAAATGAAACTTTACACAGTTGTAATACACTGCCTGCAGATGTGCATGTAGGAATATGGTTCCTGTCAAAAATTTGAAAGGTGATGTAAGCTAATTTTGAATCGATAACATTTGATGTGACCTATATCCTCTTGTAAAAAAGTTAGGAAATGTTGTAATCCTCATGTATACTGATGAAACCGTATTGGTTTTAAACAATCCCACTTTGTTGAAGACCTTGTGGCGACCCCTAGATGTATGTTCTTGGTTAGTTTATTTTGGAAATGGGACGTTGTCTCCTTGACATAACTCCATATCCGTTCATTTTTCATAGGTAACTTGCTAATATACCTGTATTCCAAAGTTTGAACATCATAGTATTGCAAGCAGGGGGTATCACTCAGTGAGGTCATTCACAGTTCTGGTTATTTTTGTTCTATTTTTAGGTTTGATCCCCGTGATTCAGGTCTATATAAATACTACAAAGATAGATATAACAGAGAGAAGGAAGCTGAGGGCAAATTTAGTAAGTATCAATTAGACTGTTTTGCCTGTTTTGTGCAGCCGGAGACTTTGAGCCGTAATGAAAGGGGGAGGTTTGGCACTTTAAAATCTGATTCAACCCACCATTTCTTTAGAAATGCCTGTACCAAGTCAGTCATTACGGTTTTCACAGTTTTCCGGTTGTTGACTGATTTTGTCTGTTTATATACTTATGAGTTTTGACTTTCCCTTTGTAAGATTGTTCGGAGTTCGGTAATTTGTTATTACCCTTATTTATGAAAGATGACATCAAACTACCAGGTGATTGTGTCCAAGGAGGCCCCTGTATACATAACAGGATTAGGGTTGACGAGTTAGGGTTATGGTGTTTAATGCCACTTTCAACAATATTTCAGTTATAGCGTGGCTGTCAGTTTTATTGGTGGAGGTTAGAACTCACAACATCAGTGGTGATAGGCACTTATTGAACAGGTAGTTGTAAATCCAACTACCATACAATCACGACCATGACAGCCCCCATAACAGGAATATGACTAGTATGACATTACATTCTTAGTATAAGACTTTATTTTACATTATGAAAGGAAAGCTTAAACAGTGATGGTCAACAATTCTACTAATATCAACAAAACGAACAATCACATCTCACCTAAAGAAAGTTTAAACAGTGATGGTCAACAATTCTTCTAATATCAACAAAACAAACAATCACCTCTCACCTAAAGAAAGTTTAAACAGTGATGATCAACAATTCTACTAATATCAACAAAACAAACAATCACCTCTCACCTAAAGAAAGTTTAAACAGTGATGATCAACAATTCTACTAATATCAACAAAACGAACAATCACATCTCACCTAAAGAAAGTTTAAACAGTGATGGTCAACAATTCTTCTAATATCAACAAAACAAACAATCACCTCTCACCTAAAGAAAGTTTAAACAGTGATGGTCAACAATTCTACTAATATCAACAAAACAAACAATCACCTCTCACCTAAAGAAAGTTTAAACAGTGATGGTCAACAATTCTACTAATATCAACAAAACAAACAATCACCTCTCACCTAAAGAAAGTTTAAACAGTGATGGTCAACAATTCTACCAATATCAACAAAATGAACAATCACCTCTCACCTAAAGAAAGTTTAAACAGTGATGGTCAACAATTCTACCAATATCAACAAAATGAACAATCACCTCTCACCTAAAGAAAGTTTAAACAGTGATGGTCAACAATTCTACCAATATCAACAAAACGAACAATCACATCTCACCTAAAGAAAGTTTAAACAGTGATGGTCAACAATTCTACTAATATCAACAAAACGAACAATCACATCTCACCTAAAGAAAGTTTAAACAGTGATGGTCAACAATTCTACCAATATCAACAAAACGAACAATCACATCTCACCTAAAGAAAGTTTAAACAGTGATGGTCAACAATTCTACTAATATCAACAAAACGAACAATCACATCTCTCCTAAAGAAAGTTTAAACAGTGATGATCAACAATTCTACCAATATCAACAAAACGAACAATCACATCTCACCTAAAGAAAGTTTAAACAGTGATGGTCAACAATTCTACTAATATCAACAAAACGAACAATCACATCTCACCTAAAGAAAGTTTAAACAGTGATGGTCAACAATTCTACTAATATCAACAAAACGAACAATCACATCTCACCTAAAGAAAGTTTAAACAGTGATGATCAACAATTCTACCAATATCAACAAAACGAACAATCACATCTCACCTAAAGAAAGTTTAAACAGTGATGGTCAACAATTCTACTAATATCAACAAAACGAACAATCACATCTCACCTAAAGAAAGTTTAAACAGTGATGGTCAACAATTCTACTAATATCAACAAAACGAACAATCACCTCTCATCTAAAGAAAGTTTAAACAGTGATGGTCAACAATTCTACTAATATCAACAAAACGAACAATCACATCTCTCCTAAAGAAAGTTTAAACAGTGATGGTCAACAATTCTACTAATATCAACAAAACGAACAATCACATCTCTCCTAAAGAAAGTTTAAACAGTGATGATCAACAATTCTACCAATATCAACAAAACGAACAATCACCTCTCACCTAAAGAAAGTTTAAACAGTGATGGTCAACAATTCTACTAATATCAACAAAACGAACAATCACATCTCTCCTAAAGAAAGTTTAAACAGTGATGGTCAACAATTCTACTAATATCAACAAAACGAACAATCACCTCTCACCTAAAGAAAGTTTAAACAGTGATGGTCAACAATTCTACTAATATCAACAAAACGAACAATCACATCTCACCTAAAGAAAGTTTAAACAGTGATGGTCAACAATTCTACTAATATCAACAAAACGAACAATCACATCTCACCTAAAGAAAGTTTAAACAGTGATGGTCAACAATTCTACTAATATCAACAAAACGAACAATCACATCTCACCTAAAGAAAGTTTAAACAGTGATGGTCAACAATTCTACTAATATCAACAAAACGAACAATCACCTCTCACCTAAAGAAAGTTTAAACAGTGATGGTCAACAATTCTACTAATATCAACAAAACGAACAATCACATCTCTCCTAAAGAAAGTTTAAACAGTGATGGTCAACAATTCTACTAATATCAACAAAACGAACAATCACATCTCTCCTAAAGAAAGTTTAAACAGTGATGGTCAACAATTCTACTAATATCAACAAAACGAACAATCACATCTCTCCTAAAGAAAGTTTAAACAGTGATGGTCAACAATTCTACTAATATCAACAAAACGAACAATCACCTCTCACCTAAAGAAAGTTTAAACAGTGATGGTCAACAATTCTACCAATATCAACAAAACGAACAATCACCTCTCACCTAAAGAAAGTTTAAACAGTGATGGTCAACAATTCTACCAATATCAACAAAACGAACAATCACATCTCACCTAAAGAAAGTTTAAACAGTGATGGTCAACAATTCTACTAATATCAACAAAACGAACAATCACATCTCACCTAAAGAAAGTTTAAACAGTGATGGTCAACAATTCTACCAATATCAACAACACCAACAATCACATCTCACCTAAAGAAAGTTTAAACAGTGATGGTCAACAATTCTACTAATATCAACAAAACGAACAATCACATCTCTCCTAAAGAAAGTTTAAACAGTGATGGTCAACAATTCTACTAATATCAACAAAACGAACAATCACATCTCTCCTAAAGAAAGTTTAAACAGTGATGGTCAACAATTCTACTAATATCAACAAAACGAACAATCACATCTCTCCTAAAGAAAGTTTAAACAGTGATGGTCAACAATTCTACTAATATCAACAAAACGAACAATCACATCTCTCCTAAAGAAAGTTTAAACTGTGATGGTCAACAATTCTACCAATATCAACAAAACGAACAATCACATCTCACCTAAAGAAAGTTTAAACAGTGATGGTCAACAATTCTTCTAATATCAACAAAACAAACAATCACCTCTCACCTAAAGAAAGTTTAAACAGTGATGGTCAACAATTCTACTAATATCAACAAAACGAACAATCACCTCTCACCTAAAGAAAGTTTAAACAGTGATGGTCAACAATTCTACTAATATCAACAAAACAAACAATCACATCTCTCCTAAAGAAAGTTTAAACAGTGATGATCAACAATTCTACCAATATCAACAAAACGAACAATCACATCTCACCTAAAGAAAGTTTAAACAGTGATGATCAACAATTCTACTAATATCAACAAAACGAACAATCACATCTCTCCTAAAGAAAGTTTAAACAGTGATGGTCAACAATTCTACTAATATCAACAAAACGAACAATCACATCTCACCTAAAGAAAGTTTAAACAGTGATGGTCAACAATTCTACTAATATCAACAAAACGAACAATCACATCTCTCCTAAAGAAAGTTTAAACAGTGATGGTCAACAATTCTACTAATATCAACAAAACGAACAATCACATCTCTCCTAAAGAAAGTTTAAACAGTGATGGTCAACAATTCTACTAATATCAACAAAACGAACAATCACATCTCTCCTAAAGAAAGTTTAAACAGTGATGGTCAACAATTCTACTAATATCAACAAAACGAACAATCACCTCTCACCTAAAGAAAGTTTAAACAGTGATGGTCAACAATTCTACTAATATCAACAAAACAAACAATCACCTCTCACCTAAAGAAAGTTTAAACAGTGATGGTCAACAATTCTACTAATATCAGCAAAACAAACAATCACATCTCACCTAAAGAAAGTTTAAACAGTGATGGTCAACAATTCCTCCATATCAACAAAATGAACACTCACCTCTCACCTTAACTCTTTGAACACAAATAAAGACACAAGAAGCAAATGCTGTGAACAAGTGAGTGATTAAATGAGAAATTTTCAGCCATACCATGGCAAGAACTAGTTACATTTCAATATTGATGATTTCCGCTTTGTGCTAGACCAACACACTTAGAATTTTATAGTGCTAGCTCACTGAAACAACAGTCTGTGAGTACACATGTCACTCAACTCTGACAAATTATTCTGATTCTGAGCTAACCAGTCAGTGAGTACACATGTCACTCAACTCTGACACATTATTCTGTTTCCAAGGTAACCAGTCAGTGAGTACACATGTCACTCAACTCTGACACATTATTCTGTTTCCAAGGTAATCAGTCAGTGAGTACACATGTCACTCAACTCTGACACATTATTCTGTTTCCGAAGTAACCAGTCAGTGAGTACACATGTCATTCAACTCTGACACATTATTCTGTTTCCGAGGTAACCAGTCAGTGAGTACACATGTCACTCAACTCTGACACATTATTCTGTTTCCGAGGTAACCAGTCAGTGAGTACACATTATTCTGTTTCCAAGGTAACCAGTCAGTGAGTACACATGTCACTCAACTCTGACACATTATTCTGTTTCCAAGGTAACCAGTCAATGAGTACACATGTCACTCAACTCTGACACATTATTCTGTTTCCAAGGTAATCAGTCAGTGAGTACACATGTCACTCAACTCTGACACATTATTCTGATTCCGAGGTAACCAGTCAGTGAGTACACATGTCACTCAACTCTGACACATTATTCTGTTTCCAAGGTAATCAGTCAGTGAGTACACATGTCATTCAACTCTGACACATTATTCTGATTCCGAGGTAACCAGTCAGTGAGTACACATGTCACTCAACTCTGACACATTATTCTGTTTTCGAGGTAACCAGTCAGTGAGTACACATGTCACTCAACTCTGACACATTATTCTGTTTCCGAGGTAACCAGTCAGTGAGTGTGCTCTTACTCCTTATGCTGCCTTCTCAGTGATCAACCACACTGGAGTTGAGCACTCTTACCATTACACCACTGATGAAGTTCATGCTGACGGAAATCCATGTCGTGGATTATGGAAAGAGATAATTGTTCCACAGACAAGTTACCACGCACACTCTCTAAAATATGATTTTTTACTGTCGATAGAAAATTCTCACTAAATTTAAATTCCTAAATCATTACATTTAAGAACATGTTGAATTTGTTTTCTTTTTATTGAAATATATTTTTTTATTTCATATTCCAAGATAGAATTAACACTTTCTGACATTTTAATTTAATTTGAATTCAAATTATCATAATTCTTTCTACTGCTAAATACAATTTTTAATCCAACATACTACGTAGTCTGTAACACTTGACAAAATCTTTAATTTTTTCTTAATAGAAATAAATAATTTCATTCAAACATGGCTGATAAAACTGATTTAAAGTTAAAGCTCTGCTGATCTTTGTGACAACTTAGATAATTAATTTTTATTGTCAAGACAGGAACTCATGTATAGAGAGCACAGAGGGAGAAATCGATAATTAACATGATTTACATGTAGAGAAAAGTCCATAATTTTTTTTTAGATTTTTTTTATCTTTATTCTCATAAAGCCAATGTATAACAATGGTACAGAGATATAACAATAAAATCAAAATAACAACAATTATTTACAATATATGTATAAATTATTAGTAAGATTTACATAAAATTTTATCAGAAATAATCTCTATGGTATCTGTTAATGTCATCATGTTTTTTCTATTCTTTTGAAATCTGTATTTACTAGTATAGATCTACAGTCTCTGTATTTACTAGTATAGATCTACAGTCTCTGTATTTACTAGTATAGATCTACAGTCTCTGTATTTACTAGTATAGATCTACAGTCTCTGTATTTACTAGTATAGATCTACAGTCTCTGTATTTACTAGTATAGATCTACAGTCTCTGTATTTACTAGTATAGATCTACAGTCTCTGTATTTACTAGTATAGATCTACAGTCTCTGTATTTAATAGTATAGATCTACAGTCTCTGTATTTACTAGTATAGATCTACAGTCTCTGTATTTACTAGTATAGATCTACAGTCTCTGTATTTACTAGTATAGATCTACAGTCTCTGTATTTAATAGTATAGATCTACAGTCTCTGTATTTACTAGTATAGATCTACAGTCTCTGTATTTACTAGTATAGATCTACAGTCTCTGTATTTACTAGTATAGATCTACAGTCAAACCTGCTTTAGTGACCACCTCTATTAAGCAATAACTTGTTTTATGTGACCTCAATTTCAATTTCCCTTCATAGTGCATTTCATATTAATTAAACCTTTATTTAGCAACCACCTGTCTTATGTGACCATATTTCAATGTTCCCTTGGAAGGTCACAGTAGACAGGTTTAACTGTATCTTGATCTAACCTTTATTTTGTAAGTTGTTGTTATATTTTTACTTAAGTATATTTTTATGTGTGATTTCATTACGTTTTCTAATACTAGTAATAGAGAGCAGGTAGGGAGAAATCAATGATTAGTAGGATTTACATAAAATGTTATCAGATTTGATCTCTAACTGGTATCTATTATTGATTATTTATAGATTTTTATTAATGTATTTAAGATTAGGGAATAATTAAAACTAGCAAGGAAATAAAAATATACATTAGATCTACCTTGACATATACTTTAATGGTAACATGTCAACTGTATGGATGTTTAGTACAATTAAACAAGTGTTTTTTCTCATAAAAAGATGAAATGGTCTAACAAGGTAGGACATAATTCATTTTTATAAAAAAAAATTAATGAATTTATTTATAATGTAGATACAGTCAGACTTGTCTTATGTGACCTTCCAAGGGAACATTGATATATGGTCACATAAGACAGGTGGTTGCTTAATACAGGTTAAATTAATATGAAATGCACTGTGAAGGGAAATTAAAATTAAGGTCACATAATTCAAGTTATTGCTTAATAGAAATGGTCACTAAAGCAGGCTTGACTGTAACTTAATAGAGGTGGTCACTAAAGCAGGATTGACTGTAACTTAATAGAAGTGGTCACTAAAGCAGGCTTGACTGTAACTTAATAGAGGTGGTCACTAAAGCAGGCTTGACTGTAACTTAATAGAAGTGGTCACTAAAGAAGGATTGGCTGTAACTTAATAGAGGTGGTCACTAAAGCAGGCTTGACTGTAACTTAATAGAAGTGGTCACTAAAGCAGGCTTGACTGTAACTTAATAGAGGTGGTCACTAAAGCAGGCTTGACTGTAACTTAATAGAAGTGGTCACTAAAGCAGGATTGACTGTAACTTAATAGAAGTGGTCACTAAAGCAGGCTTGACTGTAACTTAATAGAGGTGGTCACTAAAGAAGTATTGACTGTAACTTAATAGAAGTGGTCACTAAAGAAGGATTGACTGTAACTTAATAGAAGTGGTCACTAAAGCAGGCTTGACTGTAACTTAATAGAGGTGGTCACTAAAGAAGTATTGACTGTAACTTAATAGAAGTGGTCACTAAAGAAGGATTGACTGTAACTTAATAGAAGTGGTCACTAAAGAAGGATTGACTGTAACTTAATAGAAGTGGTCACTAAAGCAGGCTTGACTGTAACTTAATAGAAGTGGTCACTAAAGCAGGCTTGACTGTATTAAAACTAAGATTCTCCTCCCTCAGACATAGATATTCCTGCTCCCAAAACTTTTAAGTTATTTGGCTTTTCAATCTTTTGACCTTGAGCGTACTTGATGAAGGTTATTTCAGAAAATCATTGTGCACATTAAATTAGAGAGTTAGGTAGAGACAAAAAAATAGTGTTTTGTAGTGACTACAATGTGCCTACTCTTTTTGGTATCTACAAAAGATCTCTTCAACATACAGGGAGCGTGGCACTCTTCAAACACTTTAATCACTATGGTACACAGTCAAGCTTTCCCTATTAAACCCCCCCCCCCCTCCCCATCTAGAGGGCTCCCTCCTCTGCTACCTGAGAACTTGCTGAGCAGCTTTGTGTGTTTGAACCCTGGGAACCTTTACCAGTACACAACTCATAACTTGATTAACTTGATATTAAACATCAATCAATCAGTATAATACTGCTCCCTTGATGTTAGCAGGGACTGTTCGGTATTCTGAAGGCTCTGTGGATGTTGAAAGATGTCTCACCTAGTGACAAATACAATGGTGTGAGGTCATCTTATTTTAATTAGATTAGTTGTGATCATGATATAGCTGTAATATTACTGAAGTCATCTTATTTTAATTAGATTAGTTGTGATCATGATATAGCTGTAATATTACTGAAGTCATCTTATTTTAATTAGAATAGTTGTGATCATGATATAGCTGTAATATTACTGAAGTCATCTTATTTTAATTAGATTAGTTGTCAGCATGATATAGCTGTAATATTACTCACTAGGAGTTAAGCAACAATTAGTCACACTCACCCTAAAAACTAAATTACTGATATTTAAGATAAAGAAAAGGACAGAAAAAAATCTCAATTAGTTCGAAGACTTGTCTTACCTGTGATTGTAAAAATATACTTTAATAAAATATACTTAGTTACCACATCTAAATATATGACACACAAAAAGTCCAGTATAAGATTAGGAACATTTGTCTCCCTATAAGATTTTTTGTCATCCTTGAAGTTGATTTAGCTCAATTAACGATTGCTATTATTTTTTTTTCTCTTACAGATTATAAGAGCATGAGTAAGCTGTTTAGTAGAACACAACCTGGTGGAGCAGACGAAACTGACAGTCAAATAGGGTCATTAGATAGTTATAGTCAGGTAAGGTCAAAGGTCATTGGAAGGTTATACCAGTAGTGTGGTAAGGTCAAAGGTCATTTGATAGTAATAGTTAAGGTCAATGGTCATTGGAAAGTTATAGTCGGGTAAGGTCAAAGGTCATTTGATAGTAATAGTTATGGTCATTGGATAGCAATAGCTAAGGTCAAAGGTCATTGAAAAGTTATAGTCTGGTAAGGTCAAAGGTCTTAGGATAGTTATAGTAAAGTAAGATCAAAGGTCATTGGATAGTTAGTCAGGTAAGGTCAAAGGTTGTTAGATAGTTATAGTCAGGTAAGGTCAAAGGTTGTTAGATAGTTGTAGTCCAGTAAAGTCAAAGGTTATTAAATAATTATATAGTCGGGTACAATCAGCAAAGGCCATTGGATAGTTATAGGTAAGGTCAAAGGTCATTGAATAGTTAGTCAGCTAATGTCAAAGGTTATTGTATAGTAATAGTTAGGTAAAGTTAGAGGTCATTGAATAGTTGGTAATGTTGGTGAAAGGACCTTTAATATTTACAGTTGGGTAAGGTTACTGTATACATGCCCAAAATGTAGTTACATTCAGTACTCCCAAACCTCTATTTATTACAGATAGGAGATACACTCAGCACTAATGACTCTGGTATAGTAAGTATCCAGGACTCCGGTATTGGTCGTGACATGTCAGACTCTCACGGTCATACACCGTACAAAGCCGGTCATACACCGTACAAAGCCAGTCCACGTCTTATTAAAGAGAAGATCCAAACTAGACGTAAGTGTCATCTGTTTAAAGATATATTTATTATTGAAATTTACAGTTAATAAATAATGTAATTATTATTAAAACTAAGAAGAGTTAGAAGATACCAAAGGGGGGTAATCAGTATCCGTAAATCGAAGAAGAACAGACAACACAATGACCAAATGAAAAAGTACAAAAGGACAAACAACGATCTACAAAACATACATGTAAAACTAAAGATCGAGTAACACGAACCCAATTAAAAACCGTGGTGAACTCTGCTGCTCCGAATGGGTAAGCAGTTCCTGCTCCACTAGTGGCACCCGTCATGTTAATCTAGTTACAAACCCTGTGATAAGTCATGAATGAGGAAAGGACCGGGAAGTGCGTACGAGAAGTGGAACATATCAGTGGTTCTTGACCTTAACGTGGAACATATCAGTTGTTCTTCTTCCTCAGACATAGGTGACCTTAACGTGGAACATATCAGTGGTTCTTCTTCCTCAGACATAGGTGACCTTAACGTGGAACATATCAGTGGTTCTTCTTCCTCAGGCATAGGTGACCTTAACGTGGAACATATCAGTGGTTCTCCTTCCTCAGACATAGGTGACCTTAACGTGGAACATATCAGTGGTTCTTCTTCCTCAGACATAGGTGACCTTAACGTGGAACATATCAGTGGTTCTTCTTCCTCAGGCATAGGTGACCTTAACGTGGAACATATCAGTGGTTCTTCTTCCTCAGGCATAGGTGACCTTAACGTGGAACATATCAGTGGTTCTTCTTCCTCAGGCATAGGTGACATTAACGTGGAACATATCAGTGGTTCTTCTTCCTCAGACATAGGTGACCTTAACGTGGAACATATCAGTGGTTCTTCTTCCTCAGACATAGGTGACCTTAATGTGGAACATATCAGTGGTTCTTCTTCCTCAGACATAGGTGACCTTAATGTGGAACATATCAGTGGTTCTTCTTCCTCAGGCATAGGTGACCTTAACATGGAACATATCAGTGGTTCTTCTTCCTCAGGCATAGGTGACCTTAATGTGGAACATATCAGTTGTTCTTCTTCCTCAGACATAGGTGACCTTAACGTGGAACATATCAGTGGTTCTTCTTCCTCAGACATAGGTGACCTTAACGTGGAACATATGAGTGGTTCTTCTTCCTCAGACATAGGTGACCTTAACGTGGAACATATCAGTGGTTCTTCTTCCTCAGACATAGGTGACCTTAACGTGGAACATATCAGTGGTTCTTCTTCCTCAGACATAGGTGACCTTAACATGGAACAAATCAGTGGTTCTTCTTCCTCAGACATAGGTGACCTTAACGTGGAACATATCAGTTGTTCTTCTTCCTCAGGCATAGGTGACCTTAACGTGGAACATATCAGTGGTTCTTCTTCCTCAGGCATAGGTGACCTTAACGTGGAACATATCAGTGGTTCTTCTTCCTCAGACATAGGTGACATTAACGTGGAACATATCAGTGGTTCTTCTTCCTCAGGCATAGGTGACATTAACGTGGAACATATCAGTGGTTCTTCTTCCTCAGACATAGGTGACATTAACGTGGAACATATCAGTGGTTCTTCTTCCTCAGGCATAGGTGACATTAACGTGGAACATATCAGTGGTTCTTCTTCCTCAGACATAGGTGACCTTAACGTGGAACATATCAGTGGTTCTTCTTCCTCAGGCATAGGTGACCTTAATGTGGAACATATCAGTGGTTCTTCTCCCTCAGACATAGGTGACCTTAACGTGGAACATATCAGTGGTTCTTCTTCCTCAGACATAGGTGACCTTAACGTGGAACATATCAGTGGTTCTTCTTCCTCAGGCATAGGTGACCTTAACATGGAACATATCAGTGGTTCTTCTTCCTCAGACATAGGTGACCTTAACGTGGAACATATCAGTGGTTCTTCTTCCTCAGGCATAGGTGACCTTAATGTGGAACATATCAGTGGTTCTTCTTCCTCAGGCATAGGTGACCTTAACGTGGAACATATCAGTGGTTCTTCTTCCTCAGCCATAGGTGACCTTAACGTGGAACATATCAGTGGTTCTCCTTCCTCAGACATAGGTGACCTTAACGTGGAACATATCAGTGGTTCTTCTTCCTCAGACATAGGTGACCTTAACGTGGAACATATCAGTGGTTCTTCTTCCTCAGACATAGGTGACCTTAACGTGGAACATATCAGTGGTTCTTCTTCCTCAGGCATAGGTGACCTTAACGTGGAACATATCAGTGGTTCTCCTTCCTCAGACATAGGTGACCTTAACGTGGAACATATCAGTGGTTCTTCTTCCTCAGACATAGGTGACCTTAACGTGGAACATATCAGTGGTTCTTCTTCCTCAGGCATAGGTGACCTTAACGTGGAACATATCAGTGGTTCTTCTTCCTCAGGCATAGGTGACCTTAACGTGGAACATATCAGTGGTTCTTCTTCCTCAGGCATAGGTGACATTAACGTGGAACATATCAGTGGTTCTTCTTCCTCAGACATAGGTGACCTTAACGTGGAACATATCAGTGGTTCTTCTTCCTCAGACATAGGTGACCTTAACGTGGAACATATCAGTGGTTCTTCTTCCTCAGACATAGGTGACCTTAATGTGGAACATATCAGTGGTTCTTCTTCCTCAGGCATAGGTGACCTTAACATGGAACATATCAGTGGTTCTTCTTCCTCAGGCATAGGTGACCTTAATGTGGAACATATCAGTTGTTCTTCTTCCTCAGACATAGGTGACCTTAACGTGGAACATATCAGTGGTTCTTCTTCCTCAGACATAGGTGACCTTAACGTGGAACATATGAGTGGTTCTTCTTCCTCAGACATAGGTGACCTTAACGTGGAACATATCAGTGGTTCTTCTTCCTCAGACATAGGTGACCTTAACGTGGAACATATCAGTGGTTCTTCTTCCTCAGACATAGGTGACCTTAACATGGAACAAATCAGTGGTTCTTCTTCCTCAGACATAGGTGACCTTAACGTGGAACATATCAGTTGTTCTTCTTCCTCAGGCATAGGTGACCTTAACGTGGAACATATCAGTGGTTCTTCTTCCTCAGGCATAGGTGACCTTAACGTGGAACATATCAGTGGTTCTTCTTCCTCAGACATAGGTGACATTAACGTGGAACATATCAGTGGTTCTTCTTCCTCAGGCATAGGTGACATTAACGTGGAACATATCAGTGGTTCTTCTTCCTCAGACATAGGTGACATTAACGTGGAACATATCAGTGGTTCTTCTTCCTCAGGCATAGGTGACATTAACGTGGAACATATCAGTGGTTCTTCTTCCTCAGACATAGGTGACCTTAACGTGGAACATATCAGTGGTTCTTCTTCCTCAGGCATAGGTGACCTTAATGTGGAACATATCAGTGGTTCTTCTCCCTCAGACATAGGTGACCTTAACGTGGAACATATCAGTGGTTCTTCTTCCTCAGACATAGGTGACCTTAACGTGGAACATATCAGTGGTTCTTCTTCCTCAGGCATAGGTGACCTTAACATGGAACATATCAGTGGTTCTTCTTCCTCAGACATAGGTGACCTTAACGTGGAACATATCAGTGGTTCTTCTTCCTCAGGCATAGGTGACCTTAATGTGGAACATATCAGTGGTTCTTCTTCCTCAGGCATAGGTGACCTTAACGTGGAACATATCAGTGGTTCTTCTTCCTCAGCCATAGGTGACCTTAACGTGGAACATATCAGTGGTTCTTCTTCCTCAGGCATAGGTGACCTTAACATGGAACATATCAGTGGTTCTTCTTCCTCAGACATAGGTGACCTTAACGTGGAACATATCAGTGGTTCTTCTTCCTCAGGCATAGGTGACCTTAACGTGGAACATATCAGTGGTTCTTCTTCCTCAGGCATAGGTGACCTTAACGTGGAACATATCAGTGGTTCTTCTTCCTCAGACATAGGTGACCTTAACGTGGAACATATCAGTGGTTCTTCTTCCTCAGGCATAGGTGACCTTAACGTGGAACATATCAGTGGTTCTTCTTCCTCAGACATAGGTGACCTTAACGTGGAACATATCAGTGGTTCTTCTTCCTCAGACATAGGTGACCTTAACGTGGAACATATCAGTGGTTCTTCTTCCTCAGACATAGGTGACCTTAACGTGGAACATATCAGTGGTTCTTCTTCCTCAGACATAGGTGACCTTAACGTGGAACATATCAGTGGTTCTTCTTCCTCAGACATAGGTGACCTTAACGTGGAACATATCAGTGGTTCTTCTTCCTCAGACATAGGTGACATTAACGTGGAACATATCAGTGGTTCTTCTTCCTCAGGCATAGGTGACCTTAACGTGGAACATATCAGTGGTTCTTCTTCCTCAGACATAGGTGACCTTAACGTGGAACATATCAGTGGTTCTTCTTCCTCAGGCATAGGTGACCTTAACGTGGAACATATCAGTGGTTCTTCTTCCTCAGACATAGGTGACCTTAACTGATTTTGGCTATCTTGTTTAGACCTTTTGGCTTTATTGTTCCCAAAGCCTTGTGAATTATTTCTTTCGAATCTTTGAGCGTACCTGATGAAGGTTATTAAGTCTCCCAAACAACATTTGGAGACTTATTGTTTTTGCTCCGTTTCTTATTATTATTATTATTATTCTCCTCCTCTTTCTCTTTCTCTTTTTTTCTTTCTTTCCGTGGACCATGAACTTGTCCACGGCAGATCTCAGGAACTACTGGACAGAATTTCATGAAACTTGGTGGAGTTATAGATATATGTTTCTAGTTGGTCCTAAAGTTTTCAGCTTTGTGGTAAAAGGGGTCAAAGTTATATTTTGAGGGGTTCAAAGGGGGTGGGGGTTACTATAGAATCCTATGGGAAAGTTGAAATTTCGTACATTAATGTTGATAACTTCTAAATAGATAATGATAGAGACATAAAATTTGACATAGTGATAGGTCACCATTAGAGGAGCAATTCAACATTGTCCGATATCATCAAAATTTTATATTTGGGTAGATAATGATGTCCTGCATTGATTCCCGACATTGAAACATTTCTACCGGTCGCCATTTTCAAAATGGCCGCCACAATACCACAAAAATTCAACATTGTTTGATATCATCAAAATTTGATATGTGGGTAGATAATGATGTCCCAAATTGATTCCCGACATTGAAAAATTTCTACCGGTCGCCATTTTCAAAATGGTCGCCACAATACCGCACAAATTCAACATTGTCCGATTTCAATGACATTTCATATATGGGTAGATAATGATGTCCCGCATTGATTCCCGACATTGAAAAATTTCTACCGGTCACCATTTTCAAAATGGCTGCCACAATACCACAAAAATTCAACATTGTTCGATATCATCAAAATTTGATATGTGGGTAGATAATGATGTCCCAAATTGATTCCCGACATTGAAAAATTTCTACCGGTCGCCATTTTCAAAATGGTCGCCACAATACCGCACAAATTCAACATTGTCCGATTTCAATGACATTTCATATGTGGGTAGATTATGATGTCCATTTTCAAAATGGTCGCCACAATACCGCAAAAATTCAACATTGTCCGATTTCAATGACATTTCATATGTGGGTAGATTATGATGTCCATTTTCAAAATGGTCGCCACAATACCGCAAAAATTCAACATTGTTCGAATTCAAAGGTAGCTTTTGATTTATTTTTTAAACCTGTTGTCAGTGGCCAGTTTGGGAGACTCCATAATCCTTAGATTATAATCATATCTTGTTCTTGAAAAGCGTCATGCACACTAAGTTGGATATTTATGTTTTTATTAATATAAGAAGAGGTCACCTTAGTCTAACCATTTTTATTAAAGATTTAGTACTTATCCATTGAAAGTGAAGGACTTTTTTGCAAAAGGGGAGGGGGACAGGGAAAAGAATGAGCTTAAAAATTATGGAAGACAGACAAGAGTCTTGCAAGTGACAAGTGAAATTTGCTTTGTAGTTTTTAAAACAAGCTGAAGGGATGGGAGGCATTTTAACTTTCATCATGGTGGCTGATTTATAATTACCTGTTAAGGTGTACAGAGTTTTATTTACTTGTCAATCAATTGTGTTAAATTAAGATATAATTTATGTAAGCCATAAGTTGTTTGAGGTTTTAACCTAGGTAACATTATTTTCGTAGAAAAATTTTCCTTAGCAAAATTTGTTTTCAATAAAATTGTCAAAATTTTCAAGATTTTAATTTTATTTGATTAGATTTGTCTACCACTTATAGTAGTTGGATCTGTACAATCACTGCCTATTACCACTTAAGTTATGAGTTTGATCCCTGATCATGGCAAGGTGTACTTGATACAACAATATGTGATAAAATTATCAGTGACTTGCGACAGGTTGGTAGTTTCTCTGGGTGCTCCGATTTCCTCCACAAATAAAACTGACCGCCGTGATATGACTGAAATATTGTTGAAAGTGGTGTTAAACACCATAAGGCCAAAAAAAAAATATGTAAGTTTACGGTCACCCAACCGACCCTAATTTTTGCTAGCGACCCTATGAATTTTTACACAGAATTCGGATAACCATTTTTGTTGTTTAACCAGCAGCAATGTTTTATTTATTCAACTGCTAGCTTTTTGTCGAAATTGAGAGCAAAGAAGGTAGAAAAACTGCATAATTCGTCATTTGACCGGAAATTTCGAAAATGAAATATCGGATTCCGGAACCGGGAACGACTATTTCCGGTTTTGCTGATAATAAAAAAAAAAAAAAAAAAAAATTATGCCGACCGACCGACCCTAGATTTTTTTTGACATGTGTCGGTGAACACACATATATATTTTTTTGGCCTAAACCTAAACCTTGAAATATGTATGGATTTGGTTTTTTTTATGTAGAACATAATTAGAATTGCCACAGATGTTAATCTATATTAATTTTTTCAGCTGTAAGTTACAGATCAAGAATAGATTCCCATCATAAACATATCTTGTCTCCTGTCAAGTCCAGTAGTACCGGTACTATAAGGGAAATGTCTATAAAGAAATCACCCAGAGAAAAAGGTTTGAGTGATATAAAGTTAAAGATGGAGGGGCTTATCCATTGGGTGTCAACTTAATCATCGCACCGACAAAAAGATTTGAATATAATATAACATGTTTAATGGGGAGGGGCATATCTGGGGTGTGTCAACCAAACCATCGCACAGACAAAAAGATTTGAATATAATATAACATGTTTAATGGGGAGGGGCATATCTGGGGTGTGTCAACCAAACCATCGCACAGACAAAAAGATTTGAATATAATATAACATGTTTAATGGGGAGGGGCATATCTGGGGTGTGTCAACCAAACCATCGCACAGACAAAAAGATTTGAATATAATATAACATGTTTAATGGGGAGGGGCATATCTGGGGTGTGTCAACCAAACCATCGCACAGACAAAAAGATTTGAATATAATATAACATGTTTAATGGGGAGGGGCATATCTGGGGTGTGTCAACCAAACCATCGCACAGACAAAAAGATTTGAATATAATATAACATGTTTAATGGGGAGGACTTATCTGGGGTGTGTCAACCAAACCATCGCACAGACAAAAAGATTTGAATATAATATAACATGTTTAATGGGGAGGGCTTATCTGGGGTGTCAACCAAACCATCGCACAGACAAAAAGATTTGAATATAATATAACATGTTTAATGGGGAGGGGCATATCTGGGGTGTGTCAACCAAACCATCGCACAGACAAAAAGATTTGAATATAATATAACATGTTTAATGGGGAGGGGCATATCTGGGGTGTGTCAACCAAACCATCGCACAGACAAAAAGATTTGAATATAATATAACATGTTTAATGGGGAGGGGCATATCTGGGGTGTGTCAACCAAACCATCGCACAGACAAAAAGATTTGAATATAATATAACATGTTTAATGGAGAGGGGCATATCTGGGGTGTGTCAACCAAACCATCGCACAGACAAAAAGATTTGAATATAATATAGCATGTTTAATGGGGAGGACTTATCTGGGGTGTGTCAACCAAACCATCGCACAGACAAAAAGATTTGAATATAATATAACATGTTTAATGGGGAGGACTTATCTGGGGTGTGTCAACCAAACCATCGCACAGACAAAAAGATTTGAATATAATATAACATGTTTAATGGGGAGGGGCATATCTGGGGTGTGTCAACCAAACCATCGCACAGACAAAAAGATTTGAATATAATATAACATGTTTAATGGGGAGGGGCATATCTGGGGTGTGTCAACCAAACCATCGCACAGACAAAAAGATTTGAATATAATATAACATGTTTAATGGGGAGGACTTATCTGGGGTGTGTCAACCAAACCATCGCACAGACAAAAAGATTTGAATATAATATAACATGTTTAATGGGGAGGGCTTATCTGGGGTGTGTCAACCAAACCATCGCACAGACAAAAAGATTTGAATATAATATAACATGTTTAATGGGGAGGACTTATCTGGGGTGTGTCAACCAAACCATCGCACAGACAAAAAGATTTGAATATAATATAACATGTTTAATGGGGAGGACTTATCTGGGGTGTGTCAACCAAACCATCGCACAGACAAAAAGATTTGAATATAATATAACATGTTTAATGGGGAGGGGCATATCTGGGGTGTGTCAACCAAACCATCGCACAGACAAAAAGATTTGAATATAATATAACATGTTTAATGGGGAGGGGCATATCTGGGGTGTGTCAACCAAACCATCGCACAGACAAAAAGATTTGAATATAATATAACATGTTTAATGGGGAGGGGCATATCTGGGGTGTGTCAACCAAACCATCGCACAGACAAAAAGATTTGAATATAATATAACATGTTTAATGGGGAGGGGCATATCTGGGGTGTGTCAACCAAACCATCGCACAGACAAAAAGATTTGAATATAATATAACATGTTTAATGGGGAGGGGCATATCTGGGGTGTGTCAACCAAACCATCGCACAGACAAAAAGATTTGAATATAATATAACATGTTTAATGGGGAGGACTTATTTGGGGTGTGTCAACCAAACCATCGCACAGACAAAAAGATTTGAATATAATATAACATGTTTAATGGGGAGGACTTATCTGGGGTGTGTCAACCAAACCATCGCACAGACAAAAAGATTTGAATATAATATAACATGTTTAATGGGGAGGACTTATCTGGGGTGTGTCAACCAAACCATAAGTTTTGTAGATGTCTGAAGTTAATATAAATTGTTTTCATGTCATGATATAGCTGAAATACTGCTAAAGTTGGTGTTAATCATTCAATCAATCAATCAATCACCCAAACTATCATTTAGAGAATAAAAAGGTTTGAATATAATAATTCCTGTTTAAATGGGAAAGGGCTTATCTGGGATGTGTCAACCAAATTATCACACAGACAAAAAGGTTTGAATATATAATATAGCAATATAGCAGGTTTAAAGGGGAGGAACTTATCTGGATGTGTCAATCTAATTATCACACAGAAAAAGAGTTTGAATATAATATAGCATGTTTAAATGGGGAGGGACTTATGGGGGAGGGGGGGTTAACCCAAACATCACACAGAAAAAAAAGTTTTGAATATAATATACATGTAGCATGTTTGAATGGGGAGGGACTTATCTGGGGGGGGGGGAGGGGTGTTAACCCAACCATCACACAGAAAAAAAGTTTTGAATATAATATACATGTTTGAATGGGAAGGGACTTATCTGGGGGGGGGGGGGGGGGGGTTAACCCAACCATCACACAGACAAAAGATTTGAATATAATATAGCATGTTTAAATGGGGAGGGGCTTATCTGGAGGGGGGGGGGTTAACCCAACCATCACACAGACAAAAAGATTTGAATATAATATAGCATGTTTAAATGGGGAGGGGCTTATCTGGGGGGGGGGGGGGTTAACCCAACCATCACACAGACAAAAAAAATTGAATATGATATAGCATGTTTGAATGGGGAGGGTCTTATCTGGGGAGTGGGGAGTGTTAACCCAACCATCACACAGAAAAAAAGGTTTGAATAAAATATAGTGTGTTTAAATGGGGAGGGGCTTATCTTGGGTGTGTCAACCAAGCCATCACACAGAAAAAAAGGTTTGAATATAATATAGCATGTTTTATAGTTTAGAATAAAATTTGGTGAAAGTAGTTTGACTTTGTAAATTTTTTATTTTTTTTCCCAATTAAGCATATTTTATTGCTCTAATATAAGCAATGGGATTGGGCACAACATAATAAGTACCCTCTCTGGACAATTTACAGTATAGTATAATACATGGCAAAAATCAATAAACAAAAATAAATATTAGAACAATGTATAAGTGAAATTAAACCTTTTACAAAAAAAGACAAAATAGATTTTACAAAGAAGAGGAGAAAAAAAGAACTAAAAGAAAGTATCACCTGCAACAATCAATCAAATCTATGACTATTACGTATGAACGTTTGAACTGCTGTAAAAATATCAACATTTTGTGCTTCAGTTAAGTTTTCATTTACATATAAAATTATATCTATATCTATAGCTCCGTAAATTTGAAGTATTAAAAATAGAATATTTCTGATGTATTCATTATTTGGACATTCAAGAAAAAAGTGAAATACATTTTCGCACTCAAAACCACAAGCACAACCAGGATTGTCCTTTAAATTAAATCTAAATAAATCGTAGTTAAGAATACTATAATTATAACATAATTTTGTTGAACTTCAGACCCAGACTGGATAAAGTTTTTCCAAACACCAACAGCTTTGGAGAGGAAAAGAATGGAAATGGTGAAAAAAGATTATACAGAGGGAAAGATAAAACCTGGCAGTGCTGCTGTCATTAATTATATCAATGAAGGTCTACCCATGCTTCCTGGAGAGTTAGGGCTTAGACTGCTCAAGTCTGTCAAAGTCTGTGGAGATAAGGTATGAAAAGCCCTGTGAAAAACTGGTTCCATATTCTAGGATATCTTTGTTTTTCCCAGACAAGAAATAATGTTTGAATCCTAGGATATCACAGCTTTTAGAACTGTCACTAGTTTCCCAGGTTTTGCAAAAATGAAAGAATGGATATCCTTATGTTTCAGCAATATCCTCAGCTTGGATTTTATTTTGCAGAGGAAGGCCTGCCATCTTAAATTTCATCTTAAGAAAAGTTTGAAGATACCAAAGGGGTACTCAGAGGACATAAATTGAAGACAGACAAGACAATGACCACGTGAAAAAGGTCAAACCTTTACACAAAAAAACTGACTATTGAGCAGAATGAACCCCACTATAAACCGTGGGAGAACTCAAATGCTCCTGAAGTGTAAGAAGTTCCTGCTCCATCAGTGACACCCGTCATGTTACTGTTAAACAACACATATATTATCTGATGTGGAATTATGTTAGATACCAGTATAAGTAAATAAATACAAATAATATAAATAAAACATGAACTCCTGACAAACAGGACTAAAGACAAACCAAACATTGCTCTGAAATAGTAGCTGACATGACAACACAGAACATGAAAAGCAATCATCAATGCCATCAAATTGGTGTATTGATATAAAAGTGTTTCATTGTATTGTAAAGCAATGCAAGAGTTATTACATACAAAGGGAGATAACCCATTGATTTTTACAAATTTTACAAATTTGATTATTCAATATTCAGATCTGACTGTCATTTTCAAAATTCATTTGAAATTTCACAAATTTATGTCTTGAATTGAGGTAGTAAGGTTTATGGTGTTTAATGCCACTTTCAACAATATTTCAGTTATATTGTGATTGTCAGTTTTATTAGCGGAGGAAACCAGAGGACCCGGAGACAACCACTGACCTGTTGCAAGTCACTGACAAACTTTATTACATAATGTTGTATCGAGTACACCTCGCCATGAACAGGGTTCAAACTCACGACATCAGTGGTTTTTGGCACTGATTTCACTGTCTTGAGTTATTCTATGATAGGCAAGAACTAGGCATTAACATTCTAGTTTGGGTTTTTTTTAATTCATTTTTTTTTTCAGGATTTAGCTCCATTATCAGACAGACAACACAGAATTGAGTCAATTCCTGGTAAACTTGGTGTACACACAAAATCAGAGTAAGTTTCCTAAACTTAAGTGAACTGTCAGTGACTTACGGCAGGTCGGCGGTTTTCTCCGTGTAAGGTGGTTTCCTCCACCAATAAAACTGACCGCCACAATATAGCTGAAATATTGTTAAAAGTGGCATTAAACAACATAAATGAACCTCTGTGATATAAATCTGATATTAAACCCTGTCATATTTTATTTTTACACATTCACCATTGATTGTCGTCCATGTTTATCATAAAGTCTGTTTGATGTGGACTTTCTGTTGTTTACTTTTGTAACTTTACAACTCTGACTTTCTCCATCACTAAACTTGATCTCTACAAAATACAGTCCAACAGACCTACGATTTTACTTCAAGAAGTTTGAAGATATCAAAGAGGAAATCAGAAGCTGTAATTTGAAGAAGGACAGACAATTCAATGGCCAAAAACAGGAAAAAAGGACAAAACAATAGACAGCAAACTGTACAAAAACCCCAAGTATTAAAGTTTTCTGCTACTAACTGACCTTATTTTACCTGGATGTATCCATGGAAACAACTTATTTAAGGTCAACTGTATATATTAAATTTGGTTAACAGTTAATACAGTGAAAATTGTCTAAAATACACCTCTTCATGACCAACTTTTCTTTTCAGAATAGACAGGTGTTTGGTATGTAAAGGTTATATCAACAAAGATTTCCTACATTGAGAATTTTGAGAAGTTTGATTTATACATTTTTCAGCATTTTCAGGGTTCGATTTAGACAGGTTGCACTGTATTCAATAAATCAAAGTTTCACAATGGAGGTTAAATTTATGACCAACGTGAGAGAAAATTATATTTTAAACTTCGGTTACAAGAAGAGTTTGAAGATACCAAAGAATTAATCAGAATCTGTATATCGAAGAAGAGCCGACAACACAATGGCCAAAAGATAAAAGACAAAAGGACAAACAACGATCTACAAAACACACATATAAAACTAAAGATTGAGTACAAATAAAGTACAAAATATTTCTTGTCTTGAATCAGGTAGAATCTATAGCATGTCACGTGATTATTTCCTATGTCACATGATCAAGTTATTTTCATCATTTTAGGGACAAAGGTCAATCTAAATATGGAATATTACAAATGCAATGGACGACAGCTGTTCCAGTTCCTGTATCACATGACACGTATCCTGAACGATATTCTTCAATGTCAGACGCCACATCAACACTAGGTGGCAGCAGCATAGGGACATATTCAATTGAACGACCTCTACCATCCATTGTTCACAAATATGCAAATACTGAAAGGTGAGATGTCAGTTAAGACTTTTGTCAAATTTTACCTTTCTTGATTATTACCTCTAATAAGATTTTGTATATGTATGAAGTCGAGCTTGATAAGAATGATTGCCTATGGTTTGTTTGTTTCATGGTGTTTAATGCCACTTCCAACTATATTTCAGTTATATCGTGGCGGTCAGTTTTATAGGTGGAGGAGAAAACCACTGACCTGCCGCAAGTCACTGACAAACTTTATCACATAATGTTGTATAGAGAAAACCACCGACCTGCCGCAAGTCACTGACAAACTTTATCACATAATGTTGTATAGAGAAAACCACCGACCTGCCGCAAGTCACTGACAAACTTTATCACATAATGTTGTATAGAGAAAACCACCGACCTGCCGCAAGTCACTGACAAACTTTATCACATAATGTTGTATAGAGAAAACCACTGACCTGCCGCAAGTCACTGACAAACTTTATCACATAATGTTGTATAGAGAAAACCACCGACCTGCCGCAAGTCACTGACAAACTTTATCACATAATGTTGTATAGAGAAAACCACCGACCTGCCGCAAGTCACTGACAAACTTTATCACATAATGTTGTATAGAGAAAACCACCGACCTGCCGCAAGTCACTGACAAACTTTATCACATAATGTTGTATAGAGAAAACCACCGACCTGCCGCAAGTCACTGACAAACTTTATCACATAATGTTGTATAGAGAAAACCACTGACCTGCCGCAAGTCACTGACAAACTTTATCACATAATGTTGTATAGAGAAAACCACCGACCTGCCGCAAGTCACTGACAAACTTTATCACATAATGTTGTATAGAGAAAACCACCGACCTGCCGCAAGTCACTGACAAACTTTATCACATAATGTTGTATAGAGAAAACCACCGACCTGCCGCAAGTCACTGACAAACTTTATCACATAATGTTGTATAGAGAAAACCACCGACCTGCCGCAAGTCACTGACAAACTTTATCACATAATGTTGTATAGAGAAAACCACCGACCTGCCGCAAGTCACTGACAAACTTTATCACATAATGTTGTATAGAGAAAACCACCGACCTGCCGCAAGTCACTGACAAACTTTATCACATAATGTTGTATAGAGAAAACCACCGACCTGCCGCAAGTCACTGACAAACTTTATCACATAATGTTGTATAGAGAAAACCACCGACCTGCCGCAAGTCACTGACAAACTTTATCACATAATGTTGTATAGAGAAAACCACCGACCTGCCGCAAGTCACTGACAAACTTTATCACATAATGTTGTATAGAGAAAACCACCATAAGATTACGGCCAGGACAGCCCTGATTGCCTTTGTAACAGGTGTCCTGATAAAAGGGAGACTACTGTCTGTTTTTTATATTTCAGATCCAGTACCACACAGTTTATTGATGAGATAGATTGATAAAAGGGAGACTACTGTTTGTTTTTTATATTTCAGATCCAGTACCACACAGTTTATTGATGAGATAGATTGATAAAAGGGAGACTACTGTCTGTTTTTATATTTCAGATCCAGTACCACACAGTTTATTGATGAGTTAGATTGATAAAAGGGAGACTACTGTTTGTTTTTTATATTTCAGATCCAGTACCACACAGTTTATTGATGAGATAGATTGATAAAAGGGAGACTTCTGTCTGTCTGTTTTTATATTTCAGATCCAGTACCACACAGTTTATTGATGAGATAGATTGATAAAAGGGAGACTACTGTCTGTTTTTATATTTCAGATCCAGTACCACACAGTTTATTGATGAGATAGATTGATAAAAGGGAGACTACTGTCTGTTTTTATATTTCAGATCCAGTACCACACAGTTTATTGATGAGATAGATTGATAAAAGGGAGACTACTGTCTGTTTTTATATTTCAGATCCAGTACCACACAGTTTATTGATGAGTTAGATTGATAAAAGGGAGACTACTGTCTGTTTTTATATTTCAGATCCAGTACCACACAGTTTATTGATGAGATAGATTGATAAAAGGGAGACTACTGTCTGTTTTTATATTTCAGATCCAGTACCACACAGTTTATTGATGAGTTAGATTGATAAAAGGGAGACTACTGTCTATTTTTATATTTCAGATCCAGTACCACACAGTTTATTGATGAGATAGATTGATAAAAGGGAGACTACTGTCTGTTTTTATATTTCAGATCCAGTACCACACAGTTTATTGATGAGATAGATTGATAAAAGGGAGACTACTGTCTGTTTTTATATTTCAGATCCAGTACCACACAGTTTATTGATGAGATAGATTGATAAAAGGGAGACTACTGTCTGTTTTTATATTTCAGATCCAGTACCACACAGTTTATTGATGAGTTAGATTGATAAAAGGGAGACTACTGTCTGTTTTTATATTTCAGATCCAGTACCACACAGTTTATTGATGAGATAGATTGATAAAAGGGAGACTACTGTCTGTTTTTATATTTCAGATCCAGTACCACACAGTTTATTGATGAGATAGATTGATAAAAGGGAGACTTCTGTCTGTCTGTTTTTATATTTCAGATCCAGTACCACACAATTTATTGATGAGTTAGATTGATAAAAGGGAGACTACTGTTTGTTTTTTATATTTCAGATCCAGTACCACACAGTTTATTGATGAGATAGATTGATAAAAGGGAGACTTCTGTCTGTCTGTTTTTATATTTCAGATCCAGTACCACACAGTTTATTGATGAGATAGATTGATAAAAGGGAGACTACTGTCTGTTTTTATATTTCAGATCCAGTACCACACAGTTTATTGATGAGATAGATTGATAAAAGGGAGACTACTGTCTGTTTTTATATTTCAGATCCAGTACCACACAGTTTATTGATGAGATAGATTGATAAAAGGGAGACTACTGTCTGTTTTTATATTTCAGATCCAGTACCACACAGTTTATTGATGAGATAGATTGATAAAAGGGAGACTACTGTCTGTTTTTATATTTCAGATCCAGTACCACACAGTTTATTGATGAGTTAGATTGATAAAAGGGAGACTACTGTCTGTTTTTATATTTCAGATCCAGTACCACACAGTTTATTGATGAGATAGATTGATAAAAGGGAGACTACTGTCTGTTTTTATATTTCAGATCCAGTACCACACAGTTTATTGATGAGATAGATTGATAAAAGGGAGACTACTGTCTGTTTTTATATTTCAGATCCAGTACCACACAGTTTATTGATGAGATAGATTGATAAAAGGGAGACTACTGTCTGTTTTTATATTTCAGATCCAGTACCACACAGTTTATTGATGAGTTAGATTGATAAAAGGGAGACTACTGTCTGTTTTTATATTTCAGATCCAGTACCACACAGTTTATTGATGAGATAGATTGATAAAAGGGAGACTACTGTCTGTTTTTATATTTCAGATCCAGTACCACACAGTTTATTGATGAGATAGATTGATAAAAGGGAGACTACTGTCTGTTTTTATATTTCAGATCCAGTACCACACAGTTTATTGATGAGATAGATTGATAAAAGGGAGACTACTGTCTGTTTTTATATTTCAGATCCAGTACCACACAGTTTATTGATGAGTTAGATTGATAAAAGGGAGACTACTGTCTGTTTTTATATTTCAGATCCAGTACCACACAGTTTATTGATGAGATAGATTGATAAAAGGGAGACTACTGTCTGTTTTTATATTTCAGATCCAGTACCACACAGTTTATTGATGAGATAGATTGATAAAAGGGAGACTTCTGTCTGTCTGTTTTTATATTTCAGATCCAGTACCACACAATTTATTGATGAGTTAGATTGATAAAAGGGAGACTACTGTCTGTTTTTATATTTCAGATCCAGTACCACACAGTTTATTGATGAGATAGATTGATAAAAGGGAGACTACTGTCTGTTTTTATATTTCAGATCCAGTACCACACAGTTTATTGATGAGTTAGATTGATAAAAGGGAGACTACTGTCTGTTTTTATATTTCAGATCCAGTACCACACAGTTTATTGATGAGATAGATTGATAAAAGGGAGACTACTGTCTGTTTTTATATTTCAGATCCAGTACCACACAGTTTATTGATGAGATAGATTGATAAAAGGGAGACTACTGTCTGTTTTTATATTTCAGATCCAGTACCACACAGTTTATTGATGAGATAGATTGATAAAAGGGAGACTACTGTCTGTTTTTATATTTCAGATCCAGTACCACACAGTTTATTGATGAGTTAGATTGATAAAAGGGAGACTACTGTCTGTTTTTATATTTCAGATCCAGTACCACACAGTTTATTGATGAGATAGATTGATAAAAGGGAGACTACTGTCTGTTTTTATATTTCAGATCCAGTACCACACAGTTTATTGATGAGATAGATTGATAAAAGGGAGACTACTGTCTGTTTTTATATTTCAGATCCAGTACCACACAGTTTATTGATGAGATAGATTGATAAAAGGGAGACTACTGTCTGTTTTTATATTTCAGATCCAGTACCACACAGTTTATTGATGAGTTAGATTGATAAAAGGGAGACTACTGTCTGTTTTTATATTTCAGATCCAGTACCACACAGTTTATTGATGAGATAGATTGATAAAAGGGAGACTACTGTCTGTTTTTATATTTCAGATCCAGTACCACACAGTTTATTGATGAGATAGATTGATAAAAGGGAGACTTCTGTCTGTCTGTTTTTATATTTCAGATCCAGTACCACACAATTTATTGATGAGTTAGATTGATAAAAGGGAGACTACTGTCTGTTTTTATATTTCAGATCCAGTACCACACAGTTTATTGATGAGATAGATTGATAAAAGGGAGACTACTGTCTGTTTTTATATTTCAGATCCAGTACCACACAGTTTATTGATGAGATAGATTGATAAAAGGGAGACTACTGTCTGTTTTTATATTTCAGATCCAGTACCACACAGTTTATTGATGAGATAGATTGATAAAAGGGAGACTACTGTCTGTTTTTATATTTCAGATCCAGTACCACACAGTTTATTGATGAGATAGATTGATAAAAGGGAGACTACTGTCTGTTTTTATATTTCAGATCCAGTACCACACAGTTTATTGATGAGATAGATTGATAAAAGGGAGACTACTGTCTGTTTTTATATTTCAGATCCAGTACCACACAGTTTATTGATGAGTTAGATTGATAAAAGGGAGACTACTGTCTGTTTTTATATTTCAGATCCAGTACCACACAGTTTATTGATGAGTTAGATTGATAAAAGGGAGACTACTGTCTGTTTTTATATTTCAGATCCAGTACCACACAGTTTATTGATGAGATAGATTGATAAAAGGGAGACTACTGTCTGTTTTTATATTTCAGATCCAGTACCACACAGTTTATTGATGAGATAGATTGATAAAAGGGAGACTACTGTCTGTTTTTATATTTCAGATCCAGTACCACACAGTTTATTGATGAGATAGATTGATAAAAGGGAGACTACTGTCTGTTTTTATATTTCAGATCCAGTACCACACAGTTTATTGATGAGATAGATTGATAAAAGGGAGACTACTGTCTGTTTTTATATTTCAGATCCAGTACCACACAGTTTATTGATGAGATAGATTGATAAAAGGGAGACTACTGTCTGTTTTTATATTTCAGATCCAGTACCACACAGTTTATTGATGAGTTAGATTGATAAAAGGGAGACTACTGTCTGTTTTTTATATTTCAGATCCAGTACCACACAGTTTATTGATGAGATAGATTGATAAAAGGGAGACTACTGTCTGTTTTTATATTTCAGATCCAGTACCACACAGTTTATTGATGAGATAGATTGATAAAAGGGAGACTACTGTCTGTTTTTATGTTTCAGATCCAGTACCACACAGTTTATTGATGAGTTAGATTGATAAAAGGGAGACTACTGTTTGTTTTTTATATTTCAGATCCAGTACCACACAGTTTATTGATGAGATAGATTGATAAAAGGGAGACTACTGTTTGTTTTTATATTTCAGATCCAGTACCACACAGTTTATTGATGAGATAGATTGATAAAAGGGAGACTACTGTTTGTTTTTATATTTCAGATCCAGTACCACACAGTTTATTGATGAGATAGATTGATAAAAGGGAGACTACTGTTTGTTTTTATATTTCAGATCCAGTACCACACAGTTTATTGATGAGATAGATTGATAAAAGGGAGACTACTGTTTGTTTTTATATTTCAGATCCAGTACCACACAGTTTATTGATGAGATAGATTGATAAAAGGGAGACTACTGTCTGTTTTTATATTTCAGATCCAGTACCACACAGTTTATTGATGAGTTAGATTGATAAAAGGGAGACTACTGTCTGTTTTTATATTTCAGATCCAGTACCACACAGTTTATTGATGAATTAGATTACCATCGTTTACCAGGAAGTGTGTACAGTCCTGATTATGAATGGGATTATCCTATTCCCCCACCCCCAGCTAAGGAGTCTAGAATCAGTGTACCTTACATTAGAAAGGAGCATGACAGATACTGTAAATATTATACTGTAGTCAAGAAAAAGATGCAGAACTTAGCATCGGTAAGTACTTGTTATCGACCTGAGGTAGGTACTCATTATCAGCCTGGGGTAGGTCTTGTTATCCACCTTGGGTAGGTATTCGTTATCAGCCTGGGGTAGGTACTCATTATCCACCTTGGGTAGGTATTTGTTATCGGCCTGGGGTAGGTACTCATTATTGGCCTGGGGTAGGTACTCGTTGACCTGGGGTAGGTTCTCGTTATTGTCTGGATTAGGTACTCACTATTGCCTGGGGTATGTACTTGTTATCGACCTGTGGTAGATCATGTTATCTCCCTGGGATAGGTACTCGTTATTGACATGGAGCAGATAATCGTTATCGACCTGGGTTAGGTACACATTATCGACCTGGGATAGGTACTCATTATTGACCTGGGATAGGTACTTATCTGACTAGCTATAGGTACTCGTCTCTGTCTAAGCATTGTCTGGTACAGTGTTTTATGTACAAGTTGTAATCGTCATTGAAGACTTACTTGTGACTGTGAAATGAAGAACTACGATATATTTTGGTATTTTATTTACAAGAAATTGCAATTGCCAATACGGTTGTTTCGAATCATTTCCATTCCGTCAAAAACTTTTTATTTTCGTCTGCCAAACCACGTGATTTTGATGGAATGTTAGGCACTAGACTTTCGGTGTCAATGTACACAACGAAAACGCCAATCGATATGTGCCTTTTCAACGTTACTCAACTTAGAAGAATGTTTTTACATTTTCTGTAAAAGACAGATATCAATTAAATTATTTTATATGTATCAAAGACTTCAATGCACAGACAATTACTTCTTTAAAATTAAATTTGTTTTATTTCTTTATTTATCCTACTGCTGTCAGCATCATGAAAGGAAACCGACCTATCTTGATATATTTCTGTTATCAGACAGACAGTGAGGTACCGAACACCAGTATTTACTCAGTCATTTTCTTGGCATTTCCATATGGTAGTTTGATTGTGTAAAATAAAAACACTACTTTTGTATGGTGTGTCATTGTGGTAGCTTTGATTGGGTAAAATAAAAACACTACTTTTGTATGGTGTGTCATTGTGGTAGCTTTGATTGGGTAAAATAAAAACAATGCTTTTTTATGGTGTGTCATTGTGGTAGTTTGATTGGGTAAAATAAAAATAAATGTTTTTGTATGAACGAACCATTTTTTTCCAACAAGCTATCCAAGTAAAGGACTTGAACGAGATAGCGAAATCCGAATGCATCATGTTTGGTTTTTCAATAACTTTCTAAATGTAAAGCAATCTTAAATTGGAACATACATATATAAAAAAAATACAATATACAATACAAAAGATATATAAAAAAAAGCCAGTTCAGTGCTTCCTCGTTAAGCCGCCACCTTCTGTGCAGTCGGTAGTTTGGCGGTATAACGAGTTTGGCGATAAACTGAGGGACATTGAAAAACGGAAGTTATGTGATCATATGAAAAGATAAACTTTCAACTCGACTGACATGCATTTTGCACTTGTACAAATACATAAATATAAATAATAAATGTTTAATAAATAAATAAATTAGAATAATTATATTCACATCAGAAATGTCCTGTACAGTTTGCAGATCTTTGTCAATGTTGACAAATTCTTGGACCATCATTTGTAGCTCGGGACATCAAGGTCATATACACGTGACAGCAACAGTTCATCTTCATTTGTGGGGTTATTGGAAGATCCCATTTAATTGTCAAATTATCGGCAATTTGTTGTTATAATATGTTAATTTTGGATTTTCCTTAGCATAACTTATAATTGCACGTTTTTGTTTGTCGTCTAATTAATTACGCTTTCTCTTCAAGCAAGACATTTTTATGACAACTAATTAAATTACAAATTTTACTCAGGATAAAAAGTACAAATGTAATCACTAGAAAAGTAAATACAGGTAATTATTTTAATCAAAACAACTGATCACTTGTTCCGACCCTCAACTATGAGATCAATGACCGTGTCCGATGACCAGTTTTGACATTCCATAATTACTGATCAATACACAGCTGTCAAAAGGTAGTTGTGGGCGGTACTAACGGGGGAATTTAAATTGGTTTTACGCTTTTGTGTCTGAAAACCTGTGGCGGATGATGGTAGCTGAGTTTGGCAGTATAATGAGGTATTTTTAATGGGGGAAATCGGGACAGACGAGAATTTTGGCGAAAAAACGGGGGGTGGTAGACCGAGGGAGCACTGTACTTATAATCTACCACATCTACGACTATGATATGTTGACGTTGTCACAGTAATAGCGTGGACACCGGAAGTAGTCTGCCTAACATTTCAGACGTCATGAAACGAAAAAGACAGAACATGATCGGAATTGACATTATTCGAAACAACCGTATTTGTTTTTATTAATACCCTAACTGCTAGGTATTGTGGGCATAATGTTTTACACATGTCCATATGTATGTATGTCCCACTTTTGGTTTTCTGTGCAATAACTTAATTTCCCTTTAAGCAAATCATTTGAAATTTATACACAAGGTTAGGGACCATAATGAAAGGCCAAAATTGATTTTGTCCTTTAAGCATTTTTTTTTCATTTTGGAGCTATGCCTCTTGATTGGCAAAAAATACCAATATCTCTAGGATGTATGTAGATATAGGTAAAACTTAGTGCCCCATAATGCCCCATCCCTAGGTGTCAGGGGCATTAAGTTTTACCAATATATGTATATCATGCATTTGGCTTCCACTCTATAACTAAAGTTTTCTTAAGCAAATTATTTCAAATTGATATATACATGTACAAGGTCAAGGACTATAAAAGGCAGACTGAGTTTTGATTTTGAACTTAACTCTTTTTCCAAATTTCTTGGGTTTCTGTTCAATAACACTGCACTAATGGTGCAATGGTTAGCCTGCTCGTCTCGAGTGTGATAGATTGTGGGTTAGAGTGCCGATTTGGTCAAACCAAAGACTATAAAATTGGTATTTGTTTCTTCTCCGTTAAGTACACAGCATCAAGAAGAAAGAGCAAAGACTGGTTGGCTTGGAATCGGGATAATGTGTCCGAGTGGACTGACACGTCTATCTGCTGACTGTTGTTTCAGTGAGCTAGCACTATAAAAATCCCATTAAGCATATTGTTCTAGTACAAAGCATACCTCATCATCTCATTGAAAATTAACTTGTTCTCGCCATGACAAATTGCTGAGTTGGCGTTAAAAAATAATTACTCATAATAACTCACTGTTCAATAACTTTTAGTTCCCCTTAAGTAAAGCATTTACAATTTATACACAATGTCAATGACTTATCGTTCTGGAGTTGTGTCCCTTTATTGTGTACAAATGTTTTTTTCATTTTAGATTAATTTTTTTGTAGTTTTCTAAATTATACAGGAATGATAAATGTTTAACATTAACTCATTAAAGGGAGATAATTACATAATGTTTTACATTTTAAATTAAATTGCTGTAGTTTTCTGAATTTTACATAAATAAATAAAGGCATGATAAATATTTATCATATACTCATTAAATGGAGATAATTTTGTAATGTTTTCCATTTTATAATAAATTGATGTAGTTTTCTAAACTGTACATAAATAAATAAAGAAATTATAAATGTTTAAGATTAACTCATGAAAGGGAGATAATTATGTAATATTTTACATTTTAGATTAAATTGCTGAAGTGTGTTTAACATAAACTCATGAAAGGGAGATAATTATATAATGTTTTTCATATTAGATTAAATTGCTGAAGTGTGTTTAGCATAAATTCATTAAAGGGAGATAATAATATTTTACATTTTAGATTAAGTTGCTACATTGTTTTGTGTATTATACAGATAATATGACTAGTGTTGAGCAAGCACTTATTGTTTCTAATATGTCTAATTTCAGAAGAAAAAAGCCTCTACACTTGAACAACAGCTACTACCAAAAGTAGAAATAAAGAAGGCGTTACCAGAGAGATTAAAATTACCACGAGAACTCACAAGATTATCACGTGTTCCTAGTGTTTTATATCCTCCTCTTACATTACATCAGCTGATGTCTGCCAGGACGTGAGATCACACACAACATTTACTCTCATATTACATCAGCTGATGTCTGCCAGGACGTGAGATCACACACAACATTTACTCTCATATTAAATCAGCTGATGTCTGCCAGGACGTGAGATCACACACAACATTTACTCTCATATTAAATCAGCTGATGTCTGCCAGGACGTGAGATCACATTAAACATTTACCTCTCATATTAAATCAGCTGATATCTGTCAAGACGTGAGATCACACGCGACATTTACTGTCTCTAAAATCAACATCTGTATTACTTGGTAGAAAATGGTAATTTCTTTCATAAACATTTGAGAATTAATATCATTTGCATGTTATTTTTTACAAACATTCCTAATAATTTGAGAATTAATATCATTCTTGTGTTATTATTTTGTTTACAATTATTCATAGATATTGGTATCTGATTCTCTTGTTATTTTTTACGAACATTCCTAAAAATTTGAGAATTAATATCATTCTCATGTTATCTTTCACAAGCATTTTTAAAATCGTTAAATATCAGTTAATTTATATATTTTCTCATTTTAAACAGCTATGAAATCTCATGCTATTTTTGTTGACAAACATTTTTAAAATCGTTTTATAAATTTGATGGTTTAAACATTGATGAAATCCATTAATTAATGTGTCACTACTGATTGTCATTTGACAGAAACAATCATAATAATATTTTAGCTTTAATTAAGGATACTTTCAGGACAAAGTTTGATGTACGAGTTGTAAACTTTTATTCAGCTAATTTGTTTCGCATTTAATTTCATATTGAGATGAGGAGCACTTTTGTATGTAAGATTTAAAATGACTGTGATATTTATACTCCCCCGCAACAAAGTTGTAGGGGGGTATACTGGTTTCACCATGTCCGTTCGTCTGTAGACAAATCCTATGTCGTACAATAACTTGAGTTGTGTTTCTTAGAATCTTTTAAAATTTTATCAGCTGTTTACTGGTGAAGAGAGGAGGATCCCTTTCTTTTTTGACGATTTTCACTTTTGCCGTTCCAGAGTTATTGGACTTGATATGATGGAAAATAGGATTTTTACCCTATGTCGTATGATAACTTGAGTAGTGTTTCTCAGAATGTTTTGAAATTTTATCAGCAGCTTACCGATGAAGAAAGGAGGGTCCCTTTCATTTTCGGTCGGATCAATCAGTAATGTTTTGGTTATGGAAATAGGTTGGACAGATGTGGGGAGCGGGGGGGGGGGAGCTGTGCTCACAGTAATACTAGTTTATTTTTACTTCATTATATACTTCTTACCATTATGTAAGATTGCATTGATACTGTGACTCATTGAATTAGATTCTGTCAAAAGTAAGATGGTCACATGATACAAAAAAAATAGAGAGTTGTCTTTCTTACTCAAATTCTACAATAATAAAGAGTTGTCTTTCTTACATAGAAGTGATCTCCATGGCACCTATAATTATAATTAAAACTCTAGTATTATAAATTGTTTGCCACCATTTACGATAAGAAAATGAAGTTTAACATCATTTCAAGTGGATTTCTTTTTTTTAATTGTCAAATTAAATAATTTCCAAAATGCTTATGTAAGTGGAGACAACTCTAAAGAAATGATCACAACATTTTTTGTTGATTTTTGTTAAGTTTTCATTGTTTTGTTGTATGAATTTTCAACAAATAAAATAAACATTGAACTACTAATGATTGTAATATTTTGTATTGATATCATGCCATGATGTTCTCCACTTTATGTTATTGTAATTATGTTTTAACTCCACTTTCAACAATATTTCAGTTTTATTGGTGGAGAAAACCACTGACTTGCCGCAAGTCACTGACAAGTTTTATCACAAAATGTTGTATCAAGTATACTTCACCATGAACAGGGTTCGAACTCACAACGTTAGTGGTGATAGGCACTGACTGCATAGGTAGTTATTAATCCAAATCTCAAGAAAACACAAAAGAAGCTAACCAGATCCTTCAATTTCACCTGCTGTATAGATAATGTCCTTTTACTAAATAATTCTAAGTTTGGTTATTACGTTGATCGCATACCGGTATATCCTATTGAGTTTGAAATAAAGAGCTAATTCTGCTTCACACCTTGAAATTGATGGTAAGTAGTCAGTGGCGGAATCAAGGGGGGGGAACTTTGGGGGCTCCAGCCCGCTGTCGAGACGTTTCGTCCACACTCCGGTTCGGCCATAGTACGTTTCGTCCACAAACCATTTCGGCCATAGTTTATATTTAATAAGTATGGATGAAGAAACAGAGTGTCGTAGCCTGTACTTTAGTATGGATTATTAGGGGATTTTTTCAAATTAATCATGGTAATACACATCACAGTGATACATATACCCATTACATAATATTGGCGTCGAGATGACTGACCATTTAATTTACTTTGTTATTTTCGTAAGTATGGATGAAAAAACCGAGTGTGGTAGTCTATACTTTTTAGTATCGATTCTTAGGGGAATTATTTGTATAGTAATCGTGGTAATTACACATACGCATATCATATTGGCGTTTTAAAATGCATATTATATGTTTTATTAATAATTAATGATTTATTAGCTCCTCTATCGTTATTTTTTCATGAATTTCAATAGTCAGTTTTTACGGACAATATCAAACGATCTCGGTCGGGTCGCTTACAATCACGAAATCAGTTCAATATAATATGAACACTCAAAAGCTTTTTTAGTTTAATATATTTTATTTGATTATACAGTTCTAATTTGTATTTGTATCAATTAAAATGTATATAATGTTTGATATTTGCAATGAATAGTCGACTTTTAAGAAATAACAAACTGAATGTCCGATTTTGAAGCTGAACTGTCCTGCGACGATTTCTCAAAAAGTATTTATCCAAGAATAATAAACTATACATATTATTAATCCTTGAGATATAAGCTTTAAAATGGTGTAACATTTATTTGACAGACATTTGATTTAAAAGAGTTATACGTGATCAAAACAAATATTTTGATACAAATTATCGTCATTTCCGCGAGAAGAACAATGATAATACTTGCTAAAATATATCGTTTTAAATATTATTTTTTTGTAATAAGGTACAGAAAATGATGATCAATTCCCGATTTTCATATAGGTAACACTCAAAACTAAGTAAATCGTAGATTATGACTTCTTTTCTTCGTGTCGATCTGCAAATGGCAGCGATTGGGAAAAGAAGAACAATGATAATATTTGTTAAATAATTTTTTTTTAAATAAAGTACTGAAAATGGTTATTAAATCTAGATTTATAAGACTTAAAACTATGTAAAACGTAGATTTTGGTTTCTTCTCTTCATGTGGACCTGCACATCGCCGCGATTGGGAAAAGAAGAACAATGATAATATTTGCAAAAATATATCGTTTTTTTTTATTTTTGTATTCAATATGATTATTAATGCATACTATTGTTATAAATAACACATAAAGCAACATAAATAAAACCATGGCCGAAACGTCTTTATAAAGTGTGGCCGAACTGGTACTATGGCCGAAATTTGTTTTGTTTTGTTTTATTTTCTCGCTGATATTTTAAGGTAAGATTTTATAGTATTACGTTGATATTTGTGCATTTTGCATAAGATTAGGTATAAATAATATTATTTTGCCTTGTACTTCCTGGCAGTCCCTACCCATAAAATACCCATTGTCAATAAGCCCTTGTCCAAAACCATGCCTTCCATTTTAAGAGTCTCAAGACTACGCAAGTCTAAGGTACCGTTTTCACCAAGTAGAGGAATAAAGATCTCACAGACAAACTATAATGTAATGAGAAAGAAGGCTCTTCAGCAAAAAATTGATGCGACAGATAGAATACATCTTACATGTGAACTTAAAAAGGGGAACTTAGTATTGACATTCTCAACAGCGGCCTTTGAATCATTCAGAACTATTCTCAGAAATTGTGCTAATCATAGCCCATTTAGTGGCTTTAATTTTGAAGCAGAAATACGTTTCTCTAAAGATAAAACTGCCTCAGCTGAAGAAGCATATTCAGTTAAAAGAGATAGTCGACAAATCTCAGCAATATGTTTAATGTGCAATAGTGATATTGAAGACACTCCTCACTTTCTAATAAAATGTCTGTCATTGGAACGAACTAGACAACTATTTATAGATAAAATTAAAGCACTACTAAATACAGTGGATAAGGAACTTTACAAGAGTATTTATAAAAATGACATTAAACTCACTCAGTTAATACTGGATGTCACCAGCCCTACTCTTCCAATGAGGTTTCAAACAGATGAACTGATACATGAAATTGAATCTCTTACAAGAGGACTGTGCTTTGCATTACATCATGAGCGTTGCAGACTGCTAGATATTGCTGTAAGGCCTTATTGACATGGGTATCCTCAGGGCTCCTGTCATTACTAGTTCTATATGGATGTTAAATAAAATTATACCTTTTAAGAATAAGAAATGGTTACAGTTAAACTTAATTTTACCTTTTTAAGAAAAAGAAATGGTTACAGTTAAACTTAATTTTACCTTTTAAGAATAAGAAATGGTTACAGTTAAACTTAATTTTACCTTTTAAGAATAAGATAATGATAAATTTATTATAAATTTTGCCTTAAGGATAAGACTATGGTCATTTTAATATATTTTACTTTTTATGGATAGAATAACTGTCGATTTTACCTTTTAAAGATAAAGATTAATTTAATAAAAATTTAATCTGAATTTTTAGTATGGATGTTATTAAAGTCGACCTATACCTTTAAGGATATGATTATGGCTACTTTATTATATTTTACCTTTTAAGGATAAGACAACTGTCAATTTTACTTTTTAAAGAAAAGGGTTAATTTAATAAAAATTCTGTCTGATTTTTAAGTGTGGATGTTATTAGAGTCGACCTACACCTTTAAGGACATGACTGTGGTCACTTTGTTATATTTTACCTTTTAAGAATAAGACATCTGTCAATTTTACCTTTTAAAGATAAGGGTTAGTTAAATAAAAATTTGGATATTATTACAATACCTAGTATAAATTCTTCAATACTTGTTAGGTGGTTTTATCTTTTAAAGATTGAGAGATCCTAATAAATCAAGGGTGCTCGACATATATATAGTAGGGTGACATACATGTATGATCATAAACCATTGTGATAACTGAAGGAAATGGAAATGAACAATTTATATTATCAGTGAAAGTCTGATCAAATGCTTTGTCCAAGGAACTGCAGAATACTGCTTATGCAGCTTACATAGATACATTGTATATAAATTACAAACTGTGAATATGGGAAATTATATCTGCGGTGGCGGAATACATGTATAAATCATACTAACGGTGGTGGTTACCGATAGAAACTAGTGGTGGAGGTTATTGGTCTTTTAAATTCCTGAATTATACTGAACTTAGATTCCTGAATTCTGAAATTGATGAAGAATTTTCCTGAATTAATTAATACATATTAGCAGCACACTTGCAAAAGTGGTTCTCCGAGTAGCGGAGGGATCTACACATAAAGAAGAAGAATGTACTATGGACGAAACGTCCTATACCCGATTGTCCTTCATTCATTCGTTTTTTGTGTAGAGCATTATTTGTTCTTTTTATTTTGACAATAGTATATTGCTTGTCTTTTTGACAATAGTATATTGCTTGTCTTTTTGACAATAGTATATTGCTTGTCTTTTTGACAATAGTATATTGCTTGTCTTTTTGACAATAGTATATTGCTTGTCTTTTTGACAATAGTATATTGCTTGTCTTTTTGACAATAGTATATTGCTTGTCTTTTTGATTTATAACCCTCTGTTTTTTTTAAAGTTTTCTTTCAATTAACACAACACAAATACATATGTACCTTCAGACTCAAATATCTACAAAGCAGACATCAGTACACAGGAGGGAAGGGGGGGGGGGGGGGGGGGGGGTGTGTACGTCATAATTGGAAGCCATTTGTGTGCCGCTTTAAGGTAAGTTTTCTCGTATAGCATTAGTTATTAATTGATAGGATAAAATTAAATGCGATAGTGCGTCAAAAGTTAGACAACGTTTTCGCAACAGGTCGAAATAACATTGTCGATGTGTTTGAGAGTTTGACATTAAGTTTTTGAACGATGGACACACCGTTGTTTAGTGGACATTTAGGGGCATTTGACGCACTATCACATTTCATGTTATTCTTACAATAACTAATGTTATACGTAAAAGCAAGGATTTATCTAGTAGAAAAGATATGAATCTAGCGAGATTTAACATAGATTGTATGTAAGTATGTTGCGTGGCGAGAAGAAGTGAGATTACCCATAGTGCAATTCCTTATACGATGCGCGTGCCTTGATCAATGGTGGAAATTTTCATCGCTTCAACATTTTAAACCAGTATTTGTAAATATATAAAACCATAATTACAGGTATAAAGTGAAAATATTTGTCCTAAATACCAATCATTAATAAAGTATCGACTTTTTGTAGATGTATCACCCATATTTCATCAATAATTGACATTAATCGATTTGCCCTGTTGACCTTCATAATCCCGCCTATTATGGGCGGTAAAGACTCGAATTTAAATTTCAAACTCCTCTCTTCTCTCATCATACCGAATATTGAAGCGGAGCCGTCATTTTTGTGATAATATAAATATTGTTCAATGAAAAAAGGAGTTTTATTGAAAACAGTGCTCCCGATTTGTATTTATTAAAGATTGTTTACCATCATTTATCAAAGTGGCGGTGTTCTGTGCGGAAATGGGGGGTGGCCTATTTAGAAATCAATAAGCTTCCTTGTTTACATGAAATCGACAAACCACAGTGTATAAATATGCATTCAATGTATAGAAAAAAACTTGGCGTGATTAGTTTCTTTGTTTTATCATTTTTAATATGTTTTTAGATGTATGAAACTCTACTGTACCTTTTTTTTATTTTACGTGTATGAGAGGTGATACAGAAAAAAATCAAATTTTTTTTTCCATTGAACCTATATCGGCAAATCCAAGGATTGTTTTGTGTAGTGTTGTATATAGACGATGTATAACACGAACTTGGGTGTAATTGGTTGATTTTTCCTACGAATTCTCAAGGCATTTCAAAATGAATGAATTAATTTTTGCTCTGTTGTAGCATAAAACCTAGCCACGCGAGATAAAGCGAGAAAGTAAGAGATTCGTATCCTTTCTACTATATACCCCCCCCCCCCGGTACAGAAAGAACAAAAATAAATTTATTCCTACTTACTCAAATTCAAAAACAGTAACCAGCAAGCAACTACAAACTACACAATATAAATAAAATCTTTGCCAGAGATACATGCTACCTTCCTGTCTTCTTTATATATGACATCAATATTTCAATGCGGTCGTATAATGATATTGATGTGTTCTTGATTTCATTCTGCTTCTATAAGTACAATGTGTTTTTTTCTCCCTCAAAAGAGCCCGGGTGGCTCAATGAGTTAGGTAGTTGGATTACCTAACAACTCATACAAACCTATCACCAATACGGCATGGGTTCGCGCCCGGATTTGTAAATTACAAACCAGGGTGCACTCGATTCGCATTTTATTCAGTTTGTGAGTGAGCTGCCGGAGTTTAAACATAGATAATTTCCTAAAAAACAGTGTTTAATCCTATAATATTAAAACTAAGATTCTCCTTCTTTCATATGGCGTCGGGACTGTTCTCCTTCTTTCATATGGCGTCGGGACTGTTTTATCTCGCATAGCAAAAGGAATCTGTCCTGTCTCTTTAACTTTTCACAACTTCTTGTTCACACGATTATATGAATAACATATTTTTTGATGAGCAATCGTTCATTCCTGAAACTAGAACACCTCTTGCTGTGTCATGGAACAATTTCAACATACATTTGTATTTGAATTCCAACTTTAGTAAATATCCTTAACGACTTTCAGACTTTTTGCTTGACAGGAAAAGTGCCTAGCAACCGTATTTCTGGAAGCAGAAGAACAGTAACTATGATATACTACAATCTGCAATTTGATTTGAAAATATTTTAATTTCAACTTTGATAAATTTCACAGAAAACTACAATGCCTATTTTGTTGTGGAAAGGTGACTAGTAATCGCATATTTCTGGAACCAGAAAAAACAATAGCTGTGACATGGAATAATTGAATTACAAAATATATGATTTCCAACTTTGGTAAGATTACTGGAAAAATCTCAGACCTAATTTTTAATTCTGTGCAACTACGGGATGGGGCGGTCATTGACTCTTTTATTATATAAATTATTATAATTTTGCTTGATTTTGTATAATTTGTTGCTAATTTTGTGTCAGGAACGCCGTTTATCGGACCAAAAAAAATCTAATTTGGTTTTGTTTTGATTTTAGAATAAAACAAACGCATCACACTTCTAAAGCTGAATAAAGATGTCTCTTTTAATTTGAAACAAAGAAAACACCATAGTTTTATTAGAATCTGTCATCATTCCTGCTTGGAATTCTCCAGAAGGGATAAGGAAATTTATATTTGACTTCAACATCCTCTTCACATTTTTGTCCAGTGTTGAAAGTGAAAGTAAAAGTTTCTACTTTCACTATCAAAGCAAGTCGCTTGTATTTTGAATTATACCGTTTTAGTTTCACCACCACTTGATTGTCAATTGTTTTGTATTTAACACGATAAAGTCCGCGTGGTATTTTACGAACGTTAATCCAGGCCGTGTTATTAGGAGATATCAACCTATAGACTTGTTCCGGGCTCTTACTCTCGTTTACCATTGTAACTAGTTCTGACAAGAAGCAGGAATCACACAACAAACGCTGACGATGTGATTCCGTCAATTGTTGGACTGGATCATCTTCTCTATGAAACTTCAGACACATCGTAATTTCCTGACCCTTCTTTTGATATTCTATTTTCTTTTGACATTCTTTTGAATCAAAGCTAAACCTTTCTCCTGTCGAACACCAGGTGGCGAAATGAGCAGATGTTGATTCAGTTGCATCATGGCTAAATTGGGCTTCCGGTCGAATTTTCTGTGCTGTAAGCGATCCTAATAAGACACGTTGACCACACGTAAACGTAACATGTGCCAATGCTCGCTGTACAATTTTTTCGTTTTTATATGTTTTACGGCCATATTGAAACCTGTATAAACCAATTACAGTGACATCTACTTCCGGTAGCACAACCTGTACAATCTCGTTTGTCTTGTTGCATTTTTCGGGGTCCAATTTTCGTCCACAAATCTTATTTATCATGCTTATATCCTTTGCTGCGCAAACTACACGCATGTTTACGGTAGTCTTCTTGGACGGTGAAACGTTAGTTAAGATAGCATGATAAAAGTTGTCTTGATGTTGAAAGCACAGATGGTCACCAAGGTGAAGGTCACCAACCACTCTAATTCTCTGGTAAATAATACATTTTGTACAAGCGTATTGACTTCTCGGTGTAAACTCTAACATTTCAATTTTCTCTTTGGTCTTCACTTTAAAAACAGGAAAACGCTGAAAAATAACAAAAGATACGGTATATACAACTAATAATGAACCATCTGTATATTGTGATAATTCATTTAATTTACTATGGCGGGTTATTTGTATTACATCGAACCCCACATGCTATGATATGCAAATGAGATACATATCTTTTTAAAATATTGTTATCGTGACCTGATTTACCCAAATCAGCTTGTCACACTCAAATTATATATATAGTGTTATTACCACATTATAATTTGCATATGTATTATTAGTTTTTTTTTTATTCTAGACTATTTCTTTAACGTTCATAAGCTGTCTATTTCCCCGGGCAATAGGCAGGGCAATAGATCGATCGATAATTTCTATCATGACTTTTCATGTTTCGTAATCTAAAATTGTTAAACAATATTAAAATATTGAAAACAGTATCTTCTTGAACTTGTCTTAAAAATTATAATTAGGTAATAAAACAGTTATTTAATGTGAGTGCAGGCAATAGATCAAACAATTTTTCCCTCGGTAGTGGGAAAGACCAAAGTGTTCTATTGCCCTCGGTCGTTGGCCTCGGGCAATAGAACACTTTGTTATACCTTATAATTTTTTCTCTATATAAAGTATTAGGAATAAAAATCAACATTTTTACTGTTTTTAACAAAATCTAAAAATCCTTGAATCAGCGATCTGTTGACCGTCAACAGTTTTCGGTCTGTTGGACCGGGTCCGATCTGTTGACCGCTGTTACGTGATTCCCTGTGGTCTGTGTAACGTTTACTAAAAACAAAAATGGCGACATCCAGGTTCGCCGATCTGTCTGAAGATGAAATGGAGGAGATTTTAAGCGAAACGAAAAATAATTTATAAGCTGGTCACGATAAGCCAGTAAAACTAAAAACAGGAAAAGAAATTGAAATAGAAAGCATTAAATATGATAAGGTATAACAAATCAGTTATAGACTGGTTCCTCGAACAACAGCCGTTTTGTTTGACCCTCTGACTGAACTGTTCAGTCCTCGGGTCAAACCAAACAACTTGTCCTCGGACCCAGTCAATAACTGTATATTAGTCTTTCCTAGTACCGAGGGAAAAATAGATTAATCTATTGCCTGCATTCCCATTAAATAACTATATTATCTTCCTGGAAGTTTAATTTTGCAAAACGGATGACTGTAAGTTGTGATTTCCGATTAAAAACATAAATATATATTTTAGTGTGCACAACGCTATTCTTGAATGACCTTCATCAGGTACACTCATGTCGTCAACAGATTAGAATTCCAAAATAAATTTAAAAGTCTTTGGGAGTAAGTAACCAAATGGGCCTTAACATGATAGTCATAATGGGCTAAAGTTACCTATACTGGAAGGAGATGAATCTTGGTATGATAGTTGTTATATACTGATGGAAACCATTAACTTTTGATCATTTAACTCTCGTCCATTACCAGGTGTACTCAATACAACATTTTTCCAGCTGTACTTCGAGTTGTGACATATGGAGATTTTCTCCAGCTACACTTTGATTTGTCTTCTCAAGATAAGTTTTATCACGATTTTTCTAGATTCTCCGACTTGTGTTATAAGTTTGTGAGTGACTTTTCTGGCTTTTCGTCAGATACGCCGACTTCTAAGATCGTCAGTGACTCGTTGGGATTTTCTCCAGCTACTCCGACTAGTGTTATATTTTGTCAGTCACTTGTGTTGTAAAAAAATGTTTAAGATATCAAAGGGATAATGAGAAGCCATAAATCTAAGAAGAACAGACAACACAAAAGACAATACAACAGTCAATATAACAGACAATACAACAGTCAATACAAGACAATACAACAGTCAATACAACAGACAATACAACAGTCAATACAACAGACAATACAACAGTCAATACAACAGACAATACAACAGTCAATACAACAGACAATACAACAGACAATACAACAGACCATACAACAGACAATACAACAGTCAATACAACAGACAATACAACAGACAATACAACCGACAATACAACAGTCAATACAACAGACAATACAACAGACAATACAACAGTCAATACAATACAACATACAATACAAGACAATACAACAGTCAATACCACAGTCAATACAACAGACAATATAACAGTCAATACAACAGACAATACAACAGTCAATACAACAGACAATACAACAGACAATACAACAGACAATACAACAGACAATACAACAGTCAATACAACAGACAATACAACAGTCAATACAACAGTCAATACAACAGTCAATACAACAGACAATACAACAGACAATACAACAGACAATACAACAGACAATACAACAGTCAATACAACAGTCAATACAACAGTCAATACAACAGTCAATACAACAGACAATACAACAGACAATACAACAGTCAATACAACAGACAATACAACAGACAATGCAACAGACAATACAACAGACAATACAACAGTCAATACAACAGACAATACAACAGTCAATATAACAGACAATACAACAGACAATACAACAGTCAATACAACACACAATACAACAGACAATACAACAGACAATACAACAGACAATACAACAGTCAATACAACAGACAATAAAATAGACAACAATACAACAGTCAATACAACAGTCAATACAACAGACAATGCAACAGACAATACAACAGACAATACAACAGTCAATACAACAGACAATACAACAGTCAATACAACAGTCAATACAACAGACAATACAACAGACAATACAACAGTCAATACAACACACAATACAACAGACAATACAACAGTCAATACAACAGACAATACAAGACAATACAACAGACAATACAACAGACAATACAACAGACAATACAAGACAATACAACAGTCAATACAACAGACAATACAACAGACAATACAACAGACAATACAACAGTCAATACAACAGACAATAAAATAGACAACAATACAACAGTCAATACAACAGACAATACAACAGACAATACACCAGACAATGCAACAGTCAATACAATAGACAATACAACAGTCAATACAATACAACATACAATACAACAGTCAATACAACAGACAATACAACAGTCAATACAACAGTCAATACAACAGACAATACAACAGACAATACAACAGTCAATACAACAGACAATACAACAGACAATACAACAGTCAATACAACAGACAATACAAGACAATACAACAGACAATACAACAGACAATACAACAGAAATACAAGACAATACAACAGTCAATACAACAGACAATACAACAGACAATACAACAGACAATACAACAGACAATACAACAGTCAATATAACAGACAATAAAATAGACAACAATACAACAGTCAATACAACAGACAATACAACAGACAATACACCAGACAATGCAACAGTCAATACAATAGACAATACAACAGTCAATACAATACAACATACAATACAACAGTCAATACAACAGACAATGCAACAGACAATACAACAGTCAATACAACAGACAATACAACAGACAATACAACAGTCAATACAACAGACAATACAACAGACAATACAACAGACAATACAACAGACAATACAACAGACAATACAACAGACAATACAACAGTCAATACAACAGACAATAAAATAGACAACAATACAACAGTCAATACAACAGACAATACAACAGACAATACACCAGACAATGCAACAGTCAATACAATAGACAATACAAAAAGGTCAAAGGGAAAACAACGATCTACGAGACACTACACAGAAACTAAAGATTGAACAACACGAACCTCACTAAAAATTGGGGGTGAACTCGAAGGGAATGGAAAGCAGTTCCTGTTTCAAATGTGACACCTGTCGTATTACTGTTAAACGACACGAACATCATCTGATATGGAAACTGTCGGTGGCTTATCGAGATTTTCTCCAACTACTCCGACTTGTTATAAGTTTGTCGGTGCTTCTATAATAAAACAAATAAATAAATGGATACATTAAAAAGGACAACTAGGACTCTTATTCAACTTATAGGAATAAATCCACAAAATTTGAGAAAAAAGTGATAAAGATAGACTTACATTGAGGATACAACTAGCCATTACACACTAAAGGTATACGATACAAGTGTATATATCAGGTGACCAGGAAGATCAAAACGAAACAATAAACATTTAACTTTTGATTTTTTTTAAAAAATACAAATATGTACAATTTTGTATTAAAAACAAATAAATCTTTTTCACTGTGCAAAATATTAAAACATGATATATAGTAATCTTAAAAGCTTATTTTATGTAAATTGTGATGACCCACCTACCTTTAAATTATCTATCAAATTTCAACATTCTATATATAGTAACAACTTTTTATCATAAATAGATAATTTGTAATACCTTCGGTAATGTGAGTTGTTAGTCATATGATTGCATTGTTCTTCCCTTTAAAAAAAAAGTTCCGGATGGTTTACCATTACGACACCAATGAGTATTGGTGGTTACCATTACGACACCAATGAGTATTGGTGGTTACCATTACGACACCGATGAGTATTGGTGGTTACCATTACGACACCAATGAGTATTGGTGGTTACCATTACGACACCAATGAGTATTGGTGGTTACCATTACGACACCAATGAGTATTGGTGGTTACCATTACGACACCGATGAATATTGGTGGTTACCATTACGACACCGATGAGTATTGGTGGTTACCATTACGACACCGATGAGTATTGGTGGTTACCATTACGACACCGATGAGTATTGGTGATGTCCATTACGACACCGATGAGTATTGGTGGTGTCCATGACGACACCGATGAGAATTGGTGGTTACCATTACGACACCGATGAATATTGGTGATTACCATTACGACACCGATGAGTATTGGTGGTTACCATTACGACACCGATGAGTATTGGTGATTACCATTACGACACCGATGAGTATTGGTGGTTACCATTACGACACCGATGAGTATTGGTGGTGTCCATTACGACACCGATGAGTATTGGTGGTGTCCATGACGACACCGATGAGAATTGGTGGTTACCATTACGACACCGATGAATATTGGTGGTTACCATTACGACACCGATGAATATTGGTGGTTACCATTACGACACCGATGAGTATTGGTGGTGTCCGTGTATTGGTGGTGTCCATTACGACACCGAAGAGTATTGGTGGATACCATTACGACACCGATGAGCATTGGTGGTTACCATTACGACACCGATGAGTATTGGTGGTTACCATTACGACACCGATGAGTATTGGTGGTTACCATTACGACACCGATGAGTATTGGTGGTGTCCGTGTTGCTCATTTTTTATGTATATTTACTTTCTTAGTTCTGTGTTATGATGTCCGTTACGATTTCCGCATAAAAACTATGTTGGGTTTGTCTTTACCTCCAGTTGTTTGTAGGAGGACTAATAAAAACTATGTTGGGTTTGTCTTTACCTCCAGTTGTTTGTAGGAGGAGTAATAAAAACTATGTTGGGTTTGTCTTTACCTCCAGTTGTTTGTAGGAGGAGTAATAAAAACTATGTTGGGTTTGTCTTTACCTCCAGTTGTTTGTAGGAGGAGTAATAAAAACTATGTTGGGTTTGTCTTTACCTCCAGTTGTTTGTAGGAGGAGTAATAAAAACTATGTTGGGTTTGTCTTTACCTCCAGTTGTTTGTAGGAGGAGTAATAAAAACTATGTTGGGTTTGTCTTTACCTCCAGTTGTTTGTAGGAGGAGTAATAAAAACTATGTTGGGTTTGTCTTTACCTCCAGTTGTTTGTAGGAGGAGTAATAAAAACTATGTTGGGTTTGTCTTTACCTCCAGTTGTTTGTAGGAGGAGTAATAAAAACTATGTTGGGTTTGTCTTTACCTCCAGTTGTTTGTAGGAGGAGTAATAAAAACTATGTTGGGTTTGTCTTTACCTCCAGTTGTTTGTAGGAGGAGTAATAAAAACTATGTTGGGTTTGTCTTTACCTCCAGTTGTTTGTAGGAGGAATAATAAAAACTATGTTGGGTTTGTCTTTACCTCCAGTTGTTTGTAGGAGGACTAATAAAAACTATGTTGGGTTTGTCTTTACCTCCAGTTGTTTGTAGGAGGAGTAATAAAAACTATGTTGGGTTTGTCTTTACCTCCAGTTGTTTGTAGGAGGAGTAATAAAAACTATGTTGGGTTTGTCTTTACCTCCAGTTGTTTGTAGGAGGAGTAATAAAAACTATGTTGGGTTTGTCTTTACCTCCAGTTGTTTGTAGGAGGAGTAATAAAAACTATGTTGGGTTTGTCTTTACCTCCAGTTGTTTGTAGGAGGAGTAATAAAAACTATGTTGGGTTTGTCTTTACCTCCAGTTGTTTGTAGGAGGAGTAATAAAAACTATGTTGGGTTTGTCTTTACCTCCAGTTGTTTGTAGGAGGACTAATAAAAACTATGTTGGGTTTGTCTTTACCTCCAGTTGTTTGTAGGAGGAGTAATAAAAACTATGTTGGGTTTGTCTTTACCTCCAGTTGTTTGTAGGAGGACTAATAAAAACTATGTTGGGTTTGTCTTTACCTCCAGTTGTTTGTAGGAGGAGTAATAAAAACTATGTTGGGTTTGTCTTTACCTCCAGTTGTTTGTAGGAGGAGTAATAAAAACTATGTTGGGTTTGTCTTTACCTCCAGTTGTTTGTAGGAGGAGTAATAAAAACTATGTTGGGTGGGTTTGTCTTTACCTCCAGTTGTTTGTAGGAGGAGTAATAAAAACTATGTTGGGTTTGTCTTTACCTCCAGTTGTTTGTAGGAGGACTAATAAAAACTATGTTGGGTTTGTCTTTACCTCCAGTTGTTTGTAGGAGGAATAATAAAAACTATGTTGGGTTTGTCTTTACCTCCAGTTGTTTGTAGGAGGACTAATAAAAACTATGTTGGGTTTGTCTTTACCTCCAGTTGTTTGTAGGAGGAGTAATAAAAACTATGTTGGGTTTGTCTTTACCTCCAGTTGTTTGTAGGAGGAGTAATAAAAACTATGTTGGGTTGTCTTTACCTCCAGTTGTTTGTAGGAGGAGTAATAAAACTATGTTGGGTTTGTCTTTACCTCCAGTTGTTTGTAGGAGGAGTAATAAAAACTATGTTGGGTTTGTCTTTACCTCCAGTTGTTTGTAGGAGGAATAATAAAAACTATGTTGGGTTTGTCTTTACCTCCAGTTGTTTGTAGGAGGAGTAATAAAAACTATGTTGGGTTTGTCTTTACCTCCAGTTGTTTGTAGGAGGAGTAATAAAAACTATGTTGGGTTTGTCTTTACCTCCAGTTGTTTGTAGGAGGAGTAATAAAAACTATGTTGGGTTTGTCTTTACCTCCAGTTGTTTGTAGGAGGAGTAATAAAAACTATGTTGGGTTTGTCTTTACCTCCAGTTGTTTGTAGGAGGAGTAATAAAAACTATGTTGGGTTTGTCTTTACCTCCAGTTGTTTGTAGGAGGAGTAATAAAAACTATGTTGGGTTTGTCTTTACCTCCAGTTGTTTGTAGGAGGAGTAATAAAAACTATGTTGGGTTTGTCTTTACCTCCAGTTGTTTGTAGGAGGAGTAATAAAAACTATGTTGGGTTTGTCTTTACCTCCAGTTGTTTGTAGGAGGAGTAATAAAAACTATGTTGGGTTTGTCTTTACCTCCAGTTGTTTGTAGGAGGAGTAATAAAAACTATGTTGGGTTTGTCTTTACCTCCAGTTGTTTGTAGGAGGAGTAATAAAAACTATGTTGGGTTTGTCTTTACCTCCAGTTGTTTTGTAGGAGGAGTAATAAAAACTATGTTGGGTTTGTCTTTACCTCCAGTTGTTTGTAGGAGGAGTAATAAAAACTATGTTGGGTTTGTCTTTACCTCCAGTTGTTTGTAGGAGGACTAATAAAAACTATGTTGGGTTTGTCTTTACCTCCAGTTGTTTGTAGGAGGACTAATAAAAACTATGTTGGGTTTGTCTTTACCTCCAGTTGTTTGTAGGAGGAGTAATAAAAACTATGTTGGGTTTGTCTTTACCTCCAGTTGTTTGTAGGAGGAGTAATAAAAACTATGTTGGGTTTGTCTTTACCTCCAGTTGTTTGTAGGAGGAGTAATAAAAACTATGTTGGGTTTGTCTTTACCTCCAGTTGTTTGTAGGAGGAGTAATAAAAACTATGTTGGGTTTGTCTTTACCTCCAGTTGTTTGTAGGAGGAGTAATAAAAACTATGTTGGGTTTGTCTTTACCTCCAGTTGTTTGTAGGAGGAGTAATAAAAACTATGTTGGGTTTGTCTTTACCTCCAGTTGTTTGTAGGAGGAGTAATAAAAACTATGTTGGGTTTGTCTTTACCTCCAGTTGTTTGTAGGAGGAGTAATAAAAACTATGTTGGGTTTGTCTTTACCTCCAGTTGTTTGTAGGAGGAGTAATAAAAACTATGTTGGGTTTGTCTTACCTCCAGTTGTTTGTAGGAGGAGTAATAAAAACTATGTTGGGTTTGTCTTTACCTCCAGTTGTTTGTAGGAGGAGTAATAAAAACTATGTTGGGTTTGTCTTTACCTCCAGTTGTTTGTAGGAGGAGTAATAAAAACTATGTTGTGTTTGTCTTTACCTCCAGTTGTTTGTAGGAGGAGTAATAAAAACTATGTTGTGTTTGTCTTTACCTCCAGTTGTTTGTAGGAGGAGTAATAAAAACTATGTTGGGTTTGTCTTTACCTCCAGTTGTTTGTAGGAGGAGTAATAAAAACTATGTTGGGTTTGTCTTTACCTCCAGTTGTTTGTAGGAGGAGTAATAAAAACTATGTTGTGTTTGTCTTTACCTCCAGTTGTTTGTAGGAGGAGTAATAAAAACTATGTTGTGTTTGTCTTTACCTCCAGTTGTTTGTAGGAGGAGTAATAAAAACTATGTTGTGTTTGTCTTTACCTCCAGTTGTTTGTAGGAGGAGTAATAAAAACTATGTTGGGTTTGTCTTTACCTCCAGTTGTTTGTAGGAGGAGTAATAAAAACTATGTTGGGTTTGTCTTTACCTCCAGTTGTTTGTAGGAGGAGTAATAAAAACTATGTTGGGTTTGTCTTTACCTCCAGTTGTTTGTAGGAGGAGTAATAAAAACTATGTTGGGTTTGTCTTTACCTCCAGTTGTTTGTAGGAGGAGTAATAAAAACTATGTTGGGTTTGTCTTTACCTCCAGTTGTTTGTAGGAGGAGTAATAAAAACTATGTTGGGTTTGTCTTTACCTCCAGTTGTTTGTAGGAGGAGTAATAAAAACTATGTTGGGTTTGTCTTTACCTCCAGTTGTTTGTAGGAGGAGTAATAAAAACTATGTTGGGTTTGTCTTTACCTCCAGTTGTTTGTAGGAGGAGTAATAAAAACTATGTTGGGTTTGTCTTTACCTCCAGTTGTTTGTAGGAGGAGTAATAAAAACTATGTTGGGTTTGTCTTTACCTCCAGTTGTTTGTAGGAGGAATAATAAAAACTATGTTGGGTTTGTCTTTACCTCCAGTTGTTTGTAGGAGGACTAATAAAAACTATGTTGGGTTTGTCTTTACCTCCAGTTGTTTGTAGGAGGAATAATAAAAACTATGTTGGGTTTGTCTTTACCTCCAGTTGTTTGTAGGAAGGACTAATAAAAACTATGTTGGGTTTGTCTTTACCTCCAGTTGTTTGTAGGAGGAGTAATAAAAACTATGTTGGGTTTGTCTTTACCTCCAGTTGTTTGTAGGAGGAGTAATAAAAACTATGTTGGGTTTGTCTTTACCTCCAGTTGTTTGTAGGAGGAGTAATAAAAACTATGTTGGGTTTGTCTTTACCTCCAGTTGTTTGTAGGAGGAGTAATAAAAACTATGTTGGGTTTGTCTTTACCTCCAGTTGTTTGTAGGAGGAATAATAAAAACTATGTTGGGTTTGTCTTTACCTCCAGTTGTTTGTAGGAGGAGTAATAAAAACTATGTTGGGTTTGTCTTTACCTCCAGTTGTTTGTAGGAGGAGTAATAAAAACTATGTTGGGTTTGTCTTTACCTCCAGTTGTTTGTAGGAGGAGTAATAAAAACTATGTTGGGTTTGTCTTTACCTCCAGTTGTTTGTAGGAGGAGTAATAAAAACTATGTTGGGTTTGTCTTTACCTCCAGTTGTTTGTAGGAGGAGTAATAAAAACTATGTTGGGTTTGTCTTTACCTCCAGTTGTTTGTAGGAGGAGTAATAAAAACTATGTTGGGTTTGTCTTTACCTCCAGTTGTTTGTAGGAGGAGTAATAAAAACTATGTTGGGTTTGTCTTTACCTCCAGTTGTTTGTAGGAGGAGTAATAAAAACTATGTTGGGTTTGTCTTTACCTCCAGTTGTTTTGTAGGAGGAGTAATAAAAACTATGTTGGGTTTGTCTTTACCTCCAGTTGTTTGTAGGAGGACTAATAAAAACTATGTTGGGTTTGTCTTTACCTCCAGTTGTTTGTAGGAGGAGTAATAAAAACTATGTTTGGGTTTGGTCTTTACCTCCAGTTGTTTGTAGGAGGAGTAATAAAAACTATGTTGGGTTTGTCTT